>CM055128.1:155718235-156130161 GCA_029206835.1 Rana muscosa
ATTACTTCCCACCTTAAACTTCTAATAATAATTTTTTCCTTAATATATTGTTCAAGAGTGCAAATATCTCACCAGGTGCGGACCTGTTTCTCTAAGACATTGCCAAGAGCAGTAATAGCTCCATTAAAATTTCTTTGTGCTGTAGTGTGCTCATTTACTGCAAAGACACTATCAATATCTATGTTCCTGCTGTTGAGAAATTGCAGGGCATCCATGGCAGCCAAGAAAAAATATCAACAATATGGATAAAGGTGTGTTATAAAGAGGCCTGACAGAACACACACTTAGCGCCAGAATAAAATAATTCATTACATGCAATACATCCTACGTAGTTTACGCTCTCCAATGTCCATGCGGTTTAATCTACATCGGCCGCACAAAAAGATTATTAAGAATCCGCATTGCAGAACACATAGCCAACATTAAGATCGGCTTCAAGGATCATAATGTGCCACTGCATTTTAAGCTATATCACAACCAGGACCCTATAGGGCTAAAATTCTGGGGTATAGACCATCTCAAGCCCTTTTGGAGAGGTTTCAATCTCGTTAGAGAACTCTCCAAACGGGAGACCCAATGGATCTTCTTGATTGATACTTTATCGCCCAAAGGGTTAAATGTGGATCTAGATTTAAACTGCTTCATCAGTGATTACTGATCAATAGTTGCCACACTTATTTTTAATCCTTTATTCATATTTACATCTTTCTCCCATTTATTCATACATGATGGTCATAGGCCAGTATGTGATTATGATTTTAAAGACATATAGATTGATTTTAATTTTAATTTATTTTTATTCTAATGTCTTTTACACACAGCTTTTAATCATATTTATCACTTACAGTACTATATGACTCGTTATAAGGGGCCAATCTACTATGTTGGCATATATATACACCCTTTTACCCATGTTGAATCACTAGTTTTCAGTGATGAACTATTTCTTATAATATATTTTTAAATACATATTTTTTTATATATATATATATTAGTTTTTAATAGTTTAATATCTATATTATATACTAGATATTTTTAGAACTTATTGCAATGTTGACATTTTGGTATAATGATGATGAATTAATATCGCATGTTCACATGCATCAAAACTGACATGCGTTTTCTCAGGTTCACCACTAGTCACATAATGCGTTATTAATTACTTCTGAGTTTGACACTATAGTTATGAAAATTCAGGCACCCCTGTCAATAATATCCAGAGACGTATTCATAAATTTTCACATTTAATATGTTCTCTGAGTTCCGCTATACCTACGGTGATTGAGGGCGGTGACCTCTGTTATCTACAGTTATCAATACTTTTTAAATTTAATTGAATTGTATTCCATTAATGATGTTTCCTTTAATATATTGTTCCTTTTAATGTTAAATTACCAAGCATTCTCATGTAATTTGTGATGTTTTATTGGTAGCATTGTTTGTTGCTAATCTCCGCATTAATTAGGTCTATGTTCAAATAAATCCCATGTTCTTTATTGTGGCAATGCGAGGACAGCGTCCAATCAGGCAACAGAGGTGAGTGCTTGTCATCTGTTGCCGAGCACGCATATTGGCAGTTGTTTCACGGACATGGTGTTATAAACATCGCGGGTACGTCGTGACGTTGCGCCCTCTGTTGAAGTCAGATGACGAAACGCGTCAGGGCGTAACCACGACTACCTGTGACCCGGAAGTGATGTCTGCGCTCCAAGCGTGCGTTCCACCGCTCACAGCTACCATTCGGAAGTGTCTGCAGGGTCTGTGAGGACACAAACACTCTCCATAGGATGCTGGAAATGGTGATAGCGCCCTCTTGGGCCATTCATTGCTTATTTTACTGCTGTTTTATGTACGTAGTTTGGATAAAGGGGTCTCCTACTGGTGGGTTAACAGATTTGAAATAAACAGGATTACACTATTGTGTTGTTATCTTCCTATTATTTTATGGTCGGTTTGGAGCCCATCCACACTGGTGTACCCTGATTGAAGAAGATTTGACTATACAGAGTAGCTGATGTTTCCCCTATATTAACCACTTAACGACCGCCCACTGTAAATATACGTCAGCAGAATGGCACCGACAGGCAGAATCACGTACATATACGTGATTGCCTTTGTATAGTTGGGGGTCCGATCGGACCCCCCTTCTTTACAGTGGGTGGTTGTTTTACCTTCGGGAGCGATCCGGCATGAGGGGACGGCCGTTCGATTCCGGCCACCCCCTCTCGATCGCTCCCGGCGAATGAGAGAGCTTCGCCTGCCAGGAAGGAGGAAGTGATGTCATCTCTCCTGGGGCGCTCACATATACCGAGCGCCGTACAGGAGAAGATGCCAGGTTAGTACACAAAACAGCACACTGACACCAGGACACATAGGCACATAAATCGCCCCCCCCAGGCCCCCCCAGACACCCCCAGATCACCCCCCAGCCCCCCCCAGCCCCCAGTCACAGTGTCACTGATTGCAGTGACCATTTATTTAGTGATCACTGCAATCAGTGACATTTGTGACTGTAAAAGTGTCACTACATTTAGTTTTAGGTCCAGTGTAGCCCCCTAACCCCCCCCCTAATAAAGGTTTAACCCCCTGATCACCCCCCAGATAACCCTTTCACCCCCTATCACCACTGTCACTAAGCAATCATTTTTCTGATCGATGTCTTAGCGTCGGTGATGCTGATCGGTAGCCAGTAATTTTTTTTAGGTTCGCCGCAGGTTTTTATAGCGTCGGGTACCCCCATATATTACCTAATGAAGGTTTAACCCCCTTGATCGCCCCCAGGTAACCCTTTCACCCCCTATCACCACTGTCACTAAGTTATAATTTTTCTGATCGATGTCTTAGCGTCGGCGATGCTGATCGGTAGCCAGTAATTTTTTTTAGGTTCGCCGCAGGTTTTTATAGCGTCGGGTACCCCCATATATTACCTAATAAAGGTTTAACCCCCTTGATCACCCCCCAGGTAACCCTTTCACCCCCTAGCACCGCCGTGGCTATGCGATCATTTTTCTGATCGATGTCTTAGCGTCGGTGATGCTGATCGGTAGCCAGTAATTTTTTTTAGGTTCGCCGCAGGTTTTTATAGCGTCGGGTACCCCCATATATTACCTAATAAAGGTTTAACCCCCTTGATCGCCCCCCAGGTAACCCTTTCACCCCCTATCACCACTGTCACTAAGCGATAATTTTTCTGATCGATGTCTTAGCGTCGGCGATGCTGATCGGTAGCCAGTAATTTTTTTTAGGTTCGCCGCAGGTTTTTATAGCGTCGGGTACCCCCATATATTACCTAATAAAGGTGTAACCCCCCTGATCACCCCCCAGGTAACCCTTTCACCCCCTAGCACCGCCGTCACTATGCGATCATTTTTCTGATCGATGTCTTAGCGTCGGTGATGCTGATCGGTAGCCAGTAATTTTTTTTAGGTTCGCCGCAGGTTTTTATAGCGTCAGGCACCCCCATATATTATCTAATAAAGGTTTAACCCCCTGATCGCCCCCCAGGTAACCCTTTCACCCCCTATCACCACTGTCGCTAAGCAATCGTTTTTATGATCGTTGTCTTAGTGTCGGTGATGCCGATAGGTAGCCAGTAATTTTTTTTTAGGTTCGCCGTCAGGTTTTTATATAGCGTCAGGTACCCCCATATATTACCTAATAAAGGTTTTAACCCCCTAATTGCCCCTAGTTAACCCTTTCACCAGTGATCATCATATAAGTGTTACGGGTGACGCTGGTTAGTTAGTTTGCTTTTTATAGTGTCAGGGCACCCGCCGTATATATAACCCAATAAAGGTTTAACCCCCTGATCGCCCGGCGGGTGATATCAGTTAGGTTTTAGCGTCAGAGAGGGTCTGCGTCACACCCCAGGCAGCGTCAGGTTAGTGCCAGTAGCGCTAACACCCACACGTGAAGCATACACCCCCCTTAGTGGTATAGTATCTGATCAGCTCAATATCTGATCTGATCAGATCTATACTAGCGTCCCCAGCAGTTTAGGGTTCCCAAAAACGCACTGTTAGTGCGATCAGCCCAGATACCTGCTAGCACCTGCGTTTTGCCCCTCCGTCCAGCCCAGGCCACCGAAGTGCAGTATCGATCGATCACTGTCACTTGCAAAACACAACACACATAACTGCAGCGTTCGCAGAGACAGGCCTGATCCCTGCGACTCCAGTGCTGTAGGAGGTAATTTCACCACCACAGTTAAAAAAAAAAAGCATATATGCCGAAGCATTGGGGCAGCAGGAGCGGAGGAGCGATTTTGCTCCTAATGCCGCGTATATACGGTCGAAATTCCGACGGAGGCTTGCCCGTGGAAAAGTCTGACCATGTGTACGCGGCATAACTTTTGCGAGAAGATGCCCCCATGCTTCGGCATATATAAATGGTGCATGTATGCCCATCATTAGAAGTGGGTGGATGAAGGGCGGTATTCTAATGGTGGGCATACCCACCGATCAATCTTTTTTTTTCGTTCAGCCAACAGGCTGCATGAAAAAAAAGATTACAATACATGTCCAACAAGGACCAGCAACGTACTGGTATGTTGCTGGACTTTGAATGTTTATACCAGAATGATGCCTGCGGGTTTAGGTATCATCTTGGTATCATTCTTTTCAGCCAGCGGCCGGCTTTCATGTAAAAGCAATCCTAGTGGCTAATTAGCCTCTGGACTGCTTTTACAAGCAGTGGGAGGGAATGTCCCCCCCCGGATATAAAAAGCGCCATTGGGAAATTGGGAAAGCATTTTATCACACCGATCTTGGTGTGGTCAGATGCTTTGAGGGCAGAGGAAAGATCTAGGGTCCAATAGACCCCAGTTTTTTCAAAAAAGAGTACCTGTCATTACCTATTGCTATCATAGGGGATATTTACATTCCCTGAGATAACAATAAAAGTGATAAAAATAAATAAATATGGAAGCAACAGTTTAAAAATAAAATAAAGAAGCAAAATTAATAATAAAAAAAAGCACCCCTGTCCTGCCCTGCTCTTGCCCAATGGCGAACGCAAGCGTCGGTCTGGCGTCATATGTAAACAGCAATTTCACCATGCATGTGAGGTATCACCGCGAAGGTCAGATCGAGGGCAGTAATTTTAGCAGTAGACCTCCTCTGTAAATCTAACGGGGTAACCTGTAAATGCTTTTAAAGGCTTTTAAAAATGTATGTAGTTTGTCGCCAATGCGCGTTTGTGCGAAATTTTAAAGCATGTCGTGTTTGGTATCTATGTACTCGGCCTAAGATCATCTTTTTTATTTCATCAAACATTTGGGCAATATAGTGTGTTTTAGTGCATTAAAATTAAAAAAAGTGTATTTTTTCCCAAAAAAATGCGTTTGAAAAATCGCTGCGCAAATACTGTGTAGAAAAAAAAATGCAACACCCACCATTTTATTCTGTAGGGCCTTTGCTTTAAAAATATATATAATGTTTGGGGGTTCAACATAATTTTCTTGCAAAAAAAAAAATGTTTTCATGTAAACAAAAAGTGTCAAAAAGGGCTTTGTCTTCAAGTGGTTAGAAGAGTGGATGTAAGCTTCCTAATGTTGTGTATAAAATGCCAGAACAGTTCAAAACCCCCCCAAATGACCCCATTTTGAAAGTAGACACCCCAAGCTATATACTGAGAGTCGAGTCCATGGAATATTTTATATGTTGACACAAGTTGCGGAAAAAATAATTTTTTTTTTTTTTGCACAAAGTTGTCACTAAATGATATATTGCTCAAACATGCCATGGGCATATGTGGAATTACACCCCAAAATACATTCTGTTGCTTCTCCTGAGTACAGGGATACCACATGTGTGAGACTTTTTGGGAGCCTAGCCGCGTACGGGACCCCAAAAACCAAGCAACGCCTTCAGGCTTTCTAAGGGTGTCAATTTTTGATTTCACTTCTCACTGCCTATCACAGTTTCGGAGGCCATGGAATGCCCAGATGGCACAAAACCCCCCCAAATGACCCCATTTTGGAAAGTAGACACCCCAAGCTATTTGCTGAGAGGTATTGTGAGTATTTTGCAGATCTCGCTTTTTGTCACAAAGTTTTGAAAATTGAAAAAAAAAAGAAAAAAAAAAATGTTCTTTCTTCATTTTCAAAAACAAATGAGAGCTGTAAAATACTCACCATGCCTCTCAGCAAACAGCTTGGGGTGTCTACTTTCCAAAATGGGGTCATTTGGGGGGGGTTTTGTGCTATTTTGGCATTTTATGGCCTTCAAAACTGTGATAGGTAGTGAGGAGTGAAATCAAAAATTTGCGCCCTTAGAAATCCTGGAGGCGGTGCTTGGTTTCCGGGGTCCCGTACGTGGCTAGGCTCCTAAAAAGTCCCACACATGTGGTATCCCCGTACTCAGGAGAAGCAGCAGAATGTATTTTGGGGTGCAATTCCACATATAACCATGGCATGTGTGAGCAATATATCATTTAGTGACAACTTTTTGTAATTTTTTTTTCTGTCATTATTCAATCACTTGGGACAAAAAAAAAAATATTCAATGGGCTCAACAGGCCTCTCAGCAATTTCCTTGGGGTGTCTACTTTATAAAATGGGGTCATTTGGGGGGGTTTTGTGCTATTTTGGCATTTTATGGCCTTCAAAACTGTGATAGGTAGTGAGGAGTGAAATCAAAAATTTGCGCCCTTAGAAATCCTGAAGGCGGTGCTTGGTTTCCGGGGTCCCGTACGTGGCTAGGCTCCTAAAAAGTCCCACACATGTGGTATCCCCGTACTCAGGAGAAGCAGCAGAATGTATTTTGGGGTGCAATTCCACATATAACCATGGCATGTGTGAGCAATATATCATTTAGTGACAACTTTTTGTAATTTTTTTTTTTTTGTCATTATTCAATCACTTGGGACAAAAAAAATATTCAATGGGCTCAACATGCCTCTCAGCAATTTCCTTGGGGTGTCTACTTTCTAAAATGGGGTCATTTGGGGGGGTTTTGTACTGCCCTGCCATTTTAGCACCTCAAGAAATGAGATGGGCAGTCATAAATTAAAAGCTGTGTAAATTCCAGAAAATGTACCCTAGTTTGTAGACGCTATAACTTTTGCGCAAACCGATAAATATACGCTTATTGACATTTTTTTTACTAAAGACATGTGGCTGAATACATTTTGGCCTAAATGTATGACTAAAATTGAGTTTATTCGATTTTTCTTATAACAAAAAGTAGAAAATATCATTTTTTTTCAAAATTTTCGGTCTTTTTCCGTTTATATCGCAAAAAATAAAAATCGCAGAGGCAATCAAATACCATTAAAAGAAAGCTCTATTTGTGGGAAGAAAAGGACGCAAATTTCGTTTGGGTACAACATTGCATGTCCGCACAATTTACAGTTAAAGCAGTGCAGTGCAAAATTCTGAATTCACCTCTGGTCCTTTAGCTACCAAATGGTCCGGGGCTTAAGTGGTTAAGGCTCATTTATATCTTACCTCTGGTAAGTGTGAAAGGGGTTTTATTCATCACACGGTGGATTCCAATTGTTGTCTCTGGTGGTGGAAAGTGCCTACTTGGACTCTTTTGTGCTATTACTCACCATAGTACTCTGAACTGGTTATTTCTTTATGCGTGCTGGACTTTTTTCAGTGGCATGATCCACGGGTCTTTTTATGTATTTTTATTTTAGCGCTGTTTTGTGTGAAACCTAGTATTCAGTATTTTTTCTGTGTTATTGTTTTACCACTTGTCTTGTTTTTATTCCCAGTCCGGCCCTGCACCTGCCACATTTTTATCACTTGCCACAAGTTGCGAATTGTCACTTGCCACGTCACCTGCCACATGTTGTGGATTGTCACTTGCCACATCGCCTGTCACATGTTTCAGATTTTCACTTGCCTGCTCCAATTGTCCCTTGCTGTGTCCCAGAGTCAGGGCTGTCAGGCAGCAGAGAGATTATGTAATCTATTTGCTGCCCGTGCTGCCTACACAGTGAGGGCAGAACTGCAGGGATGCAGGGCGAGCGGTGAGAGATGATGTCATGTCTCTGCTCCTCCCAGTCGCCTGCTCGCTGATTGGCCAGCACTCGCTCAGACACTCACCAAGCCGCCCAGCTGCCCAGCCTGCACGCTCTCTCACCCGACACCCATCAGCGAAGCCGCCCGCTCTTTTAGCTGCCCGACGGCGGAGCCACACGCTCTGTCACCTGCCTACCGAGCCGCCCGCTCCCTCACCAGCCCGCCCAGCTGCCCGCAGCCCGGCCCGCTCGCTCTCACCCACCCGAGGAGTGATCCGCGGACGCGGAGCTGCCCGCCAAACGCTCTCTCACCCATCAATGGCACTCACCCGCAAATAGTTTCTTGGAGGGGGCAATTGCCCCGTTGCCCCCCTGTATCCGCCCCTGGCTAGAGCCCGTAGCAGCGAAGTAAAGAAATCCTAAAAATAAAGAAAAATAAAACAAATGCAGCCATCCGTTTATTCTCTTTCTACTTTGGAATATATGCTTTGATCCATGTATGGTCTCCCATGGACCAGGATTTTCAACCTGCAGGCACCATGGTAATATCCCGGGTGCAGGAGGCAAAGCTCTGCATTGGGTGTGGGTAAACAGCGGAGTACTAGTGTTAGACGGACTTCGGGAGACACGGCTCACGTGTAGACAGAGACATAGATAGCGAACAGGCCAAGGATCAGGCCATGCAGTATGCAGAAATGTTATCAATAAACAGGCCAAGGGTCAGTACAGTAGCAGGCAAAGGCAACACTGCACTGGTGTAGCAGTGATCAGGAACACTGTTTCTGGAGTACACTGGTCTGGTGTGGTGACAATCAGGAACCCTGATTCTAATTACACTAGATTTGCAACATTTTTGTGATTGGTGTGGCAGTGATCATAGACACTGTGATTGGCTGCAATTCTAGGGCTTATTCACACGTAAGGTTGGGGGGGGTAAAACCTTGTGGTTGAGTCCTACCACCCCTCAACTGCTACCCACGTTAGCTGCAAAGGCAGCGGGCGGGGTATACACATGCTGCAGTTGAAATACTTTGCTTTGCAGCTGTAGCAGGAATTATTTCCCCTGTAGCCCTGACAATTATGTCCCATTCAAGTGAATGGGGGTGCTTGTGTAGGATACAAGGGGTTAAAGCAGCTGGTGAGGAGGTGATACATCGCCTCCTCACCACCTGTTGAATGATGTGAACACGGGTCTTTCTTCAGAGAGCATTGCACATGTGAACTTTGCAGTCCTTTCCTGCATTCACTAACACTGGTGTAACCTAACCTCATGAAACTTTTCAAGCAGTCAATCACATTGCAGTTTCATTTGGCATCTGCTCACCTGAGTCCAAGCACAGTCAGAATTTCTAACCCCTGATGAAGGGGAAGTTCACAAAAATGGCACCTGTTCACAAAAAGGATATCGGGGAACTGGAGAAATTGCAGAGAAGGGCAATCAAACTGAGGCATGGAGAAGATCAGCTATGAGGAAAGATTAGAGGGACTGCATTTATTGTTTCTTTAAAGAGGAGATTAAGGGGGGATATGATCAACATGTACAAATACATACGTGGTCCATATAGTGAACTTGGTGTTGAGTTATTCACTTTAAGGTCATCACAGAGGACAAGGGGGTACTCTACGTCTAGAGGAAAAGAGATTTAATCTTCAAATATAGAAAGGCTTCTTTACAGAAAGAGCTGGTCAACTGGATACTAACATTTATAAATAAAGTTGATTCAGGGAATACCTGATTGCCTCTCGGGGGATTAGGAAGGAATTTTTATTCCTGATGGAGCAAATTGTTTATTGCCTTGCTGGGTTTTCTGCCTTCCTCTGGATCAACTGTGAGTATAGGATTGTATATATAGAAACATAGAAAAGTGAAGAAAAAGACAGAGTAGTCCACTGAGTCTGCCCATTCTTTTTTGTTTTCTGTATTTTATTTTTGTTTGTTTTTTGTGGGTTTTTTTTTCGTTAACTTTATTGTCAGAGTATAGATCTAAGTTTGTTCGAAGCCATTTACTATTGACTGTCTCACTGCCCTCCTGAACCTTATGCACCCCCTTGATTTAAAGGTTGCCCCTTTCCCTTCTTTGCTCCAGACTGTTGATATTAAGTGTCTGAAGTCGCTCTTGATATGTTTTATCCCCCAAACCTTTCACCGTTTTTGTTACCCCTTTCTGGACTTGTTCTATTTTATCAATATCTTTGTGAAAGTAAGGTCTCCAGAACTGAACACAGTATTCTAAATGAGGTATCACTAAAGATCTATATAGGGGAATCAGGACCTTCTTCCTCCTGCTGGTGACTCTAGTGATGCATCCTATATTTCTATTTCCTTTTCCCACTGCCTAGTCACACTGTTTGCTCATTTTGAAATCATCTGAAATAAGTACCCCCAAATCGTTTTCCTCTGTAGTGCTGGCCAACACTGTACCCCCAATGTTGTACTCTCTCATGGGATTCTTTTTCCCTAGGTGCATTTTTTTCCATTTAGAAACATTGAACTGCAGTCTCCACTGCTTTGACCATCTTCCAGCAATGCCAAATCACGTTCGATATTATGGGCACCTCCAGGGAACTCAAACCCTATTACACACGTTTGTATCATCAGCAAAAAGACATACCTTGCCCAACAAACCTTACATAAAGAGTAAATAGAACAGGACCCAGTAGAGGGCCTTGTGGTACTCTACTAGTGACTTGTCTCTGTTCTGAATGAACCCCATTTACAACCACACTCTGGTATCAATCCTTTAGCCAACTGCATATCCACGGAACCACCCAAGGGTTAAGCCCAAACTTTTTTTTTTGTATAATCTTTATTTTCATTTTCAAGTTGTATAAACAGTTAGACATCACAACAAGGTCAAAGTAAACGGGGTGTGGGGGGATAGGGGAAGGAACAAGGGGGAAAGGGAAGGGGGGAAGGGGACGAGGGATACCAGGGGTTACATTTAGCATGGTCCGAGTACGGACAACCATATCAACAGGGAGATATATCTATTGTAGGGATGAGCTTCGAGTTTGAGTCAAACCCATGTTCGACTCGAACATCGCCTATTCGGCTGTTTGCCAAAGTTTGAACATTATGGGTCGTTCGCGCCAAATTCGAGTGGCGAGTCAAGGCCCATAATTTGCTGCGGCATCGCAGTGCATTGCTGGCTGATGATTGGCCAAGCATGCACTATGACCCGCATGCTTTGGCCAATCACAGTGCAGAAAAAACGGAGAGCCATAATTGGCCAAAGCCAGGGTGGCTTTGGCCAATTATGTCTCAGGGGGTTTAGTACACGTCCCACACTATATAAGGCCGCCTCTGTGGCGGCCTTGTGTAGTGTGTTGCAGTGGTTAAAGAGAGAGGTTAAAGAGAGAGAGAGACAGTGTCATTTATTTTGAGTTAGATAGAGCAGGCAGGCGAGTCAGTTAGCTGCAGTTACAGTGTGTAGAGGATATATATGCATCCTAGGTGTTGTATATATATTTAAACACTGTATTCAGTTTAGCTAGATCCGTTCCTGTTATTCTCTATACTGACAGGCAGGTGATTGTGCTAGCTGCAGTATTTTCACCTAGTGTACTCTGTCCTTTGCACAGCGTTCACCTAAAGGTACCTCAATACAATTAGTGGTGTTCTCATACTAAAACCACAGGCAGGGAGCTGCATTAATTTCATTTAGTGTACTTCTGTCATTTGCACAGTGTGCACCTAAAGGTACCTCAATACAATTAGCGGTGTTCTCATACTAAAACCACAGGCAGGGAGCTGCATTAATTTCATTTAGTGTACTGTGTCCTTTGCACAGCATTTACCTAAAGGTACCTCAATACAATTAGTGGTGTTCTCATACGAAAACCAAAGGCAGGGAGCTGCATTCATTTCATTTAGTGTACTTCTGTCCTTTGCACAGCGTGCACCTAAAGGTACCTGAATACAATTGGTGGTGTTCTCAAACTAATACCACAAGCAGGGAGCTGTAAGTATTTTCAGTTAGTGTACTGTGTCCTCTGCACAGTGTGCACCTAAAACTAACCGAAGACAATTGATGCTTTTCTCATACTAATACCACAGCAGGCAGTTGATTGTGCTAGCTGCAGTATAATCACTATTGATATATATATATATATATATATATATATATATATATATATACATCACACCTTTGTGCAGCTACATCTCATGCAGGCCATTAGTATGTCTGGAAGGCAAACAAGGAGAGGCAGACAGTCACGAGCCAAAAAAAGAGGGCAAGCAGGCGCTGTGTCTAGAGGCAACAGTGCTGGTCGTGGACACGGTGCATCCTCATCAGCACGTGGCCGTGGGGCACGCTTGTCCTTCTTTTCGGCAGCTGGCCATGTTGAGCCGCAACATGCCGAAGACTTGGTAGAGTGGATGACCAAGCCGTCCTCATCCTCCTCATCCTCTCTCACCCAGGCTCAGGGTACTTTGTTTGGCAAAGCAGCTGCCAAAGCGGCCTCTTCCCTCGGCTCAATGGCATCAGTCACTCCTTCCCTAGCCCCACCATGTGCTCCTGAGGAGTCCCCCGAACTGTTTGACCACAGTGTTGGGTACATGCTCCAGGAGGATGCCCAGTGTTTTAAAGGCTCCGATGATGGTACCCAGCTAGAGGAAGGCAGTAATGTGAGCCCAGAGAGAGGGGGTGCCCAAGAAGGACAGCAATCTGGCCGTCATGTTCCCCCAGCTGCAGCATACTGCCAGATTTGCTCCAGTGATGAGGAGGGAGGGGATGATGAGGTCACTGACTCCACATGGGTGCCTGATAGGAGAGAGGAGAAGGAGGCACATATCCAACGAGGCAGGATGCCAGCTTAAGGGCAGACAACCGACTGCAACACACTGCAGTGTTCCGCATGTTCAGGGCACTGCTATCTCTGCCCGTTATTCCAAAAGTTTTTGGTGTGGGCCTTTTTTGAGACGTGTGCAGCAGATCGCACCGTTGCTATTTGCAACATATGTCTGAAGCGTATCTCGCGTGGCCAAAACATGAGCCGCTTGGGCACCACGTGCTTGACCAGACATATGTCGACCTGCCATGCAGTCCGTTGGCAAGCATACAAAAAAGACCCACACCAAAGAACAAAGTGGACCTCTCCTTGCTCCTCATCAGCTGGGATCTCCAACCCCACTATACCTTCAGTCCTCTCTGAAACCTGCACTGAGAGGAATGAAGGTGTAGAATTAGGTGTGTCACAGCCAAGTACTTGCAGGCAATCTGCTATCGGTACACCTACGTCAGATTGTACCAGGCAAATTTTCCTGCCTCAGCTGCTGCACCGCCGAAAGAAGTTCGCTCCCAGCCATCTACATGCCCAGCGGTTGAATTCTAGCTTGGCTAAATTGCTAGCACTTCAACTGCTGCCTTTTCAGTTGGTATACTCTGCCCCCTTCCGTGAGTTTGTGGAATGTGCGGTTCCTCAGTGGCAGGTTCCCAAACGCCACTTTTTCTCACGGAAGGCGATTCTGGCTCTCTACAGGCATGTGGAAGGCAATGTCTTGGCCTCGCTGGACAGGACGGTCAGCGGTAAGGTGCATATTACCGCTGACTCATGGTCCAGCAGGCATGGACAGGGACGTTACCTATCTTTCACGGCGCATTGGGTGACTCTGCAGGCAGCTGGGAAGGATGCAGGACAAGGTGCAGTAGTGTTGGAGGTGGTTCCGCCACCACGCCTCCAAAATGCTACTACTGGTGATTCTGACACACATCTCTCCTCCACCCCCTCCTGTTCTTCTTCCTCCATGGCCTTTTCCTGTGCTTTGTCCTCGGAACCGGCGGTGCTGCATAGGCGTTCAAGGGGCTACGCAAGTGCGCAGACAAAAAGATGCCATGCGGTGCTTGAGCTGGTGTGCTTAGGGGACAGGAGCCACACTGGGGGAGAGATTCTGTCAGCTCTGCAGGGGCAGGCTCAGAGGTGGTTGACGCCACACCAGCTTAAGCCAGGAAAGGTGGTTTGCGACAATGGCACCAACCCCCTCTCCACCCTCCGACAGGGACAACTGACCCATGTGCCCTGTTTTGCTCACATTCTTAACTTGGTGGTGCAGCGGTAGGAAAAATTGGGCCTTTGGTGGTGGCGGTGGTGCCACAAGACTGTAAGTCCACACAGTTACTCTTGGTGGGCGCAGGAATGGGCCCAGCTGTGAAATATTAGACCAAGAATTGTTATTGCATGCCCATGTTGAACAGGGGCAGAAAAATTGGGCATTAGGCACTGGTGCTGGTATCACAACACTGCAACCCCTCACAGATACTGTACTTGGAGCGCAGCAATGAGCCCTGTTGCAAAGTATTAGACCAAGAGTTGTAATTACATGCCCCTGTTAAACAGGGGCAGAAAAATTGGGCCTTAGGCACTGGTGCCAAAACACTGCAACCCCTCACAGATACTGTACTTGGAGCGCAGCAATGAGCCCTGCTGCAAAGCATTGCATAAAAAATTGTAAATACACGCCCCTGTTAAAGAGGGGCTGAAAAATTGGGCCTTAGGCACTGGTGCTGGTGCCACGACACTGCAACCTCTCCCAGATACTCTAGTTGGAGTGCAGTAATGAGCCCTGCTGCAAAGCATTGCATCAAATATTGTAATTATATGCCCCTGTTAAACAGGGGCTGAAAAATTGGGTCTTAGCCACTGGTGGCGGCAGCCAGAACCAAAAATGTTCTTTCAAGCTATCAGCAGGATCATTGAGGAGGAAGAGGATAGTCAGTCAACATAACAGGACAGTCACTCAGCATCAGCATAGGAAGTCTTGAAGGGATGTGACATTTAAAAAAAAAATATTCGGTTACATCAGCTTCAGGTGCTTGGTAGCTGGTGGTGATCCAAGACTGATTCATCTTTATGAATGTCAGTCGATCAACTGGGTCGGTGGACAGGCGCACCCTGTGATCGGTAACAAAGCCTCCAGAAGCACTGAATGTGCGTTCCGAAAGAACGCTGGATGCAGGACAGGCCAGTAGCTCAATTGCATACTGTGCAAGCTCTGGCCAGTGATCCATCCTCAAGACCCAGTAAGCCAGAGGATTTTCGGTGGGAAAGGTGTCCAAGTCTGACCTTGCCCCTAGGTATTCCTGGACCATGTAAATCAGACGCTGGCGATGGTTGCTGGAACCGATCATACCTTGGAGCTGCAGACTAAAAAATTGTCTGAACGCATCGGTCAGACGGCCACCTTCTCCACCGCTCCTTCTCTGACTGACCGAAGCCTCAGCAACTCGTTGTCCAGGACCAGGAGTTTGTAACCTCCCAGTCTCTGGGAACGTGTTGCACAGACCTTTCTGCAAGGCCTCCCGGAGATGTCTCATCCTCTGCTCCCTTTGCGACGGTAAGATAAGGTCCACAACCTTAGCCTTGTACCGTGGATCAAGGAGAGTGGCCAGCCAGTAATGGTCCCTCTCCTTGATCCGAAGAATATCCTCCACAGACTTTGCAGGATCAGGGAGGCCATGCAGCGTAGGTTAGCTGAGGCATTAGGTCCGGAGTCCTCTGGGTCACTAAGGACGACATGATCCACAGCCACCTCCTCCCAGCCACGTACAAGTCCACGGGTTACTTGGGAATGTAAATCATCCCTAAAAGCCTGCTGCTGCTGATGCTGAGTGCCAGGCTCCACCTCCATGCTGACACAATCCTCCTCCTCCTCCTCTTCCTCCTCCTCTTCCTGTGTGATGGATGGGACAGAAGGAACACTGTCTGGATAAAGGGGGCCTTCAGAGGCAAGGAAGTCCTCCTCTTCCTGCCTCTGTTCTGCCTCAAGTGCCCTGTCCATTATTCCACACATCCATTTTTTGGATTTAAAGATATGTATTAAGGATGGCTCCTTCACTACCTCCACCTTCTTTAAAAATACTGATAGAAATTCATATATACCTATCAATAGCTGCCATCATCCATCATGGCTTAAATCCGTACCGAAGAGCCAATTCATTAGGCTGAAACGGAACTGTACAGACCATAAGGAATTCCTAACACAGGCTCAGATTTTGATTGGTCGATTTGTGGAAAAAGGGTATTCCAATGACTCACTTACTCATACCTTAAACTAAGTGGCATTGTTGGATAGGAAAGACCTATTGGCTGAGAAGCCTAGGTCTCAATCAAGAGTACCATCCATCCCATTTGTTACCACCTATTCAGCCCAATATAGGGGCATTAAACAGTTGATTAAAAAACATTGGCATATACTTACCAATGATCCTGTTTTACATGAAGTATTACCTGTTCATCCTCAGGTCGTATACAAAGGTGCACCCTCCATACGTGGGAGAGTGGCACCTAATATACTAGATCCTCCGTCTGTGCATAAGACCTTTCTTGATCAGTTGGTAGGCTTCTATCAGTGTAGGAGGTGCAGAGTATGTTCGTTGAGCGGATGTACCCATAGGCGTACCAATACGTTTAAATCCACTGTAACTAATGTTGAGCATAAAATATTGCCTTTCATTACTTGCTCCACGGAGAGGGTCGTATATCTCCTGCAATGCCCATGTGGGCTTCAATATGTGGGCAGGACCAAGCGACCTCTCCGTGTTAGATTGAATGAACATATCACAAATATCCTCACAGGTTTCCCAAAACACCCAGTATCCCGGCACTATTTAGAGATCCATGCTAAAGACCCCACTAATACGATCTTTCTGGGGATTGATAAATATTCTACCAGATGGAGAGGAGACTCTATGATTAGAAGTATTTCTAGACTAGAGATGTCCTGGATCCACAAACTGAAGAGTTATGTACCGTTTGGGATGAACGTTGAGGTAGACCTCAACGCTTTCATCGATAACTCTTAGTTTGGTGCGAGTGGGGGCTATGTCCATATATCTGAGAGCTATGTGAGGTCTGGCATTTTGTTGATTTGAACTGTCTACCAATATACATTTTTATGTGTGTAGTTTTGTCATAATATGGACCCCCAGTGGGCCCTTACGTGCCAGAATGACACCCCCCCCTCTTCTCCTTTATTATCAGGTTTGGTGGAGGTATATTTTTTTGTCTTTTTTTGACCTCCATCATACATGATATTTTATAAAGGATTCTTTCCTCATATGAGAAGAAATGATATAAATCCTTTTTAAAATCTTTTTCAATATATTTATACATACGTGTGTTTTCATATGACACACACATATGTATATATTTTTCATAATATACCTTTTTCATTTTTAGGTTCAAATGGTATACCGTGCTGTGGTGGACATGTGGATGTTCTTTCATATTAGGCATTAAACTTGTCCACTTACACGACATGGTTAATTTCCATTGGGTTTTATCACCTAGATGTCATTTTATGTGGTACCCTCTTATTTAGAATATATTTGGGGTTACATTTGCCCATTTATATACCGCTGCCTGTACTTCAAAGTGAGGCTTGGTCTTATTTTGGTTCTGGGCCGGGCCTTGTGGGCGGCGTGGAGGCTTGGTATAACTGCCATGACTCCATTGGCCGCTTAGAGCGAGGCTTGGTTCTGGGCCGGGCCTTGTAGGCGGTGTGGAGGTTCGGTGTAATTGCCGCAGCTCCATTGGCCGCTCAGAGCGAGGCCTGGCTTCCTTCTTCCTATATCTTGTGATGCGTCAGCACGTCACCTGATCCCCAAGACGACGTGTAGGAACACGAAACGTACGTCGGGAGGTGTGCGTGCTGACGTCATCACTACGGGACAGGTACGGCGGACCGGCCGGTTGTTATGTTCTTTAAATTGTACATTGTGTAAGTGTTTTTAAACCCGTTTTAAAAAATAAATTTTACATTGGGTAATGCACTATTGAGCCTCCTCTCTCTCCTTGGGAAATCTTTGCTGTATCCACTGCCTATCAAGTGACGTTGGAACTTTGCGAAGTTTATCTGGATTTCTCTGGATCTCCCCCTGGGATTGCTGATGGGCTCATTTGTTTCTTACCTCTGGTAAGCAGCTTGATTGTTGGTGGTGGACACGGGTGTGCATGCACCGAATTTCAAACTTTTTGCGGTTCACCTCTTCACGGCTTCCCTTCATTGCTGATTTTTGATGGGACTTATTTAGGATATATTCATTTTTACAGGACACATTCATTGTTATCACTGTTGGACTTTATTTATTCAATATATGTGTGGATTCATAATTTTTGATTATTAGTCAATTCACATTAGCGCACTTGTTTTTTTTTTTTTTTATTCTTTTGTATACTTTATATGTTATCACATATCACAGGTGCTGCTGTATATTTATTTATGGTACTGGCTAGCGCGGTTTATTGCTTTAATTTTTTACACCATTGTATTTTTTGATATTTGCACTGCAGCTTGCTCATACAGTTCATTTTGTATTATATAGAATTTGTTTACCATTCATATTATCACAAACTCTATCCTCTAAATAATCCGTCCCACATTCAGGGGTGATGGATATTTTTGAGTTTAGAGCCACTAGAGTGGTTAACACCGAGGGTGTGTTTGAGGCTTTTTCTAATGAGGGAGGCGACCTTGGGGGCATGTTTATGCGTCTTAAGAATCTCATGATTTCAGAGACGCACACCCAATGGGATATCGCCTATTTGGAAACATATGTTAAAAACAAGATGGTTCCACGCAGTCTCAGGTGGGAAGTAAGTCCACAGAAAGGAGAAACACAATTAGAGGAATGGTTCAGGTATTTCAATACAGCTGGGATCAATTTCCTCCAGTTTCTCATTGAGAGGAAAAACATCAAATTGGCCCGGTTGGACGAGGAGATTAAGGTCCTAAAGGAACAACTCACCCCATTTAACGGGACCAATGAATATAAGGAGAGGTCATTACCACTTTTAAAAATATTAGAGAAAGAGGAGAGGGAACAGAAATTCAAAAAAAAGAAAAAGTACAATCGGGATTTGGTTGACTATCAGAATAGCATCGTATTTGATTGGCAAAAGAAACTTTTAGCCGAACAGCCTGCCCCTATAAGTCAAGAGATGGAGGTTATTACTCAGGCTACTGTGAACAGTGGGAACATTGGTTCATCTGTTCCTAACCCTCAATTTGTCAATAAACATTTAACAGGGGGTCGCACACAAGCCCCACAAAAGGGGAGGCGGGGTTCATACCAGTCACCCTCCAGACAGGGTGGGGGGGGGTAGGGGATTACCCTCACAGGCTCCCAAACCTCCACGTCCCTTTCGTAGACCAGGACCCCAGGGCCAATCTCAGGGCCAACAGGGGCGTGGTTATGGCCATGGCCCTACAGGATTTAATCAGCCTCGGCCACCCTATATACCTAATCAGGGGAATACATATAGGAATGCACCACCGTACCCACAAAATCCCAATCAGGGATGGGCTCAGGGGTATTATCAAGGTCCCCATTCTAGTTACGGTTTGGGCCATTTGGAAAAAGAGGGTGCTACATCCTACCATTTCCAACCCCCAGGTCCGTCCACGTACAGGGATGATTACGAATACAATGTGGATGTATCGAACAATTTTTTTCCCCTCAGTGACCGATATGGCCCCCTATCCGACCATGGGAATGATTACCAGAGTCAGATACAGCACTCTGGTGCCACACATCATGAGATCTGTGACAACCCCGGTCCATCTGGACAGGAGGGACATAATTGGGGTTTTCACAAATTGGGCCAAGGCACAAAAAGGTCGTACGACGCACGAGAGGAACTAGAGGGGGGGTTAGGGCTAGAAACAAAAAGACAAAAATCATAAGTGGCTCAGGAATTTTTAATTTAAGTTCTGTTATTCTAACTGATGCAGAACAGAGTGTACTCGATAAGGGTCTTAAATATGTCCCCCCATGTAGGCTGAATAAATTCCAGACCTATATGGATGTTCATCGATTTATCAGGAGAGTCAGCATTAAACGCCATTTTTTATGCAATCCCATTGGGACAAATAATGACTTGACACCTGGGTTTACCCACTCGGGACTATCCAATGCTTCTCTGTTTAACCCTCCCGGAGCATTGGCTCCTCCTCTTAAAGTATTCAGGGATGTGGTTCTTAGGGATTTGGACCAGTTGCCACTTAAAAAAGTACACTCCGATAGGACTCTCACTGAAGGCCTTGATTCTCTTTGCAAAAATAGAGATCTTGTCATTAGGCCTGCGGACAAAGGGGGGGGGGTATCATCATCTTAGACAAGGCTGATTACCTCTCTGAGATGTTCCGGATTGTCAATGATCGGGACACATACACTCCCTTACCCTCTGACCCAAAGGCCCTTTACACTAGAGAGCTATCAGTATTGATTGGTCCAAAGAGGTCTTGATCTTGGGATATTGAATAGAAAAGAGAGTGAGTATTTGGTGCCTAGGGCGCCACGTACACCTGTTCTCTATTATCTTCCCAAGATGCACAAAAATGCCACCCACCCCCCGGGACGGCCTATTATTAGTGGCATCGATTCCATCACGTCCCGGGTAGGACGTTACATTGATGGCTTTTTACAACCGTTAGTTTCGATGATGCCCTCGCATCTTAAGGACTCACGCCAGGTTATTAATATCATGACTGGAATTACCCCCAAAAACAATATGTGGTTGGTAATGGCGGACGTTACGTCCTTATATACCATTATTCCCCACAATTTGGGTTTATTTGCAGTAGAATACTACTTGAGGCGTGACTCTGGATTGTTTGATGAACAGATTTCATATATCCTTGAACTATTAACATTTGCTGCTTCTAGGAGTTATTTCTGGTTCAACAACCAATTCTACAGGCAGGATAGAGGTGTGGCTATGGGGGCAAAGTATGCCCCCAGCCTGGCCAACCTCTTCATGGCCCTATGGGAGGAGGACGTCGTCTATGTCCAACGCCCGCCCCAACTTATGTTGTGGGCGAGGTACATTGATGACGTCCTCCTCCTGTGGGATGGAGAGCGCCAGGATTTGGATGTCTAGATGGAGCACCTCAACAATAACACTAGGGGTATTGTTTTGAATTTTGAGGCAAGTCAGGAGGAGATTCATTTTTTGGATTTAAAGATATGTATTAAGGATGGCTCCTTCACTACCTCCACCTTCTTTAAAAATACTGATAGAAATTCATATATACCTATCAATAGCTGCCATCATCCATCATGGCTTAAATCCGTACCGAAGAGCCAATTCATTAGGCTGAAACGGAACTGTACAGACCATAAGGAATTCCTAACACAGGCTCAGATTTTGATTGGTCGATTTGTGGAAAAAGGGTATTCCAATGACTCACTTACTCATACCTTAAACGAAGTGGCATTGTTGGATAGGAAAGACCTATTGGCTGAGAAGCCTAGGTCTCAATCAAGAGTACCATCCATCCCATTTGTTACCACCTATTCAGCCCAATATAGGGGCATTAAACAGTTGATTAAAAAACATTGGCATATACTTACCAATGATCCTGTTTTACATGAAGTATTACCTGTTCATCCTCAGGTCGTATACAAAGGTGCACCCTCCATACGTGGGAGAGTGGCACCTAATATACTAGATCCTCCGTCTGTGCATAAGACCTTTCTTGATCAGTTGGTAGGCTTCTATCAGTGTAGGAGGTGCAGAGTATGTTCGTTGAGCGGATGTACCCATAGGCGTACCAATACGTTTAAATCCACTGTAACTAATGTTGAGCATAAAATATTGCCTTTCATTACTTGCTCCACGGAGAGGGTCGTATATCTCCTGCAATGCCCATGTGGGCTTCAATATGTGGGCAGGACCAAGCGACCCCTCCGTGTTAGATTGAATGAACATATCACAAATATCCTCACAGGTTTCCCAAAACACCCAGTATCCCGGCACTATTTAGAGATCCATGCTAAAGACCCCACTAATACGATCTTTCTGGGGATTGATAAATATTCTACCAGATGGAGAGGAGACTCAATGATTAGAAGTATTTCTAGACTAGAGATGTCCTGGATCCACAAACTGAAGAGTTATGTACCGTTTGGGATGAACGTTGAGGTAGACCTCAACGCTTTCATCGATAACTCTTAGTTTGGTGCGAGTGGGGGATATGTCCATATATCTGAGAGCTATGTGAGGTCTGGCATTTTGTTGATTTGAACTGTCTACCAATATACATTTTTATGTGTGCAGTTTTGTCATAATATGGACCCCCAGTGGGCCCTTACGTGCCAGAATGACACCCCCCCTCTTCTCCTTTATTATCAGGTTTGGTGGGGGTATATTTTTTTGTCTTTTTTTGACCTCCATCATACATGATATTTTATAAAGGATTCTTTCCTCATATGAGAAGAAATGATATAAATCCTTTTTAAAATCTTTTTCAATATATTTATACATACGTGTGTTTTCATATGACACACACATATGTATATATTTTTCATAATATACCTTTTTCATTTTTAGGTTCAAATGGTATACCGTGCTGTGGTGGACATGTGGATGTTCTTTCATATTAGGCATTAAACTTGTCCACTTACACGACATGGTTAATTTCCATTGGGTTTTATCACCTAGATGTCATTTTATGTGGTACCCTCTTATTTAGAATATATTTGGGGTTACATTTGCCCATTTATATACCGCTGCCTGTACTTCAAAGTGAGGCTTGGTCTTATTTTGGTTCTGGGCCGGGCCTTGTGGGCGGCGTGGAGGCTTGGTATAACTGCCATGACTCCATTGGCCGCTTAGAGCGAGGCTTGGTTCTGGGCCGGACCTTGTAGGCGGTGTGGAGGTTCGGTGTAATTGCCGCAGCTCCATTGGCCGCTCAGAGCGAGGCCTGGCTTCCTTCTTCCTATATCTTGTGATGCGTCAGCACGTCACCTGATCCCCAAGACGACGTGTAGGAACACGAAACGTACGTCGGGAGGTGTGCGTGCTGACGTCATCACTACGGGACAGGTACGGCGGACCGGCCGGTTGTTATGTTCTTTAAATTGTACATTGTGTAAGTGTTTTTAAACCCGTTTTAAAAAATAAATTTTACATTGGGTAATGCACTATTGAGCCTCCTCTCTCTCCTTGGGAAATCTTTGCTGTATCCACTGCCTATCAAGTGACGTTGGAACTTTGCGAAGTTTATCTGGATTTCTCTGGATCTCCCCCTGGGATTGCTGATGGGCTCATTTGTTTCTTACCTCTGGTAAGCAGCTTGATTGTTGGTGGTGGACACGGGTGTGCATGCACCGAATTTCAAACTTTTTGCGGTTCACCTCTTCACGGCTTCCCTTCATTGCTGATTTTTGATGGGACTTATTTAGGATATATTCATTTTTACAGGACACATTCATTGTTATCACTGTTGGACTTTATTTATTCAATATATGTGTGGATTCATAATTTTTGATTATTAGTCAATTCACATTAGCGCACTTGTTTTTTTTTTTTTTTTATTCTTTTGTATACTTTATATGTTATCACATATCACAGGTGCTGCTGTATATTTATTTATGGTACTGGCTAGCGCGGTTTATTGCTTTAATTTTTTACACCATTATTCCACACAGCTTATGCTCCAACAGGTGGACAAGAGGTACAGTGTCACTGATGCATGCACTGTCACTGCTCACCATCCTCGTGGCCTTCTCAAATGGTGCCAGGACAGTGCATGCATCCCTGATCATGCCCCACTGGCGTGGTGAAAAAAACCAGAGCTCCCCTGACCCTGTCCTGGTGTCGTAGTCGCACAGGTACTCAATGATGGCCCTCTGCTGCGTGTGCAGCCGCTGCAGCATGGCCAACGTTGAGTTTCACCTGGTGGGCATGTCACATATAAGGCGGTTCTTGGGCAGGTTCAACTCCTTTTGCAGCTCAGCCAGCTGAGCACTGGCATTATATGATGAGTGACCCAATGGGCCCTGAAAGATAGGTAACGTCCCTGTCCATGCCTGCTGGACCATGAGTCAGCGGTAATATGCACCTTACCGCTGACCGCCCTGTCCAGCGAGGCATGGACATTGCCTTCCACATGCCGGTAGAGAGCCGGAATCGCCTTCCGTGAGAAAAAGTGGCGTTTGGGAACCTGCCACTGAGGAACCGCACATTGCACAAACTCACGGAAGGGGGCCAAGTCTACCAACTGAAAAGGCAGCAGTTGAAGTGCTAGCAATTTGAAGCTAGCATTCAACCGCTGGGCATGTGGATGGCTGGGAGTGAACTTCTTTTGATGGTCCAGCAGCTGGGGCAGGGAAATTTGCCTGCTACAATCGGACCTCAGGTGTACTGCTAGCAGAGTACCCGCAACTACTTGGCTGTGACACACCTAATTCTACACCTTCATTCCTCTCAGTGCAGGTTTCAGAGAGGACTGAAGGTATAGTGGGGTTGGAGATCCCAGCTGATGAGGAGCAAGGAGAGGTCCGCTTTGTTCTTTGGTGTGGGTCTTTAAGGTACGCTTGCCAACGAGCTGCATGGCAGGTCAACATATATCTGGTCAAGCATGTGGTGCCCAAGCGGCTGATGTTTAGGCCACGCGAGATACGCTTGAGACATATGTTGCAAATAGCAGCGGCGCGATCTGATGCACTCGGCTCAAAAAAGGCCCACACCAAAGAACTTTTGGAATAATGCGCAGAGGCAGCGCCCTGCACAGGCGGAGCTCTGCGGTGTGATTCAGTCGGTGTGCTGCCCTTACGCTGGCCCCCGTAGGGCATCCTGCCTCATTGGAGATGTGCCTCCTCCTCATCCTCCTCCTTCTCCTCTCTCCTATCAGTGACCTCATCATCCCCTCCCTCTTGATCACTGGAGCAAACCTGGCAGTATGCTGCAGCTGGTGGAACATGACTGCCAGATTGCTGTCCTTCTTGAGCATCCCCTCTCTCTGCGCTCACGCTACTGCATTCCTCTAGCTGGGTATCATCATCAGACCCTTCAAAACGCTTGGCATCCTCCTGGAGCATGTACCCAACACTGTGCTCAAACAGTTCGGGGGACTCCTCAGGAGGACATGGTGGGTCTAGGGAAGAATTGACTGATGATGACATTGATACGAGGGAAGAGGACACATTGGCAGCTGCTTTGACAGTACCCTGAGCCTGGGTGAGAGAGGATGAGGAGGATGAGGAGGGCTTGGTCATCCACTCTACCAAGTCTTCGGCATGATGCGGCTCAACACGTCCAGCTGCCGAAAATAAGGACAAGCGTGTCCCATGGCCCCAGACACAGAGCCTGCTTGCCCTCTTTTATTGGCCCGTGACTGTCTGCCTCTCCTTGTTGGCCTTCCAGACATTCTAATGGCCTGCAGGGAGATGGGAAAACCAGCAATAAGGGGTAGCTTCAGGTGTATACTGTGCAGGAGGCACCTACACCCACTGTAACTGCTTGCAGATGCCTGTCTGTGTTACACAACAGAACAACACCACGAGCAATAAGGGGTAGCGTATACTGTGAAGGAGGCACCTACACCCACTGTAACTGCTTGCAGATGCCTGTCTGTGTTACACAAAAGAAAAACACCAGCAATACGGGGTAGCTTCAGGTGTATACTGTGCAGGAGGCACCTACACCCACTGTAACTGCTTGCAGGTGCATGTCTGTGTTACACAACAGAACAACACCACGGACAATAAGGGGTAGCTTCAGGTGTATACTGTGCAGGAGGCACCTACATCCACTGTAACTGCTTGCAGATGCCTGTCTGTGTTACACAACAGAACAACACCACGAGCAATAAGGGGTAGCGTATACTGTGCAGGAGGCACCTACACCCACTGTAACTGCTTGCAGATGCTTGTCTGTGTTACACAACAGAACAACACCACGAGCAATAAGGGGTAGCGTATACTGTGCAGGAGGCACCTACACCCACTGTAACTGCTTGCAGATGCCTGTCTGTGTTACACAACAGAACAAAACCACAAGCAATAAGGGGTAGCTTCAGGTGTATACTGTGCAGGAGGTTTAGCAAAGAATAACACTTACACTGTCCCTGCCTATCCTGCTCTCTCCCTGCACGCCAACACACTGTAAATGCAGAAGTTTTAGCAAAGAATAACACTTAGGCCTCGTACACACGGCCGAGATTCTCGTTGAAAAAAACATGTCGTTTTTTTCGACGAGATTCTTGGACAAGAAACTTGTCCCGGCCGAGTGTACACACGCTCGTTTCAAAGAACCCGCGGTTCTTTGAAAGGAGCGTACGCGGTGACGTCATCGACTACGTCGAGCATGCGCTCGTCACATTCGATGCCGTCGCCGCCATCTTGGTATACCCTACGTATTCCTAGGAAGCTACCGCGCATGCGTCAAATTCATTTCGAACATGCGCGGGCTTCCGGGAGGACAGGTAAGTGTACACACACTCACTTTTCTCGTCGAGAAACATGCCGACGAGAATCTCGACGAGAAAATAGAGAGCAGGTTCTCTATTTTCTCGTCGAGGTTTCTTGTCGGTTTTCTCGATGAGAAACCCGATAGCAGCGTACACACGACCGATTTACTCGGCAAGACCTCTCTGCCAGCAAGTTTCTTGCTGGTTCTTGCCGAGAAAATCGGTCGTGTGTACGAGGCCTGACACTGTCCCTGCCTATCCTTCTCTCTCCCTGCACGCCAACACACTACACAAGACCGCCGCGCTGGAGGGCTTATATAGTGTGGGGCGTGTACTAAACCCCCCTGAGCTATAATTGGTAACAGGCATCCTGCCTCTGACCAATTATGGCTCTCCTCGCTGCCGGGGCTGTGATTGGCCAAGCATGCGGGGTCACAGTGCATGCTTGGCCAATCACAGTGCCAGCAATGCACTGCTATGGCGCAGTGCATTGTGGGCTGTTCGCGTCACACGAATTTGGCGCGAACGGCCCACAATGTTCTGGTTTCGCCGAACAGACGAACAGCCGATGTTCGATTAGAACATGCGTTCGACTCGAACACCGAGCTCATCCCTAGCGGTGACGTATGAAACGTACGACGGCACTATAAACGGGAAGTTCCATTCGGATGGTGCCACCCTTTGGGCTGCTTTTGCTGATCCTCGTGTTAGTAAAGTTTGGTGAGAGACGATTCGTGCTTTTCAGCCTCGTGCGACGAGAAAAACGACGACGTGAAAAACGACGAGAAAAATAGAGCATGTTCCAAATTTTTAATGCCTATTTTTCACATCGCAAAAAATGCTCTGGAGCCTACACACAATCGTTTTTAATGACCAAATAAAAAAATTTAATTTTTCTTGTCATGTCGTGTGTACGCGGCATAACTGGGAGGGCTTACAGTGTTGTGACAACACCAACACCTAAGGGCCAAATTTCTGCAGAGTACTGTATATACGACAGGCCCCTACTTTCAAACATCCAACTTACAAACGACTCCTACTTGCAAACGGAATGAGACAACAGGAAGTGAGAGGAAATCTACCCCTAGGAAGGGAAATTCTCTCCTGTAAGAGTTATTATGGGAAAAAGATGTCTTCTCTCCACTGATGCTTTATCACCAATACTTGTTTCAATAAAAACCCAAAATTTTCAAAAAACATTTGTCATTGGGACGGAAAGTGAGGTGAAATGTTCTGAACAGGTGCACAGACAGCAAAAAAAAATGTTACAGGGATGATAACCCTTCCCTATGTTTTCCAAAAGGCTTAAAAATAGATTTTTTGGCAGGTGCTACACTTTAAAAATGTACCAGTTCAAAATTACAAAAAGATTCTACGTAACAACAAACCTACAGTCCCTGTCTTGTTTGCACCGCCTGTATACTGTTGTTCAGAGTATATGGGGCCTGCAGGGACAGTTCTAAACACGGGAAACACGTGCCACTTCACAAGCATACTATAGACACCCCCCAGGTATGATATTTAAAGGAATATTTCACTTTTTTTTTCACTTTAAGCATCATTAAAATCACTGCTCCTGACAAAATGGACGTTTTTAAAACTTTTTTTTGCATTGATACATTTACTCAGGACCCTTTTTAGGACAATAACTTACATATTAGCCTTCATAATTAGCACTTTTGATTTAGAACGTTCGAGTTTCATAGACTTTAATAGGGTTCTATAGTTCGCACAAACTTTCGGTCCGTTCGCAGGTTCTGGTGCGAACCGAACCAGGGGGCGTTCAGCTCATCCCTAATCTATTGGTAATAAACAAAGGGGCACCCTCCCTGTCCCGGATATTCGATCCATGTGGGCAGTCTCCCCTCCAAGCTGGAAGGGGGTAGGGTGGCCATACGCTTTAACTCAGAAATGAAGTACCTATAGCGGTCAGAAACTGAAGACCGTCCAGGTAGTCCAAAAAAGGATACCCAGGTATCCCATGAATAGAGCACAACAAAACAAAACAAGTGCATAACAATCAAAAAAAAGAAAGGGGAGAGATAGAAAATAAATAAAAATAAATAAGTAGCAGGGGAGATAGAAGAGAAAGGAAGGGATAGAGAAGAAGATGAAGGCATGTGGAGTAGCTCTCACCGGATTCGCTGATGTGGTATGTCCACTTTCAAGTGGAGCCCGTGGTTGTTGACTGGTGGTGTGCCTGGACGAGTCTCCCGAAGGAAGGATCCGCTAAGGCAACAACTTTTGTATTAGATCATTATGTGGAACTGTATCAAATGCTTTGCTGAAATCAAGATATGCTATGTCCACAGCACCACCCTGGACCAAAACATTGGTAATATAGTCAAAAATGCAATCAGATTAGTCTGACATGATCTGCCCTCAGTAAAGCCTTGCTGTTTTGGGTCCAGCAAGTTGTGTATTTTTAAGTGATCAATGATCCTTCTTTTCAGGAGTGATTCCATTAACCTGACTACATGTGATGGTAAACTCACTGGCCTGTAATTGCCAGCTTCTACCTTGCTGCCCTTCTTGTGGATAGGTACAATATTAGCTGCTCGTCCGTCATGGCGAACTTCTTCTGTTAGAATATATTGATTAAAAAGATCCGTTAATGGATCTTTTTAGGATTGTATGACTTTTTTTGGGGGATTTTTTTTTTCATTGGTTGAACTAGATGGACTTGTGTCTTTTTTTAACCAAACTATGTAACTATGTGTTTAGTCCCTAAAACATGTTGGCTCTGAATATATTTTTTAATTAAATTACCTTGGACTCTTGGACGTTTGTTTGGCGTTTTCATTGGATTGGATTGTTATGGATTTATTCCTGGTCCAATAAAATAATATATCTTCTATTCTGCCTCTGACCCTAATTCAATGTAATGTGAGTGCATGCATGCAAAAGAATTAACACTGGCACAGTGGTCAGTATGAACTCTTCCTCAGAACTGCCTTTATTCAAATTACAGCAGCCCTTTATAGGCAAAGTGACATAAGCAAACGTCATCACATATGTGTGTATATGATTGGTTCATCTGTATATGATCCTTTTCCTGTCCAACATCTGTTTCCCACGAGGCAGTGCATTCCAGGATATAGTAGCCATCTTGTGATAGACAATGGGAGGAGGGAAAATGAAACGAGGAGACAGAACATCTGTTTGTCGTTTTGAGCAAGGAAATTTACTGCTGTTTGTTACGAGATTACTGAAGGATATGTATATATCACAAAAAGAGGGAAAAAGATAATAAAAATAGTAAGATATGAAAGAAAATAATAATATGAAGGATGAGACAGGTAAACATAATATAGACATTTTATCAGTTCCACCACAGTCCCCCCTTAAAATGACTATTTTATCAGTACTGTCCCTATGCTGAATGGCCTATACCTGGCCCTCCCGACATCAGGATATCTTTTGCAACTCGCATAGAAGTCAGACATGGCTTGCCCTTTGTCCTCCCTCGACGAAATGGTCAGGAGAACAATCAAGTACTATTCCTTCCCTTATCATTTGAGAAGGTTGTATGCATTATTAACAGGTAAGGTCTGCAGTGGAGCATACGGTCCCTCTTCCTCCTTCTTCATTGAATCACTAATATCACCAAAATTCAAAAAGGTAGGGGTTACCTCTTTAGCCGCCTTTCCCAACAGCTTCTTCATACAGGGCAGAATACAGCAAACCACTATCGCAACTACTGTAAGCAAAGCCAAAATTGCTATGCCTATTTGAGTACAAATGCGTTGCCACTCACTCATCCACCCAAAATACTGGTCCCAGGGATTGGTCAATCCCGAATTTCTTTTTAACTCTTCTGGAGTATCCTCTAATTTCTTTATAGCCAGGGTTACCTTACCATTTGGGCCTGTATTGTCCGGGATATACGTACAACATGTACTTGTCGCAGGCAACATTTTACACACACCCCCCTTTTCAGCTAAAACCATGTCCAAGGCCATACGATTTTGGAAAGTAATTTGTGAAGTGGCCTCTAGTTGCTCAGCTAAACCCTGGAGTGCATCCCTGGTATAGTTAATGAACCTGTTGGTTATAGTAGATATAATTAATCCAATCTACATTCTTATTTACAGTGATCATGGGAATCAGGGACTCGAATCCTGCATCTACCTGGTCGCTTGCTTTGAATTAATCTGGGACCCCCCTTGGGACTCCTATGGCATCTATATATACATGGGGGTCAAAACTACCAGCTGGGGCACTTCTGCACTTCCTGCTGGATTTGGATGAGTACTCCACCTCTGCTACTGGGTCACCTCCCGAAAAGATGTGCAGGGGCATTATGACTTTGGCAAGTGCACATTCCCCTGTCCATTGGTCTGTTAACTTAGTCCTAATCTTCATGTCCCCACAGATCCAATACACGTCTCCCAAAGATTGAGTTTGATTCTGCACCAGATCTGTGGATACACTGCTGTAGGAGGCACAGTATCCCATGGAGAAGTTCCCCAAGAACTTCTATGTTAGTTCCCATAACATGTGTAATTACCGGGATATATGGTGATACCCTCCCCGGGCTTGGATGTCTTGGTTACTATGGGATATTCTCTTTTCCATGTTTCGCACTGGGAGTGGTCAGCGGAAGTATTGGTGAACAGGGTCAGAAAGCATTCCTCTTGAGTGGGAGGTATGTTTAATGGTACTGTTCCCAAATGGGGTCTAGCTCCACCACACACATAACAGTTGGTCATGTTATGTTTCCCTGCACTATACCTCATCCATTCGAGCCACAGGTTAACATCCCAGAAACCAGTCTCTGCTGCCATTGTGTCCTCAAATGTGGGATCAGCTATGGCCACCATCAGGGCTGCTGTTATAAATCACGGGGCCCCATACAGCTTACCTGACAGGGCCCCCCTAAAAAATATCAAAACAATATTTTCGCAAAAAATACACAAAAATCATCATTAGTGGACACAAACACAACGTAACCTACAAACTTATGGGGGGGACAGGAGGGTACAGTCAGGGGGGGGCAGGATGGCACAGTACGGGGGGGGGCAGGATGGCTATGACCCGTCCTCCCATTACTTGAGCACGTGTCTGTTTTTAATAAGGTCAGTCTGCTGAGTAATGACCAAATTTGTCTTTCTTGTTCAGGGCACTCTGCGGCCTATATCCCTAGTCATTCCCTATATTCCAACCCACAGATCCCCAGGGGTCACAATTGTTGCCCCAGTAGTCGTCTGTGACACATATATATATGGATCCAGAGGCGGTAAGCATCCGGTACATGCTACACTGCCAGTCGACTGGAAGGCAGGAGACTATAGTACAGTAATCAAATATGAAGGTAGCTACATTTGTGTTAGATGAATTATACCAGAATTATGTTACACCATTTACTTGTTTGATAGCCACCTCCTGTGTGTGTGCAGTTGCTATAATAAAAAAGATATATAGTTTCATTCTGATGCGGGTGGTGCACGGTCCTCAGGAACTGGAGCCTTTTTGCAGTGGAAAGCGTGTATCCAAGTGTTCTTTCCGGCCAACTTAACTGAAGTGGCTGTTGTCAGCAACACTTGGAATGGACCATCATATCTTGGCTCCAGGAAGTGTTTTCGGAGGAACTTCTTAACCATCACCCAGTCACCAGGAAGTATGCTGTGAGTACCGGTATCTAGATCAGGATCTGGAATGGAAAAAAACACTCATGCATGGATATTTGTTAATTCTTTTGCAAGAGCGGTCACATAATCTACCAAAGTATAAGACTGCAATTGCAACTGTTGTGGGTAATAACAACCTAATCTAGGGGCTGTTCCAAACAAGATTTCAAAAGGGGATAAAGAATGCTTCCCCCTTGGGGAATACCGTACACTGAATAAGGTTATTGGCAGGCTTTCTGGCCAGGACATACCTGTGTCCCTGGCCATTTTTAGCATTCGGGTTTTAAGTTTCTGGTTCATTCTTTCCACTTTCCCACTACTCTGAGGGTCATAAGGTGTGTGAAACGCCAATGTGGTACCTAGGGCCGACCATATTTCTTTTGTGACTGTAGCAGTGAACGCAGGGCCTTGATCACTCTCTATCACCTCGGGTACCCCATATCTGCAAACCACATCTAAAAGCAATTTTTTAGCCGTGGTTTTCGCTGTCTGATTTGTGACTGGATAAGCCTTGGGCCATCCTGAGAACATGTCTACCACCACCAGGGCATACTCAAATCTGCCACTCACTGGCATTTGTTTTTGACCAATCTCTATCCTCTAGAAGGGGTAGAGCGGTCTGGCTGAGTGTTTCGGTTGTGATTTTTCCAGCCTTCCAGGGTTGCATGCTAGGCAAGTGTGGCAGGACTTGCAGTATTGATTAGTTAAAGTAGTTATTCCTGGAGCTACATAATGTTTGTTTATAAGTGAGTTCATCAAAGTCTTTGAGAGATGGATTGCTCCATGGGCCCATTGTAGCACAGCTGGGTACAAAGCTCTGGGGAGACATAGGCGGGTTCCTACAGTCCAAAGATCATCCACCCGTACTGCTCCCATCTTGCTCCATGTTGCTTTCTCTTGTTCTGCAGCGTCTGTTTGAGTTTTTTGTAGTAGAGCTTGGTTTACCGCTTCTGGCTGCAGATTATATATTCCCACAAATTCTGCGGTTTCAGCCCCTAAGGGGGTCATGGCTGCTTGTTTCCTCTGACTTCTGGTGTGGTTATCTTCCCATGGGCTTTAATTTTGAGTATTGCTACTTGTTCTGGGAGTTAGAGTGTTGTCAGGAGCGTATCTATTGCCTTGCCATGCTTCACTGGGGTACCGGCTGTAGTCAGGAAGCCTCTTTTCTTCCATATTATTCCAAAGTCATGGGCCACACCAAATGCATACCGGGAATCGGTGTAGATATTTGCTGTTTGTTCTTCTGCAATTTGGCAGGCTACTGTAAGGGCATGGAGCTCAGCCTCTTGAGCAGACATGAATGCTGGGAGCGAGGCGGCTTGCATAACTGTAGTCTCTGTGGTAACCACATATCCTGTGTGGAAAATGCCGGATGAATCTGTGAATCTGGAGCCATCAACATACAAGGTGAGTTGAGGCATTGGGATCGGGGTATCCAGGACAGAGGGTAGATGGGTGGTTTCCACCTTCATGAGTTCAAAGCAATCATGTTCATGTTCATCTAGGGTAGGAGCAGGTAGGTCTGTGTCATTCTCTTCTTCCTGTTAGTCCAGAGACATGTCATGATACCCCCCTTGGACAAGAGGAAGGAGAGTAGCTGGGTTAAGTTGTTGGCATCGAAGCAGTGTGACATTGTCAGGCATGAGTAGATTGCATTGTAATCAGAGGTGGCGGGCAGAGGATAAATTGCTTGGGTTGCACCTGATTTAGAATGGCGGAGATATCGTGAGGGGCTAGCAGCATAAGAAGATGGCCCAGGACAATATCTGAAGTTTTGTCCAGCAGGGCCTGGGCCTCCTCTGGCAACTGGGTCCAGGTGGGCTGAATAGTAACCAATGGGGCGGAGTCCATGGCTTTGTGTCAACACCCCTGAGGCGTGGCCCTGTGTCTCAGATATGAACAGGCGAAAGGGCTTTCCATAGTCTGGGAGGCCGAGTGCAGGAGCAATGCTGATTGCCTGTTTCAAGAGGTGAAAGTTAGTGAGTGCTTCTTCGGACAGCGCAAAGGGGTCACATTGCAGGTTGTCATATAGGGGTTGCATGAGAAGGGAAGCCGCAGGTATCCAGGCTCTGCAGTAGGAAATCAGTTCCAAAAATGCATGTAGGTCCTTAGCATTACTGGGGGGCGGAATGGCCTGTATGGCTTCAGCTCGTTGTTGTGAAATGTGCTTTGCGCCATGGGATATGCAATGACCCAGGAAGACTACATGGGAAGCGCACCACTGCAATTTCTCTTTAGAGGCTTTGCATCCTTGTTGAGCTAGATACACCAGGAGGCTCACAGATGATTGTTCCGCTGTTTCCTGAGAGGGTGCACACAGGAGCAGGTCATCTACATACTGTAATACCACAACCAGGTCCGGGTTGGGGTTATTCGAGTTGGTGAGGATTTGGGACATGGCCTTGGTAAACTGGTTGGGCGAGTTCTGTGCCCCTTGGGGCATAACTGCCCAAGTATACTGTTTGGAAGCGTGGATGAATGCGAACAGGTACTGACAGGAGGGGTCCAATGGCACACTAAAGAAGGTGTTCGCTAAATCTATGACAGTGAAAAAATTTGCAGATGGGGGCACCCCTGACAGAAGAGTGTGTGTGTCAAGTCTCTGGTGTGAGGCCGGATTGCTGAAAGGGCGGCCCTTGCGGCTAAGTGCACGGCACCCCTGGGGATGAGACAGGGAGTGCGGGGCCCAAAGGTGCATGGATTGCCGCTGCAGACTGAGTAGATGCAGGCAGAAGGTAGCTGGGGTGCGCTGGAAGAGCGGAATTAGTAGTCGTGCAAGGAGGTAATACAAGTAATAGGCGCAAAAACTACAGTGTGATATCCAATATCTAAATTTTGCAAAACAACAAGGTGCTGAGGTTGCAACGTAGGCATACACAGGAAAAAATTATTCCATTCTCTGTAAAAGGAAGTCCATGAAAAGTGCAAATGGCAATACAAGCACTATAGGCTTCAATGTAAACATAGGCAGTGGCAGGGAGGATGCAGGAGAGAGAAGGACCAGTCCACAATCACGGCAGCCATCCAAGGGGAACAGAGACCATATTCCCAAATACTGTGAAAAACAAGAAAAACAGGCGCCTCTGGGTGCAGACTGTAGGGAATATTTAATACATAGGAATTTAAAAGCAGTAACAACTCACATTTGCGTGGTTTAAAACAGGCATGTGTAAGTCACTTGAGGCAGGGGGCATCAGTATGATCAGTCCATCGCTCTGGATGTAGTGTCCTCAGCGGTATACCTCTAAGCCGCTAGATGGTGCGCGGTCCGCAGTGTAGGATGAACGCCAAACCGAGGCTTGGGAAGCAAGCTGAGATCCGGACGATGGACGATGACGTCACTGGATGTGCGACGCGTTTCTGAGCGTGCTGGCCGCGATGACGTGACGGCCGCTTTCCTTTTTCAAGCAAGTGGATGGGGATTGGTAAAGGCAGGGAAATATAAGGGGAGAGAGACGAGGGGGGGAGTGGCCAGTAAAATTAGTCCCGCCCAAGCAGTTAATGTGAAGGATAACATTGCGAGCGAAGGCTGAATAGGTAACACGGGCTCAGATTCTAGAACATTATAGAACAGCATCATTACAAATAAACATCAATACAAAACTGCAGTGCGTGACATTAATAAAAACGCAGTGCATAACATTCATAAAAACGCAGAAGGCCAGATGAAGAAAGCAAAAAATGAAAAAAACATCATCACAGGTAGAAATAAAAAATAATGATAACAAATTAAAAAATGGATATAAAAATTAAAGTCAGAAATAGACTACAGATATTAATGGTAGTAAATACAATGTGTACATTTGCATGTGAACAGAATGTTGGCAATGAACAGCGTTTGTAAGAAATGTGCATACATAAAGCGCATGGGACAGGGTAATAATAGGGCAGTGGCTATAGAATGGGACCGGCAAGGTTATATTTTGAAAAATGGGGGTGGGAGTTTAGAAATTAATAATTATATATATACTGTAAGGAGAAGAAAAAATGACGTAAATCACTGCAGATATTACTTACTACAGGGAAATTAGAAATTGCAGTATAGATACAAATACTGTAACCAGCTAATTTATGTAAAAATGTACAATGACAGTGGGAAAAATGGTGCTAAGGGGTGTGAATCACCATATTTGTAAAGGCAAATGTACATACATGAAGAAATCATGCGTACATGCATATAACATTAAAGATGGAAACGCATGCATATAACGAGAGTGCATGCATACAAGTGGTATTCTATAGTATGTATATACATAATTGGGCACATAAAAATGTATGTATAGATCAATTGGTTTGGGAGAAGGAAAGGAGGTTTTTTTTTTTAGGGGTAATATAGAAAAAAGGGATTTATGGGGGTGTGCTGCGGAAATATGTTTATGTTCTTTATTCCAATCTTATATACATATCTATACACGTATATATATACCAAACTTTGGGTGGGTTACTTCTCTCTTTATCTTTGGAATGAAGTGGAGAAACGTCAGGGTGGACTCCCAGCTTCCACCGTCAATTTAAATAGTCAGAACAAAGGGACAATGACTACAGTTGCAAATAAACGATTTCCTTTACTTATAAATCCTCAATACATGCCATATACAGACTTCAAAAAGTATAGCATAGCCACTGTACAGTTCCGAGCATCCCTGCTCTTCCTCAGGCTAACAGGCTCAGTGTGATAGTACAATTCAAAGAAAACTCATTATATCCCAACACCTGAAGGCGTCAACCAACAGGTGTATCCCATTCTGCTAGATCGAGAAACGATCCAACCAGATAAGTAAAGCTTCATTAACCCTATATAGGTTTTAGAACCAAAGGTCTTTAATAGTGTTGAGCGAACCCGAACTGTAAAGTTCGGGTCCGTACCGAACTTTAGCTTTTTCCCGAACCCGAACCCGGACTTTGCGCAAAAGTCCGGGTTCAGGTTCGGGTTCGGCAATCTAATTACGCAGTTAGAAATGCTTCAGGGGCCAGCCAATCACCTTTTGATTAGCTGGTGTGCCCTTAGAAGCCATCATAGCCATGCCTACTAATGGCATGGCTGTGATTGGTCAGTGCAACATGTGACCCAGCTTCTATATAAGCTAGAGGCACACAGCACACACGTCACTCTGCTTCAGAATAGATAGGGAGAGGATCTTGTCTGCTGCTGCTGCTTTTAGGGAGAGATAGAAAAATACATGAGTTAGTCCTGATTCTGGAATCTGAGGGAAAAGATAGAGAGACAGTGTAGTGTAGGGCCAGGTTCCTGTTTTTTGCTTTTAGGGAGAGAGATATATTATATAGGAATAGGAGTCCAGATTCAGAGATATAACTCAGCGATCTGCATAGGTTTACCTGTTTGTGTTGCAGTGCAGTCTTTTTACACTGCTATGAGCCCAGTGTCAGAGAAAATCTACCTTTTATCTGCAAGCTCAGTGCACCAGCACTGCATATATTACGTTGAGAGATACACCGTTTCCATACTGTGGGTGTATTCTGCTCTTGGAAAAAGATCCATTTAGGACAAAAAAAAAAACGGCACTTTATTGTGCTCTTTTCCAAAAGACCCATTAAGGGCAAAAAAAAAAAAAAAAAAAAATCCATTTTATTTTGCTTGTGCAAAAAAAGACCCGTTTAGGGCAAAAAAAAAAAATTGCACTTTAATGTACGCTTGCAAAAAGACCCATTTAGGGCCACAAAAAATATTTTGCAGTGTGTCATACATATGTGGAGGCGTGTGAAATAAACCATTTCTATATATTTGTCTTCTACTGTACTATACTAAAAAAACAACATTTTTTTTGAATAGCATTTTCTGCAGTTCTGTAGCTGTGGGATTCAGCGGTTACGTACTGTGGGTGTGTTGTGGTCTTCCAAAAAACGCCATTTAGGGCCACAAAAAATATTTTGCAGTGTGTTATACATATGTGGAGGTGTGTGAAATAAACAATTTATATATAGTTTTCTTCTACTGTGCTATACTAAAAAAAATTAAAAAAAATTTGAATAGCATTTTCTGCAGTTCTGTAGCTGTGCGATTCAGCGGTTACGTACTGTGGGTGTGTTGTGGTCTTCCAAAAAAACGCCATTTAGGGCCACAAAAAATATTTTGCAGTATGTTATACATGTGTGGAGGCGTGTGAAATAAACCATTTCTATATATTTGTCTTCTACTGTGCTATACTAAAAGAACAACATTTTTTTGGAATAGCATTTTCTGCAGTTCTGTAGCTGTGCGATTCAGCGGTTACGTACTGTGGGTGTGTTGTGGTCTTCCAAAAAACGCCATTTAGGGCCACAAAAAATATTTTGCAGTGTGTTATACATATGTGGAGGTGTGTGAAATAAACAATTTATATATAGTTTTCTTCTACTGTGCTATACTAAAAAAACAACATTTTTTTTAATAGCATTTTCTGCAGTTCTGTAGCTGTGCGATTCAGCGGTTACGTACGGTGGGTGTATTGTGGTCTTCCAAAAAACACCATTTAGGGCCACAAAAAATATTTTGCAGTGTGTTATACATATGTGGAGGTGTGTGAAATAAACAATTTATACATAATTTTCTTCTACTGTGCTATACTAAAAAAAAAAACATTTTTTTAATAGCATTTTCTGCAGTTCTGTAGCTGTGCGATTCAGCGGTTACGTACTGTGGGTGTATTGTGGTCTTTCAAAAAACACCATTTAGGGCCACAAAAAATATTTTGCAGTGTGTTATACATATGTGGAGGTGTGTGAAATAAACAATTTCTATATAGTTTTCTTCTACTGTGCTATACTAAAAAAACAATTTTTTTTTTTAATAGCATTTTCTGCAGTTCTGTAGCTGTGCGATTCAGCGGTTACGTACTGTGGGTGTGTTGTGGTCTTCCAAAAAACGCCATTTAGGGCCACAAAAAATATTTTGCAGTGTGTTATACATATGTGGAGGTGTGTGAAATAAACAATTTATATATAGTTTTCTTCTACTGTGCTATACTAAAAAAAAAAAAAAATTTTTGAATAGCATTTTCTGCAGTTCTGTAGTTGTGCGATTCATCGGTTACGTACTGTGGGTGTGTTGTGGTCTTCCAAAAAACGCCATTTAGGGCCACAAAAAATATTTTGCAGTGTGTTATACATATGTGGAGGTGTGTGAAATAAACAATTTATATATAGTTTTCTTCTACTGTGCTATACTAAAAAAAAAAAAAAATGTTTTGAATAGCATTTTCTGCAGTTCTGTAGCTGTGCGATTCAGCGGTTACGTACTGTGGGTGTGTTGTGGTCTTCCAAAAAACGCCATTTAGGGCCACAAAAAATATTTTGCAGTATGTTATACATGTGTGGAGGCGTGTGAAATAAACCATTTCTATATATTTGTCTTCTACTGTGCTATACTAAAAGAACAACATTTTTTTGGAATAGCATTTTCTGCAGTTCTGTAGCTGTGCGATTCAGCGGTTACGTACTGTGGGTGTATTGTGGTCTTCCAAAAAATGCCATTTAGGGCCACAAAAAATATTTTGCAGTGTGTTATACATATGTGGAGGTGTGTGAAATAAACAATTTATACATAGTTTTCTTCTACTGTGCTATACTAAAAAAAAAAACATTTTTTTTAATAGCATTTTCTGCAGTTCTGTAGCTGTGCGATTCAGCGGTTACGTACTGTGGGTGTATTGTGGTCTTTCAAAAAACACCATTTAAGGCCACAAAAAATAGTTTGCAGTGTGTTATACATATGTGGAGGTGTGTGAAATAAACAATTTCTATATAGTTTTCTTCTACTGTGCTATACTAAAAAAACAACATTTTTTTTTTAATAGCATTTTCTGCAGTTCTGTAGCTGTGCGATTCAGCGGTTACGTACTGTGGGTGTGTTGTGGTCTTCCAAAAAACGCCATTTAGGGCCACAAAAAATATTTTGCAGTGTGTTATACATATGTGGAGGCGTGTGAAATAAACCATTTCTATATATTTGTCTTCTACTGTGCTATACTAAAAAAACAACATTTTTTTTGAATAGCATTTTCTGCAGTTCTGTAGCTGTGCGATTCAGCAGTTACGTACTGTGGGTGTGTTCTGCTCTTCCAAAAACACCCATTTAGGGCAACATCCTAAATTTGGAAAATATGAGGAGAAGGTCAAAGGGACGTGGTGGCCGCGGTCGTGGTGCTGTTGGTGGAGCTCCTGTTGCAGGGAGAGGATGTGGTGGATCTGTGCCAGATACACGCACAAGTGAAACACCTTCCTCAGGTGCGAGTAGGCGACCGAGCCTGCGGCGGTATTTTGTCGCGCCTAATGAGGCTGTACGAATGTTTAGGCCAGGACAAGTACAGGCGATAGTAGATTGGGTTGCTGACAGTACCTCGGGTTCCTTCACATTGTCTCCCACCCACTCTTCTGATGAAAGATCAGAGTTGGCACCTGAAACCCATGTCCATCAGTCTTTCACCTCGCCCCCTTGCAAATCAGCCAAGCAGTCTGAGCCCCAAATCATGCAGCAGTCTCTTCTGCTTTTCGATGACTCTGTTAGCAGGGTTTCCCAGGGCCATCCACCTAGCCCTGCCCCAGAAGTGGAAGAGACTGAGTGCACCGATGCCCAACCACTTATGTTTCATGAAGAGTACATGGGAGGACCATCGCAGCACGTCTCGGATGATGACGAAACACAGGTGCCAACTGCTGCTGCTTTCGCAATTGTGCAGACAGACAAGGAGGGCAGGGGTGAAGACTGGGTGAAAGATGATGTGGAGGACGATGAGGTCCTCGACCCCACATGGAATCAACGTTATGCAGGTGACCAGTGTAGTTTGGAGGAAGAGGCGGTGGTCGCACAGAGCCACCAGCACAACAGAAGAGGGAGCAGGGTGCAAAAGCGGAGCGTCCGTCCCCTAGACAGTATGTCTGCTACTGCCCAACGCAGCAAGGGACCGAGCACACCAAAGCCAGGTCCAAGGAGTTCCCTAGCGTGGCAGTTCTTCACACAATGTGCTGATGACAAGACACGAGTGGTTTGCACGCTGTGCAATCAGAGCCTGAAGCGAGGCATAAAAGTTCTCAACCTGAGCACAACCTGCATGACCAGGCATCTAAGTGCAAAGCACGAGCTGCAGTGGAGAGAACACCTCAAAAACCAAGAAAGGTCTCTGGCTCCTCCTGCTTCCTCTTCTGCTGCAGTCTCGGCCTCTTCATCCACCTCTGTAGTGACAGTGGCACCTGCCACCCCGCAAACAGAGGATCTGCCAGCAACACTACCACCTGGGTCACAAACCATCTCCACAATGTCCCATGGAAGCGTTCAGCTCTCTATCTCCAAAACATTGGAGCGGAAGAGGAAGTACCCCCCTAGCCACCCGCGACCCCTGGCCCTGAATGCCAGCATTTCAAAACTCCTGGCCTTTGAAATGCTGTCATTCCGTCTGGTGGAGACGCAGAGTTTTAAAAGCCTGATGGCATTGGCTGTCCCACAGTACGTCGTGCCCAGCCGCCACTACTTTTCCAGGCGAGCCATCCCTTCCCTGCACTACCAAGTGGGGGACAAAATCAGGTGTGCACTGCGCAACGCCATCTGTGGCAAGGTCCACCTAACTACGGATGCGTGGACCAGTAAGCACGGTCAGGGACATTATATCTCCCTAACAGCACACTGGGTAAATGCAGTGGCGGCTGGGCCTGAGGCAGATAGCAGTTTGGCGCATGTCCTTCCACCACCGAGGATTGCAGGGCGCTTCAGTTTGCCTCCTGTTGCTAACTCCTCCTACTCCGCTTCCTCATCCTCTACCACCTCCTCATCCGGTCAGCGTAACACCTTCACCACCAACTTCAGCACAGCCAGGGGTAAACGACAGCAGGCAGTTTTAAAACTTTCCTGTTTGGGGGAAAAACCCCACACCGCGCAGGAGTTGTGGAGGGACATGGAACAACAGACCAATGAGTGGTTGCTGTCAGTGAGCCTCAAGCCCGGCCTGGTGGTGTGCGATAATGGGCGAAATCTCGTAGCAGCTCTGGGCCTAGCCGGTTTGACGCACATCCCTTGCCTGGCGCATGTGCTGAACTTGGTGGTCCAGAGGTTCCTTAACAATTACCCCAATATGCCAGAGCTGCTGCAGAAAGTGCGGGCTGTGTGTGCGCACTTTCGGCGTTCTCACCCTGCTGCTGCTCGCCTGTCAGCGCTGCAGCGTAACTTCGGCCTTCCCGCTCACCGCCTCATATGTGACATGCCCACAAGGTGGAACACCACCTTGCACATGCTGGCCAGACTGTGCGAGCAGCAGCAGGCGATAGTGGAGTTTCAGCTGCAGCAATCACGCGTGAGTCGCTCTGCGGAACAGCACCACTTCACCACCAATAACTGGGCCTCCATGCGAGACCTGTGTGCCTTGTTGCGCTGTTTCGAGTACTCCACCAACATGTCCAGTGCCAATGACGCCGTTCTCAGCGTTACTATCCCAGTTCTATGCCTCCTTGAAAAAACGCTTCGGGCGATGATGGAAGAGGATGTGGCACAGGAGGATGAGGAGGAGGAGGAGGAGGAGGAAGCGGGATCATTTCAAAGGCTTTCAGTGCAGTCTTTCACAAGTGGCTACGAGGGTGGGTTCCTGCACCAACAAACGCCAGGTACACAATTGTCCGGCAGAAAGGGCACAGTTCTGGGGGATGACGAGGTGGAGGAGGAGATGGAGGAGGAGGAGGAGGAGGAGGAGGAGCCATTTTCACAGCAGGGTGGCACCCAGACCAGCTCGTGGCCATCACTGGTGCGTGGCTGGGGGGATACAGAGGACACAGACGATACACCTCCCATAGAGGACAGCTTTTCTTTGCCTCTGGGCAGCCTGGCACACATGAGCGATTACATGCTGCAGTGTTTCCGCAATGACCGCCGAGTTGCCCACATTTTAACTGGTGCTGATTACTGGGTGGCCACCCTGCTGGATCCCCGTTACAAGGACAACGTACCGTCCTTAATTCCCTCACTGGAGCGGGATCGTAAGATGCACGAGTACAAGCGCACGCTGGTAGACGCGCTGCTGGTGGCATTCCCACCTGACAGCGGGCGTACGGTGGAAGCACAAGGCAAAGGCAGAGGAGGAGGAAGAGGTCGCCAACGCAGCCGGGGCACCGGCAGCACCTCAGAAGGCAGAGTTAGCATGGCTGAAATGTGGAAAAGCTTTGTCAGCACGCCACAACAACCAGCACTACCAGCTGAGATGGAACGTCTTAGCAGGAGGCAGCATTTCACCAACATGGTTGAGCAGTATGTGTCCACAGGCCTACACGTACTGGATGACGGGTCTGCCCCCTTTAACTTTTGGGTCTCCAAATTGGGCACATGGCCTGAGCTTGCCCTTTATGCCTTGGAGGTGCTGTCCTGCCCTGCAGCCAGTGTATTATCTGAACGTGTATTTTGCACGGCAGGGGGGCGTTATCACAGACAAGCGCAGCCGCCTGTCCAGAGCCAATGTGGACAAGCTCACGTTCATTAAAATGAACCAGGCATGGATCCCACAGGACTTGTCTGTACCTTCTGCAGAATAGACATGTATACCGGTGTTGTGACAAAAACTGTCCGGCCATCGGATTGTGTCCGGCCCGTACTGCGAAGGCGCAGCGCTTGCGCAGTACAGAGGACAAGGAGATTCACAAAATCTCCGAAGATGAACGGCGCCTGCGCCGTGAGTGCAGGTTCAGGCCCCAACATCCAAGTGTACATACGGTAGCACATAGTAACAGGGCCCCTCACGGGCTCGCTTCGATCGCCACGCTTCGGGCACGGCCTCACTTGGCTCGGCTTGAACCACGGATGGTGTGGCCTTCACCTGAACTCACCACGCAGGCGCCGTTCATCTTGGGAGATTTTCGAAATCCTCTTGTCCTACATACTGAGCAAGCGCAGTACAGGGTGGACACTATTCGACGGGGGACAGAATTCGACACATCACTGGCCTTACCCAGCCATTGTTGTATTTTTGAACCAGTGTTGGCTACCTCGTCCTCCTCCACCGCCGCTTCCACCTACACAGCCACATCCACCGCCACCTCAACCTCCTACTCCATATGGACCTCGTCCTCCTAGGTCAAGATTATAATTTTTATTTTATTTTTTTGTAGCGCACAGATCCTTTCCCCCTTACCTGCCTTTATGTTGTTGGCTCCTCGCAGGAGGGAGAAAGGCACACCGCACTACCAGCCCGTACCCTCCTATATAAAGAGGTTGAGCGGTGTACTTGACGGGCCGTGTCCACAGCCGGAGTCAAAACTCCTCCAGAGGATGATTCTCACCTCTACTGTAGGTAGAGGCAAGTCCTTTAATTCCCAGTAAAGTCAATGTCCACACCAGCTGAAATTACAACTCTTATTCTCTCATGGCAAAATAAACTCTACTCGGATAGAAAAGGTTAGAGCAAAGAAACAGGACAGCTTAAGGTGTGGAGGAGGTCCAGGCACAAACGTAGCACATTCACTTCACTGCTTAGGTTTCTCAAACAGTTTTAGGTGCACGGTCTCTGCCACAGACCTTGAGGTTGGTCTCTGCCACAGACCGGGTGTACAAGGCCCCTGCCACGGACCTGGAGAACTTTGGTCTCTGCCACAGACCAGGGTGTATAAGGCCCCTGCCACGGGCCGGGTGAATAAGGCCTCTGATACAGTCAAGATGACCTTGAGCTTCTCCTTCTACGAACCTAGCCCATATCAAGGGGAAGACATCTCTCCAGGGAGTCAACAGACCCTTCCTTCACCGTGACTCCCGCATCGGTCCATCAGAATGATCCTCCCTTCCCTGGAACATGGTCCCCTACACGAGGCGGCACCCTAAGACTCCTCGACCCTTAGTGGACTCCAGACGAAGGCTCTGGACTCCAGGCTTTACTCCCGCACCTAGGCCTCCATACCCAGGGCAGCAGGAACTCCAGGATAGTACCTCACCCCGGGCTAAAGGTACCGGAGATGGAACAGGAACACATGCACCCAGGCTGAGGGCACCTGGGCGTGGACCCCACTGGACATCAGCCCCCAGGCCAAAGGTCTGCCCCTTTTATATGCTCTCCCGGCATGCACAGCAGGTTCCCCGCCCCGCTGTACTACTGCCAAGAGGGGACACAAAAGGCACAGCACTGTATCGGCGGTTCAACCCTAGCCTACCATGGCAGCGCCACCTGTAGGCCGCAGGGAACTGCACACCAATACTGTCCCCCGAGGACAAAATGGTCCATGAATCCTACAGAATTAGGGTGTTTGAGCCTATTTACCACTCAAACACTTCCCTTAAATTTAGCACCCCGCTACATTTTTATTTCAAAGTATTTTATTTTCCCACTAGCTTATCCATTAAATTGAATAATTTATTCCAGAAAGGGCGTATTCTGGGGCATTCCCACCATATGTGTGGCATCGTGCCGTTGAGTTTCTGAGGTTCTTAATGACTTCCCGTGCCTCTTCTGCTGAAAAGGGGGCCTCCAGCATATTTTTTAATTTTTTTTAAGTTATTTTAAGTTATTTCCCTATCCACATTTGTTTGCAGAGCACTTGCCATGCTCTTAACAACATTTTGCTGCCATTTGCAGCCCTCTAGCCCTTTCCATTACTTTTTTAGAGCCTTTTTAGTCCTTAGAAGTCCGGGTCCTCATTGACTTCAATGGGGTTCGGGTTCGGGTTTGGGTTAAAGTTCGGTCCCGACCCCAAACTTTTTTCCGAAGTTCGGCCGAACCCGTCGAACCCGAACATCCAGGTGTCCGCTCAACTCTAGTCTTTAAATAACTCTCCCACATTAAAGTGGAGCTCCACCCTAAATTTTCACTTTTGTTAATCGGAACCCTCCCCCCCTCCAGTGTCACAATTGACACCTTTCAGGGGGGAGGGGGGTGAAGATACCTGTCTAAGACAGGTATTTTCACCCACATCCGGGAGTCCTCTCTCTGGGAATCTGCGGGAATGACGTCACTTCCCCCAGACTTCCCGTAGTGTTCTGGGAGACTCTCAGCTCCCATAACACAGGAGCACCAATCAGAACGGCGCAGCGCGACTCGCGCATGCGCCGTAGGGAACCGGGCATGAAGCCGCAGGGCTTCACTTCCTGGTTCCCTCAGCGAGGATGGCGGAGGGAGCAGCAGAGCGACGAGCGGTCGCTCGTCCTCTGCTGCGGACGTCACTGGACTCCAGGACAGGTAAGTGTCCAAATATTAAAAGCCAGCAGCTGCTGTAGCTGTAGCTGCTGGCTTTTAATATTTTTTTTTCCGGCGGAGCTTCGCTTTAACCACAAAATATCATACCAAATGAAGACATACATGGCATAAATGGCATAAAATAACAAATCAAAGAGATCATTCATATCTATTTGAAAAAAACGACATTCCAAATGTACGTGTGTACTTTTCTCTTTTATATTCCGTGGACCCGACCGGACATTACTTGGTCATCATCTACAAGAAAGAATGTAAGAGAGTCTAAAATCTAAAATGATCAGGGGCATTACAAAAACAGATACAGGTCAAAGTCCCTGTTCATACCCTCCGGATACAGGGACTGTAACCTGTTAATCCACCAAACCTCTCGTTGTTTTAATTTCATTATCCGATCACCCCCTCTCCTGTCCCGTGGAATGTCTTCCAGGACCATAAATCGTAGTTCTGAATCCCGATGTCCCTTCTCCAAAAAATGTTTGGAGACAGGCAGACCGGGCTGTTTGTGTCTAATAGTACTGCGATGCTGGGCAATTCTGTCCTTAATTTTTTGAGTTGTTTCCCCAACGTAAATCATATTACATGGACAAATAAGGATGTATACAACATAGGAGGACTGTCATGTGAAAAAGTTTTTTATAATAATTCTATCCCCATTACTGGGATTGATAAGGTGATCACCCTTAAGCATAAGATTGCACTGGATGCAATTTAAACAGGGATAGCACCCTTTTCTTCACCCCCCGTTCTTTAGGTCTATATTCAGATCTCACTAGAGAATCACGTAAAGTCTTATTTCTTCGGAAAGCTTTGATAGGGGTCTGCTGAAAGACATCAATCTGCGGGTAGGCACGCTTCAAAAGAGGCCAGTGCTTACTAATAATTTTGAATACCTGATCACTATAACTGTGAAACTGCATAGAAAATGGTAATCTTGCCATTGATACTTTTTGTCTATTGATAGTTACATTCTTTTCCACTTGTTGTATTTACTTAATTCCTGAGAAATTATTCTTTTAGGGTATCCTCGTTCACAGAACTTGGAACACATTTCTTTAATCCTTATTTCTCTTGTGACTTCATTACTCACTATACGTTTCACCCATAGTAATTGACTCTTAATAATGGATCTAAACACATGGGGGGGATGAAAACTGTCAAATACTGATTTCTATCCGTTGGTTTAATATAGAGGTCCAATTCCAATCGGCCCTGCTCGATATAAATCCTGGTGTCTAAAAATGGAACTGACATCCCCCCAACATTTATTTTGAATTTGATTTCTGGACAGAAATTGCTCAACATGGCATCAAAAGTAGTTAACGACTGAATGTCGCCACGCCAAATTGCAAACACGTCATCAATAAAGCGCCACCAAGTGACACAGTGTTCTTTGAATAATTCATTCTGAAAGACATATTTATGTTCAAAGTCATTCATGAACGTGCATGCATAAGGCCATTTGCCATTTATGCCATGTATGTCTTCATTTGGTATGATATTTTGTGGTTAATGTGGGAGAGTTATTTAAAGACCTTTGGTTCTAAAACCTATATAGGGTTAATGAAACTTTACTTATCTGGTTGGATCGTTTCTCGATCTAGCAGGATGGGATACACCTGTTGGTTGACGCCTTCAGGTGTTGGGATATAATGAGTTTTCTTTGAATTGTACTTTCACACTGAGCCTGTTAGCCTGAGGAAGAGCAGGGATGCTCGGAACTGTACAGTGGCCACGTATATATATATATATATACACACATCCATGAAAAGTGTATATATACACACACATGTATATACAGACACCCAATTAAGGGTGGGAGGGGAAAAGAAAGAAAAGGGGATAAATATGTAAATGCGCATGCGTGTTATACGAACATGTATGTGGAGGAACTATGGAACAAGATGTAAAGGCAAAAAGATAATGATATTAAAATTATATGAATAGAAAACTATACGAATAAAAAACTGGAAAGCTAAATTAGTGAAAACTGATCATTAGAGTATGGTGGAGACCTCAATGCTTTCATTAATTCCTCCTGGTGAAAGCACATCAAGGCTATATATCCAGTACTTTTCTCTTGCGCATAGTTTTTTGAAACGCTCGGCTGCTGATGGGCAGCTGGAAACTTGTTCAATGACCCAAACTTTCAGACCAATGGTGGAGCCTTTGTGGGCCACAACAAAGTGTCTAGGGACACTATGTAGATCCGTACCACCCTCAATGTTTCTTCTGTGTTCACCGAAACGCTGTCTGAGTGGTCGTATTGTACGGCCGACATAGATGAGTCCACAGGGGCACATGAGGCCATATACTACGAAGTCTGAAGAACAATTGTAGAATTCTTTGAGAGGGTAGGTAGTGCCTTTAGTGCAGAAAGATGGTTGTCCATGTTCGACAAATTTGCAAGTCTTGCATAATTTCTTGCGACATTGAAACATCCCTAACAGGGGAAAGAACATGGGTACTGTAGGAGTGGCAAGAGTGGTTTTCATTTTGCTCGGGGCAATTTTGTTTTTGAAACGTTCAGAAAATCCAAAAACTGTGAAAATCTTCAACTTATCACAACATGTACTCTCCCCAGCTGATGTTTCACTGCTTAGTCGTGGCCTCAACTTTGCCCCAATCAACAGACCTAATCCTTTTTTGCTGTTCAAGGATCTTAATAGTTACATCAGAAATCTCATCTTGAAAAGACACTTTCACATACAAAATGAAAAAGATAAAAACAATATCAGCCATCAGCCTCATCAGCAACCAGCTTCGCACCTGAATCTCCCACATTTGAGTTTGAATCTAGCTCAGAAAATTTTGATTTCGATGACACTTACATCCCTTCTACCGAGGAGGATCTATCAAGATTACTGACACAACATCTAGCCAAATCTCCCCCCATCATTTATTCCACCCTTAAGCCTAAATCAATATTTTTTCCGACACATTCCAAGGGCCCATACATAGAAAGCTTTTACAGAGTGGTTTTCGCAGACATGATCAAACTGTGCAACCCCGCGTCAACATCCAGCTCCCACAACCTTTCATCACTTGAAACCAGAGCCGTCCATCATTTTTCTCATACTGAAGACCTTATAATTAAGTCTGCAGATAAGGGAGGAGGAATTGTTCTGCAGAACAAAGTCGACTACATTTTGGAAGCGGATAGACTTTTGTCTGACCCATCTACATACATCAAGCTGAACATAGAAGAAACATTGAGGGTGGTACGGATCCACATAGTGTCCCTAGACACTTTGCTGTGGCCCACAAAGGCTCCACCATTGGTCTGAAAGTTTGGGTCATTGAACAAGTTTCCAGCTGCCCATCAGCAGCCGAGCGTTTCAAAAAACTATGCGCAAGAGAAACGTACTGGATATATAGCCTTGATGTGCTTTCACCAGGTAGAATTAATGAAAGCATTGAGGTTTCCACCATACTCTAATGATCAGTTTTCACTAATTTAGCTTTCCAGTTTTTTATTCGTATAGTTTTCTATTCATATAATTTTAATATCATTATCTTTTGCCTTTACTTCTTGTTCCATAGTTCCTCCACATACATGTTCGTATAACACGCATGCGCATGTACATATTTATCCCCTTTTCTTTATTTTCCCCTCCCACCCTTAATTGGGTGTCTGTATATACATGTGTGTGTATGTATATATTGTGAGGGGGTTAGCTCGGCAGCGGGTGTGTGTGACCCCCTGGATGGGCTCCCCACACAAAAACAGGCCCAGCAGACGGAGGTTGTGGTTTTCAAGAAAAAAAAGGTGCGGTTTATTTCTCTATTTACAGTGACAAAAACACAGCAAAGCAAAAAGAAACATAAACAAAATAAACCCTGGTCAGCTTGACCTCTGACTAAACATGCAGGTTTCCTAACTAACAACTGGGATCAGCCTGGTGCTGTCCTAGTCCCTAAGTCCCTGGTTTAGTAAGTGTCCAAACAAATAGCCACACAGGCTTTGCCTCACCGCACAGGGGTTCACTCTCCCTAGACAGTCCACACAGGTCTGGTTCCAGGCATGAGCAAACACCTAATGAATCTGGGAGTTTTTATAGAGGCCTTAAACGAGCTGACAAGCTTCAGCTGGTCTCATCAACTCCCTGCCTGCACGACGCCCAGCACTCTCCCTAGAGGTATGAATCATCCATGAGCCCACTAGCCTCAGCTGGGCTTCATCAACTCCCTCCCTAGTTGTATAAGTCGGCATAAAGCCTGAATCTGGGAGAAATATATCTACCCCCCTGGATGCAACCAGGTGACTTTACCTTCCTGCTGTCACATACCCCCCCCTCTTGTTTTAACCTTGGGGTTGGAACACCAGCAATCAGGCATTCATGTACTCGAGACAAAGCATCCACATTCCCCATTTGAACGCCAGGGCGATGCTTTACTGTGAAGATGAATTCCTGTAGGGCCAGGAACCACCTATTCACTCTTCTATTTGTCTCCTTGTTTTGAGCCATCCACTTTAACGGAGCGTGATCCGTAACCATGTCAAAGTGCCTACCTAGCAGATAGTACCGAAGGGAATCTAGAGACCACTTCACCGCTAAACACTCCTTTTCAACCGTGGCGTAATTTACCTCATGGGACTTCAACTTCCTGCTGAGGTAAATGACTGGGTGCTCTTCCCCGTTCCAGACCTGGGACAATACTGCTCCTAACCCCACATCTGACGCATCACTTTGTACGACAAAGTCTTTAGAGAAGTCGGGTGAGTACAACACTGGCTGGCTACATAAGGCTTGTTTCAAGAATTGGAATGCTGCCTCAGCCTCGGGGGTCCATTTAATCATGACCGACCCTTTCCCTTTCGTCAGGTTGGTTAGGGGCACAGCCTTAGAAGCAAAGTGGGGAATGAAGCGCCGATAATACCCCGCGATTCCCAGAAAGGCTCGTACCTGCTTCTTGCTGTTGGGACGTGGCCAACTCTGGATGGCCTCGACTTTGTTGAGTTGGGGTTTTATTACTCCCCTCCCAATGGTGTACCCAAGATATTTGGCCTCCTCCTGCCCAATGGTACACTTCTTGGGGTTAGCCGTAAACCCCGCTTCCCGGATAGAGTTTAGGACTGCTTGCACCTTTGGCAGATGTGAGGCCCAATCTGTGCTATGGACAATTACGTCATCCAGGTAAGCCGCAGCATACTTCCGATGGGGCCTCAGTATCTGGTCCATTTTCCGCTGGAATGTGGCTGGCGCATTCTGTAACCCGAACGGCATTCTCTTATATTGGAACGCCCCGTCTGGGGTTACAAATGCGGTTTTCTCTTTGGCCGACTTGGCCAGGGGAATTTGCCAATACCCTTTTGTGAGGTCAAGAGTCGTCATGTATCGGGCTGTTCCCAGCCGGTCGATCAACTCATCTATACGTGGCATGGGGTAGGTGTCAAATTTTGTAACTTTGTTCAACTGACGAAAATCGTTAGAAAATCGCCAGCTCCCATCCGGTTTAGGCACCAACACAATGGGACTAGACCAATCACTTTGGGACTCCTCTATCACCCCTAAGTTCAGCATTTTCTGTACTTCCTCCCGTATTGCCTCCCGTCGGGCCTCTGGGATCCGATAGGGTTTTAACTTCACCCTTTCACCGGGCGGGGTAATAATATCATGCTCTACCCCAGATGTTTGTCCCGGCAGCTCAGAGAACACCTCCTTGTTGCGAAGCACAAACTCCTTAACCTCCTGTTGTTGGGGTTGTGACAAGGTGGCTGCTATTCCAACCTCCGGAATCACGCAACCAGTTTGAGCTGGTGACCAAGTTTCTGCGACTAGGGACTCTCTATCCCTCCAGGCTTTCAACAGATTAACGTGATAGATCTGTTCGGGCTTTCGCCTTCCTGGTTGTCTGACCTTGTAATTCACTTCGCTCACTTTTTCCATTATCTCATAGGGGCCTTGCCATTTGGCAAGGAATTTACTTTCAACCGTAGGGACAAGTACCAATATCCTATCCCCCGGGGAAAAGGTACGGGTCTTGGCTCCACGGTTGTACACTCTCTGCTGTGCCAACTGCGCTTGGGCCAAATGTTCCTTCACGATGGGCATTACCTGTGCAATTCGATCTTGCATCAGGGCGACATGCTCAATCACACTCCTGTGGGGAGAACTCTCACTTTCCCAAGTTTCCTTGGCAATATCCAACAGCCTTCTTGGGTGTCTCCCATACAGTAACTCAAAGGGGGAGAATCCCGTAGAGGATTGGGGCACCTCCCTAATAGCAAACATCAAATAAGGAAGTAGACAGTCCCAATCCTTTCCATCTCTATCCACCACTTTCTTCAACATTTGTTTTAGGGTTTTGTTGAATCTTTCAACCAGCCCATCGGTTTGGGGGTGATACACAGATGTACGCAATTGCGTCACTTTGAACAATTTACACAGCTCTTTCATAACCCGGGACATAAAGGGTGTACCTTGGTCCGTAAGCAGTTCTTTACAAATACCCACCCGGCTAAAAACAAGAGATAGCTCTTTGGCTATGGTTTTGGCCGAGGTATTTCGGAGAGAGATCGCTTCTGGATAACGGGTGGCATAGTCCATTATAACTAATATGTACTGGTGCCCCCTAGCGGACTTGATTATAGGACCTACCAAATCCATTGCGATCCTCTCAAACGGGACCTCAATGATGGGTAGAGGGACCAGCGGGCTACGGAAATGTGGCATCGGGGCCGACCTCTGACACACAGGGCAGGAGGAACAATAATTTTCTATGTCCTTCATCACCCCAGGCCAATAGAATCTCTGTAATACCCTCTCTCGGGTTTTCTCTGTCCCCAGATGACCTCCAAGAATGTGCCCATGGGCCAACTCCAACACCAACTTCCTGTAAGGTTTGGGCACCACAAGCTGCTCAACGATTTCTTCTGCCCTTTTTGCCACCCGATACAGTAGGTCCTTCTCTACGCTGAAGTATGGGTAAGTGCAGGTATTATCTGGGTTCACTAACTCGCCATCTATTTCCACTACGTTTTCCCGTGCCTTTATTAGGGCGGGGTCTTTTAACTGTTATGTGGCAAAATTTTCCCTGTGAACCTCAAGATCAGAAAACTCCACAGACGGTAGGTTTTCGTCTGAGGAGGTGGGCTCCTCTCCAGTTTCTTGAGTCTCCCCTGCCAATACTGACAAGGGAAATTCGGGAGAGTCCTCACCACTCTCAGAGGAGTTCTGGCTATCACATTCCTGGTACATAGGGGCACCAGTGGGGGGCTCAGGATCATCCCACAGTTCCCAAAACTTCGGAAAATCCCTTCCCACAATGGCATCATGCGGTAATTGAGATACTAACCCCACTGGATGAGAGAGGGTACCTTTGGGGGTCTCGAAACACACTGTAGTCACTGGATACTCTCGGGTGTCCCCATGCACACAAATAACGGCTACCTTGCTATTCCCAGAGACCTCTGTTTTAACTAATTCAGCCTTTATCAGGGTCACAAGGCTACCTGAATCCAGCAATATCACAACATTTCTACCATTAATACACATTTTGCATAAATGTTTCTCAGTTCCCCGAATGGCAGTGCATGCGACTGTCGCACACAGCGACTGACGTCTGTCCGTCAGAAAGTCACATTGCATGGGTTCCTCCACAACCGGGCAATTTGCTGCAATATGTCCCGCTTGGCGGCAGCGGTAGCAAACAATCCTTTTGGCTGCCTCTTGAGCCCCTGACTTCCCAGGCTGTTCTCGCCAAACTTTGGGTAGAGCTCCCACCCTCTCACTCTCTCCACCCTCACCCCTTGGAATCCTCTTATCCGCCCCTGGGGATGGTCTGGTCTTAGGGTGGAAAGTCCGAGAGTCTCTGGAAGAGGCCGTCAGGTTCTCTGTAGCCAAGTATTTCTCTACACGATCCACAAGACCATCGGCCGTCTCTGGGTCTCCATGGCTTACCCACTTTTGGATGGCAGTAGGAAGAGCTCTCAAAAACCGATCCATTACAACACGTTCCACAATCTCTGGTGCGGACAAAGTCTCTGGCTGTAGCCACTTCCTGCTCAGGTGAATGAGATCATACATTTGAGACCTGGGGGGTTTTCCAAGCTGGAAAGTCCAGTTATGCACACGCTGAGCCCGGACAGCCAGGGTGACACCCAGCCTTGCCAATATTTCAGCTTTTAGCATCACATAGTCTTTTGCTTGGTCAGACTCTAGGTCATAGTAAGCTTTCTGCGATTCACCAGTTAACAGAGGAGCCACCAGTCCAGCCCACTGCTCCTCAGGCCACTTTTCCCTTTCAGCAGTCCTTTCAAATGTGGTCAAAAATACCTCTGGATCATCCTCTCCAGTCATTTTTGTCAATAAACGACTCACCCCAAAGGACGCGGTATTAGTGGGACGGCTTTCCTCACTGGTCTGCGGACGTTGCTGCATTACTGCTTCCATCTGTTGTTGTAGTCTCTGCTCTTGCTTCTGCAATAGATCTATGAAGCGGGCCTCAGATTGCTGCTGGGCTTGTTGCTGAGCCTCCAGACTCTGTTGCAAAGTTGCAAGGCTCTGTTGATGAGCTTGCTGCTGGGCTGCAAGGCTCTGTTGATGAGCTTGCTGCTGGGCTGCAAGGCTCTGTTGATGAGCTTGCTGCTGGGCTGCGAAGCTCTGTTGTTGAGCTGCAAGGCTCTTTTGAAAACCTGCATTTGTCTGCTGTTGATTGGCATTTGCTAGAGCCAGCTGTTTCAGTATCTCCTCCATGCTGGCCTAAAAAAAACTGCCACTGGTTCTCCACCAACTGTGAGGGGGTTAGCTCGGCAGCGGGTGTGTGTGACCCCCTGGATGGGCTCCCCACACAAAAACAGGCCCAGCAGACGGAGGTTGTGGTTTTCAAGAAAAAAAAGGTGCGGTTTATTTCTCTATTTACAGTGACAAAAACACAGCAAAGCAAAAAGAAACATAAACAAAATAAACCCTGGTCAGCTTGACCTCTGACTAAACATGCAGGTTTCCTAACTAACAACTGGGATCAGCCTGGTGCTGTCCTAGTCCCTAAGTCCCTGGTTTAGTAAGTGTCCAAACAAATAGCCACACAGGCTTTGCCTCACCGCACAGGGGTTCACTCTCCCTAGACAGTCCACACAGGTCTGGTTCCAGGCATGAGCAAACACCTAATGAATCTGGGAGTTTTTATAGAGGCCTTAAACGAGCTGACAAGCTTCAGCTGGTCTCATCAACTCCCTGCCTGCACGACGCCCAGCACTCTCCCTAGAGGTATGAATCATCCATGAGCCCACTAGCCTCAGCTGGGCTTCATCAACTCCCTCCCTAGTTGTATAAGTCGGCATAAAGCCTGAATCTGGGAGAAATATATCTACCCCCCTGGATGCAACCAGGTGACTTTACCTTCCTGCTGTCACAATATATATATATATATATATACTTTTCATGGATTTGTGTATATACCGTATATACTCGAGTATAAGCCAAGATTTTCAGCCCTTTTTTTGGGGCTGAAAGTCCCCCCTCGGCTTATACTCGAATCATCGAAATTTTTACATTGTAAATATTACCTGTAAAGAAGTTGCGGCTGCAGCGTCCATCGTTCAAATTTCGCGGCGTCCATCGTTCAAATTCCGCGGTCTCTTCCTGTTCCTTCCGTGATAGGCGAATCTCATCAGACACTCTCCGCCTATCACGAACGTTCTCTCATCCTCCGTTTTCCAGCAGACGTCTGTGATTGGCGGAACACCCAACACAGTGTCTGCTGGGAAAACTGAGGATGAGAGAATGATCGTGATAGGCGGAGAGTGTCTGCTGAGACTCGCCTATCAAGGAAGGAACAGGAAGAGACCGCGGAATTTGAACGATGGACGCCGCGGAATTTGAACGATGGACGCCGCAGCCGCAACTTCTTTACAGGTAATATTTACAATGTAAAATAGGGAACAGCGAGCTAGGGAACAGTGGGACATCGGCTTATACTCGAGTCAGTAAGGTTTCCCAGTTTTTTTGGCAACATTAGGTACCTCGGCTTATACTCGAGTCGTCTTATACTCGAGTATATATGGTATATATACGTGTATAGATATGTATATAAGATTGGAATAAAGAACATAAACATATTTCCCCAGCACACCCCCATAAATCCCTTTTTTCTATATTACCCCTAAAAAAAAAAAACGTCCTTTCCTTCTCCCAACCCAATTGATCTATACATACATTTTTATGTGCCCAATTATGTATATACATACTATAGAATACCACTTGTATGCATGCACTCTCGTTATATGCATGCGTTTCCATCTTTAATGTTATATGCATGTACGCATGATTTCTTCATGTATGTACATTTGCCTTTACAAATATGGTGATTCACACCCCTTAGCACCATTTTTCCCACTGTCATTGTACATTTTTACATAAATTAGCTGGTTACAGTATTTGTATCTATACTGCAATTTCTAATTTCCCTGTAGTAAGTAATATCTGCAGTGATTTACGTCATTTTTTCTTCTCCTTACAGTAAATATATAATTATTAATTTCTAAACTCCCACTCCCATTTTTCAAAATATAACCTTGCCGGTCCCATTCTATAGCCACTGCCCTATTATTACCCTGTCCCATGCGCTTTATGTATACACATCTCTTACACACGCTCTTCATTGCCAACATTCTGTAACATGCAGATGTATACATTGTATTTACTACCATTAATATCTGTAGTCTATTTCTGACTTTCATTTTTATATCCATTTTTTTATTTGTTATCATTATTTTTTATTTCTACCTGTGATGATGTTTTTTTCTAGGGCTGCGGAAATTAACGATTAATTGTTCGATTAATCGTTAATTTCTTTGATCGATCAAAATAATTTTGATCGAGGACAATCTGCGGAGTGAGCTTTGCGGTCTTGTCCATACGAAAGGCCGCGGCTTCGGCCTAGCTCCGGAGCCGCGGCCATCTTGGTCCACCCGGCGGCGGCCTAGTAGCAGCGCACTGACGTCATCATCAGCCGCCTGCTTGTGCCGTCTACTCTGCGAGTCTGCAGACGGTTCTGCCTGGATTTTAAGGTATGGGGGAGATGTGGACATAACGGGGGAGATGTGGATATTACAGTATGGGGGGAGATGTGGATATTACAGTATGGGTGGGGGGGGGAGATGTGGACATTACAGTATAGGGGGGGGGAGATGTGGACATTACAGTATGGGGGGGGGGGATGTGGACATTACAGTATGGGGGGCAGATGTGGACATTACAGTATGGGGGAGATGTGGACATTACAGTATGGGGGGGAGATGTGGATATTACAGTATGGGGGGCAGATGTGGACATTACAGTATGGGGGGAGATGTGGACATTACAGTATGGGGGGAGATGTGGAAAATTGGAAAAAATGTATGTGCGTTATAAGTAATCAAAATGAGTCGATTAATCGATTAAAAAAAATCGATTAATCGAACACGAAAATTGTAATCAGTAACAGCCCTATTTTTTTCATTTTTTGCTTTCTTCATCTGGCCTTCTGCGTTTTTATGAATGTTATGCACTGCGTTTTTATTAATGTCACGCACTGCAGTTTCGTATTGATGTTTATTTGTAATGATGCTGTTCTATAATGTTCTAGAATCTGAGCCCGTGTTACCTATTCAGCCTTCGCTCGCAATGTTATCCTTCACATTAGCTGCTTGGGCGGGACTAATTTTACTAGCCACTCCCCCCTCATCTCTCTCCCCTTATATTTCCCTGCCTTTACCAGTCCCCATCCACTTGCTTGAAAAAGGAGTGCGTCCGTCACGTCATCGCGGCCAGCACGCTCAGAAACGCGTCGCACATCCAGTGACGTCATCGTCCATCGTCCGGATCTCAGCTTGCTCCCCAAGCCTCGGTTTGGCGTTCATCCCACACAGCGGACCGCGCACCATCTAGCGGCTTAGAGGTATACCGCTGAGGACACTACATCCAGAGCGATGGACTGACGGATCATACTGATGCCCCCTGCCTCAAGGGACTTACACATGCCTGTTTTAAACCACGCAAATGTGAGTTGTTACTGCTTTTAAATTCCTATGTATTAAATATTCCTTACAGTCTGCACCCAGAGGCGCCTGTTTTTCTTGTTTTTCACAGTATTTGGGAATATGGTCTCTGTTCCCCTTGGATGGCTGCCGTGATTGTGGACTGGTCCTTCTCTCTCCTGCATCCTCCCTGCCACTGCCTATGTTTACATTGAAGCCTATAGTGCTTGTATTGCCATTTGCACTTTTCATGGACTTCCTTTTTACAGAGAATGGAATCATTTTTTCCTGTGTATGCCTACGTTGCAACCTCAGCACCTTGTTGTTTTGCAAAATTTAGATATTGGATATCACACTGTAGTTTTTGCACCTATTACTTGTATTACTTACTGTTTGAACCCTGTTGTGCTGCTTACTATATTTTATCCATCATTGTGCTGTCTCATTGCATCCCTTCCCCCCTTTTCATTTTAACTATTTTATATTTACCTGCCCCAACCTCGTTCAAATACATCAATAGAACATTCATACCATCACAGGTTACAACCATTTATTATTTTCATTATCATATTAATTAATTTTACATCTGTCACCGATGCTCCCAATGTCTTTTTGAATTCCCACCCCCCCTCCCCCTTTTTTTCATAATAATTTCAATTTACATTTATTTTTATCTTTATCATTATTTTTATTCAATTCAAATCTCCTTGCTCGCCTTCTTGCGATACCTTTGCCATCTACTAAGCAATGGATCTCCCATCCTCTATAGATAATCAGAGATATGTGATTTTGGAAAAATTGTATTCTTCCATTGCACCGGTCAACTTTTCAAGTGAGGCCAAACTCACAGGTAAAATATGACAGAGCCTATGTAGAAAATTCAAACAATTAGAATGAATGGTTCATACCACCAATCAACAATGGTGGGATAAAGTCTTCCTAGAACAATACATCAACACCAGGATTTCACCAAGAGGCCTCAGAATCATGAAGGATTGCCCCACCTTCTTAGACGAGGACAACAAAAAAGAATGGACCGGCCTCTCCGAGTTCTGTACCGCCAAATGGATGGGCATACTTATCTCCCACAGAGAAAGCAAGTTCAACATACTGCATGATTTGATTAAAACCTTAGTCCAAAATATCAATGGACATTCCACAACTATTCCTCTAACATGGCTAGAGGCTCTAAAGAAAAATACCAAAAGAGATGAAGACTTTATGTTTGATACCAAAATGGGTAAATTTAAAACAGACCTAGATGACTTCAATCTTGATAGAGTCTTCACATGGAATAAAAAATATACTGCACATTCTGTTGCTGCCCCTGTGTTGCCCACACTCCCTACATCTATCCATCCTCCATCTAATCAAGGAGAATGAGTTTCTCCCCCACCCCTTATGAGTTTACGCCTCCACCGACCTGGTGGATCGGTAATTTCTAACAGATATCACAAACATCTGCCTTGATCTCCAGTTCCTCATTCATTGCACTCATTCCCACGCCGCTTACACCACCTTCCCGTTCAACACCAATATAAGACCAATAGTGCTAAAAACAAGAGTAGAGATCTGATCATTGCCCTCAATTGCTTCTATAACAGACCCAGTTCTGTACCCATCTCCGAAACCACTGAACCCACATCTAGACATTCCACTGACCTACCCACCACTGATGTGGCCATTCCTCCATCTTCCAGTAATGATCTACAAATGACCACTTCCCATACCATCACGAATAATGTCAAACTAATATCTTGTACTGACCGACATGATCCACCCTCCAGCACCTTAGTTCCGTGTTCCTCCATTAGCCACGGATCTTCTTTCACCAATGGCCCAATTTCTCCCTCTTTTTTAGTGCCCAGTCCTCCTCTAGCAACAACATCCCGAAAAAGAAAACTCACAGGAGAGGTTGCAGAGGAGGACGAATGAGACAATCACCAAAACGTTCAGAAAATCCAAAAACTGTGAAAATCTTCAACTTATCACAACATGTACTCTCTCCAGCCGACGTTTCACTGCTTAGTCGTGGCCTCAACTTTGCCCCAATCAACAGACCTAATCCTTTTTTGCTGTTCAAGGATCTTAATAGTTACATCAGAAATCTCACCTTGAAAAGACACTTTCACATACAAAATGAAAAAGATAAAAACAATATCCAAGTCTCATCAGCCACCAGCTTCACACCTGAATCTCCCAAATTTGAGTTCAAATCTAGCTCAGAAAATTTTGATTTCGATGACACTTACATCCCTTCTACCGAGGAGGATCTATCAATATTACTCACACAACATCTAGCCACATCTCCCCCCATCATTCATTCCACCCTTAAGCCTAAATCAATATTTTTTCCGACACATTCCAAGGGCCCATACATAGAAAGCTTTTACAGAGTGGTTTTCGCAGACATGATCAAACTGTGCAACCCCGCGTCAACATCCATCTCCCACAACCTTTCATCACTTGAAACCAGAGCCCTCCATCATTTTTCTCATACTGAAGACCTTATAATTAAGTCTGCAGATAAGGGAGGAGGAATTGTTCTGCAGAACAAAGTCGACTACATTTTGGAAGCGGATAGACTTTTGTCTGACCCATCTACATACATCAAGCTTAAAAAAGATCCCACCAATGACTTTGCTGCAGAAGCAGACAGCCTTATTTCGACCGCCTTTTTGGACGGTATCATCACAAAAGTCGAAAGCTCCATTTTCCATAAATCATTTTACTCTGTTCCTTATTTTTACCATTTACCTAAAATCCACAAAAACCAGCATAATCCTCCAGGAAGACCCATTGTAGCATCTATGGACAGTGTTACTTCCGCATTTAGCTTATATGTAGACCAATTTTTGCAACCTTTGGTCTTGCAACTTCAATCTTACATACGGGATGGAACACATCTATTAGAACTCCTTTCACCTTATACATGGGAGCCCAATTCCACCTGGCTATCGCTAGATGTTGGCTCTCTTTATACTTCCATCCCACATTCGTTTGGTGTTTTCGCTTTAGAGCATTTCCTGACTTCAGACCCTCTCATCAATTCCCGCCAGGCATCCTTCATTATAGAAGCTACTAAATTTTGCTTAACGCACAATTATTTCACCTTCAATGGAGACTTCTACTTGCAACTACAGGGAACAGCGATGGGGGCGAATTTTGCCCCCTCCTACGCCAATCTGGCAATGGGTTTCTGGGAAAATACACATATCCACAAAAACAACCCCTTTGCTGCCAACATCATATTCTTCGGTAGATATATAGATGATCTCATCGCCATCTCGGATGGCACCCCTGAACAAATCTGTTCATTCGTCCAGTATTGCAACGACAACACCTACGGACTGTCCTTCACCCACGGAAGCAATAAAAACTCTTTAGCTTTCTTAGATTTGGAGCTGGGGCACGACAGGTGTGAAATATATGCCAAGAATTACACGAAACCAACTGCTGGGAACTCATACTTACATTTCAACAGTTGTCATTATCCCAAATGGATCAACAATATCCCCAAGGGACATTTTTGCCGTCTAAGGCAAAATTGCACCAGGGACATCGATTATATCGAACTCAGCGCCAATCTTAAAAACAAATTTTTAGAAAAACAGTATCCCGTCGGCCTAGTGGAAGATGCATATCAACACTATCTTCTAGGAAATCCCAAAAACAACAAACCACCACTGAGAGATTGTGCCAGTAGATTCATTACCACATTCCACTCCAAACACAGGAAAATGGAAAAAATATTATCCAACCATTGGGACATCTTGCTACAAGATCCACATCTAAAAACCATCCTCCCCTCCCACTCCAAGGTCACATATCGCAGGGCGCCAAATCTCAAAAACAAAATTGCCCCGAGCAAAATGAAACCCACTCTTGCCACTCCTACAGTACCCATGTTCTTTCCCCTGTTAGGGATGTTTCAATGTCGCAAGAAATTATGCAAGACTTGCAAATTTGTTGAACATGGACAACCATCTTTCTGCACTAAAGGTACTACCTACCCTCTCAAAGAATTCTACAATTGTTCTTCGGACTTCGTAGTATATGGCCTCATGTGCCCCTGTGGACTCATCTATGTCGGCCGTACAATACGACCACTCAGACAGCGCTTCAGTGAACACAGAAGAAACATTGAGGGTGGTACGGATCCACATAGTGTCCCTAGACACTTTGCTGTGGCCCACAAAGTCTCCACCAATGGTCTGAAAGTTTGGGTCATTGAAAAAGTTTCCAGCTGCCCATCAGAAGCCGAGCGTTTCAAAAAACTATGCGCAAGAGAAACCTACTGGATATATAGCCTTGATGTGCTTTCACCAGGAGTAATTAATGAAAGCATTGAGGTTTCCACCATACGTTAATGATCAGTTTTCACTAATTTAGCTTTCAAGTTTTTTATTCGTATAGTTTTCTATTCATATAATTTTAATATCATTATCTTTTGCCTTTACTTCCTGTTCCATAGTTCCTCCACATACATGTTCGTATAACACGCATGCGCATGTACATATTTATCCCCTTTTCTTTCTTTTCCCCTACCACCCTTAATTGAGTGTCTGTATATACATGTGTGTGTGTGTATATATACTTTTCATGGATGTGTGTATATATATATATATATATATATACGTATATAGATATGTATAGAAGATTGGAATAAAGAACATAAACATATTTCCCCAGCACACCCCCATAAATCCCTTTTTTCTATATTACCCCTTAAAAAAAAAACCTCCTTTCCTTCTCTCAACCCAATTGATCTATACATACATTTTTATGTGCCCAATTATGTATATACATACTATAGAATACCACTTGTATGCATGCACTCTCGTTATATGCATGCGTTTCCATCTTTAATGTTATATGCATGTACGCATGATTTCTTCATGTATGTACATTTGCCTTTACAAATATGGTGATTCACGCCCCTTAGCACCATTTTTCCCACTGTCATTGTACATTTTTACATAAATTAGCTGGTTACAGTATTTGTATCTATACTGCAATTTCTAATTTCCCTGTAGTAAGTAATATCTGCAGTGATTTACGGCATTTTTTCTTCTCCTTACAGTAAATATATAATTATTAATTTCTAAACTCCCACCCCCATTTTTCAAAATATAACCTTGCCGGTCCCATTCTATAGCCACTGCCCTATTATTACCCTGTCCCATGCACTTTATGTATACACATCTCTTACACACGCTCTTCATTGCCAACATTCTGTTCACATGCAGATGTATACATTGTATTTACTACCATTAATATCTGTAGTCTATTTCTGACTTTCATTTTTATATCCATTTTTTAATTTGTTATCATTATTTTTTATTTCTACCTGTGATGATGTTTTTTTCGTTTTTTGCTTTCTTTATCTGGCCTTCTGCGGTTTTATGAATGTTATGCACTGCGTTTTTATTAATGTCACGCACTGCAGTTTCGTATTGATGTTTATTTGTAATGATGCTGTTCTATAATGTTCTAGAATCTGAACCCATGTTACCTATTAAGCCTTCGCTCGCAATGTTATCCTTCACATTAGCTGCTTGGGTGGGACTAATTTTACTGGCCACTCCCCCCCTCATCTCTCTCCCCTTATATTTCCCTGCCTTTACCAGTCCCCATCCACTTGCTTGAAAAAGGAGCGTGGCCGTCACGTCATCGCGGCCAGCACGCTCAGAAATGCGTCGCACATCCAGTGACGTCATAGTCCATCGTCCGGATCTCAGCTTGCTCCCCAAGCCTCGGTTTGGCGTTCATCCCACACAGCGGACCACGCACCATCTAGCGGCTTAGAGGTATACCGCTGAGGACACTACATCCAGAGCGATGGACTGACGGATCATACTGATGCCCCCTGCCTCAAGGGACGTACACATGCCTGTTTTAAACCACGCAAATGTGAGTTGTTACTGCTTTTAAATTCCTATGTATTAAATATTCCCTACAGTCTGCACCCAGAGGCGCCTCTCTTTCTTGTCGTGCAAGGAGGGGTTTTGGTGTGGAACAATAGGTAAACCGCGAACAGAGTCTGTAGCCAGGCCAGGGGTCAAACACAGGAATCAGTCTAATAGAATTACAGGAACAAGCCGGGTCATACACAGGAGCAGAAGATAATGGAATAGTCAGCCAAGCCGGGGTCAGATGCGAGGAGATAAGCAGGGTCACAGGTCCAGATGCAAGCCAAGGGTCAAGCCAGAGTTTCGGGATACACAAGATACAGGAGACACAGGAGACACAGGAAGCTGATGATAATCCAGCAACTTGTATGTGCCTGTGACAGGTTTAAATAGGCCGGGGGGTGCACCCACACAGTCTGTGTGCGTCTGTACGCGCCGTCCGTGCGGTGCATCCACGGCCATGATGGACACTGGCAGGAATGCCAAAAATTCAGCTATTTCCCTGACAGTGTGGATTTCGGGACAAGTGGTGTCTCCAAAATGGTGGCCTCGTTCACTGCTCTAATGCCGCGTACACACGATCGTTTTTAATGTCATTTTTAAAAACAACGTTTTTCTCGACGTTATTTTTCTTGTTTCCTCTCAACCCTGTCTTGCGTACACACGATCATGAAAAAAAACGCTCGGGCAAAGCGCAGTGACGTACAACACGTACGACGGCACTATAAAGGGGAAGCTCCGTCCTTTGGGACGCTTTTGCTAATTTCGTGTTACCGCGTGTTAGTAAAAGTTTGGTGAGAGACGATTCGCGCTTTTCAGTCTTCGTGCTTAGAAGATCGTTTTGTGGAGTTCAGTTTGTGCTTGTGGGTTTGTATCTGTCTTTCAGTGCTTGTAGTCAGTTCGTATCTGTTTATTCAGTACGTTCTTGTCTGCTCATTACTGTTTTTCAGCTCGTTCTTCATAGGCCTCGCTGTTCTTCCGTGCATTCTTTTAGTGGGTTCTGAGCAGCCGACCGTTATCTAGCCATGTTGCGGCTACGTACTCGTCATAAAGTTCATGCTGTAGTTGGAGCAGGGGTTCATGCTGTATCCTGACTCAAGGCCATGAACAGGGTGAGGAGGAGTTCATGGACCAAGAATTGGTTGCTCCAGCGGCACCAGTTCTGTCACATGCCTTTGTTGCGGGAGATCAGGGAGAATAATCCTGAGGACTACAGGAATTTTCTCAGGATGTCTGACCCCGTATTTCAGCATCTGTTGGCTTTGGTGTCCCCCTATATTACCAGGCAGGACACCGTTATGCGGGAAGCCATCACTGCTGAGCAGAGGCTCATCGCCACGTTGCGATACCTGGCGACTGGGAGAAGCCTGCAGGACCTCAAGTTCAACAGGCATCTCCCCCAGGCTCTGGGGATCATTAGACCAGAGACTTGTTCTGCCATCCTTCAAGTTTTGCAGGAGGACTATATTAAGGTAAGTTTTCTACTTTAAAACATCACATTTTATGTCTTTCTTGCTTAATAATGTTTCTTATTTCTTTCATCAGTGCCTAATTCCCATGATTCTAATATGCTGGGAATGTCCCCTTTCTCCCCATGCATGTTGTGTATTTTTTTTTTTTGGCCTACATGCATATTTCCCCTAACTAACCTCTCCAGCATGATATCCTGGGGTCATACCCACCTAGCCTAGTCACTTCCCTTTCTTTAGTTGTTTGCTCCATTGTAGTGCTTTACCCTAAACGCCCCATCCAGAGTGCTACAGCCTTGATTTGTGAGGTCCCCAACTCATCTTCAACCCCCCCCTCATAAAAGATCTTAAATGGCTCATCAGAGGGGTTGTTGGATTTGAGAAGTGACTGTCTATTTTTTTTCTTTTTTTTTCGTGGCTTTTTTGCTGGTTACAAATCATTTAACAATCTTTCTAAGTTTCTCTTGATGTTGTCCAGGAATGATTTTGTCAAATATGCTTGCAATGTTTATGTCTGAAAGTATTAATCTTTTTTTTGTTTAACTCCACAGTTCCCTTCTACGCCACATGAATGGCAGAATGTGGCATCTCAGTTTGCCCAACGATGAAACTTTCCAAACTGTGGAGGGGCCATCGACGGCAAGCATGTTCGGGTCGTACCACCACCCCATTCGGGATCCTATTACTACAATTACAAGGGGTTCCACAGCATCGTCATGATGGCAGTGGTGTCGGCCACCTACGAATTTCTTTATGTGGACGTAGGAAAAAATGGACGTATGTCGGATGGAGGAGTCTTTTCTCAGACAGAGTTTGGCCAACGGCTCATATCAAATGAGCTGGCCTTGCCACCAGCGGAGCAGAATGTGGAGGGACTCCCATTTGTCTTTGTAGCGGATGAGGCGTTTGGCCTGGGTCCCCATTTAATGAGGCCATTTCCTCAACGAACCCTCACCCCTGAGAGGAGGGTGTTTAACTATCGGCTGGCCAGAGCCAGAAGGGTGGTGGAAAATGCCTTTGGCATCATGGCCAGCCGATTCCGCTTGTTCCTCACCTCCATCCACCTTGCCCCCTATAAATGAAACCATGTGGTCATGACCTGTTGTGTCCTACATAATTTTTTACGGGTCCATTCCCCGAATTATCTTACCTTGAGTGGGCCTGAGGTCTCATTACAGGACAATACCAATTTAGTGGCCCTGGAAGCTGGCCGTCCAGGCTTGGCCCCCCAAACCGGCCGTGATGTTCGGCAGCAATATGTGGAATATTTTGTGGGTAGGGGGGCCATTGATATGCCTGCGGATTATTAATTTTATATTTTTGTTAAATAAAATCTTTCTGCGAAAATTTATTTGTATTGTCCTTTTGTTTTGGTTTCTTTTATGTTTCTCCTAGGTTCTCCTAGTGCACTTGTAGTTCCATGTGTATTTTGCATTATTAAATACCCTTCATTGTCAGTGTAAACACAAAACCAAATTTTGCGAACTTTGGGCAACATTTACATAATTAAGCCACACATTTTTTTGCTTTAAAATCTTTTTATTGTTTGTACCTTTTTTTTTTTTTTAACAAAACAATTTTAAAATTTTTGAGTGTTCAAAAAAAAATTTTGGTGTAAAACGCATGAACAGGCATGCTTACAAAACTTACAAAAAATTTTTTCTCTAAATTTCTACATGTAGTATTAATTAAACATTAAACAAAACAAAAACCTGCAAAAACACAGCAAGTTCAAAGTTCTTTTGTGGCCAAAAATTAAACCCGCCCAAGCACAGCCATGATATTTTGTAGCCTTTGCTCCACCCGCTTGGTATTTTGCCTGATCTCTATCAAGTCTCCCTTTATTTTTTCAAGGTCACGACAGCAGACCATTAGGTATTGTATCAGGATCTGTGCACTGTGACTTGTAAACTTTTCGGGGTCTTCAGGCAGAACAGCACCTAAAAAAAAAACATGTAGTATAAAATATGTAGGCCTACATCTATTAACCTGCATCTGTGTTGTTTGACACTGGCCTGTTGTGGTGCCACTTTCCACTTCCTGCACTTCACGTTCCTCTACATCATGTGGTTCTGGGTGTCTTGTTGGAGGTGTGGGAATTCTAGGCTCATCTGTCAAACCTTTTTGAAGCCCTATTGAGATTGCAATAAAAGGTATAGTTTCTTTCCTAAATAATAATTATATAACAAAATAAGCCATGAAAGAGAAATATGAAACATTCTTTGGAAGTGTGGTACAATTTTCTTTGAAGCCCAAGTTACAACCTGAACACATGATTCGATCCATACCCAAAACAGGAACATCTAATTATTTTTATTAAGTTTGACACATTGAAACACCCCCAAGTATATACACTGGATCACCTGTGTGTGACACCCTAAAAAGGTTGTTCTGTTGGGCCACACTTGTACTACTGAGTCCAGATGTTTAAACAGCTGCTGAGCATTCTCTCCTTCACATTACAATGCATACAATTTATTTTTGAAAAATATAGTTCCCCGAAAAAAAAGTCAATCATCATGTCCCAAAAATCATCTCCCCAAAAAATACATGGTAAGTTTTTTTTCAACTCTGGATGATCCCAAAACATCGTATTAATAAGTGTACGTAGAAAGAGGTTTACTACGTCCGTTTACTGTGCCTACGAACATGAAAGTTGGTAGCTTTCACTGTACTAGATTAAAGCAAAAAACACGCAGCATAATACAAGTATTACTAATTTGCTTTTAAAAAGCATGAAAATTACTTACTTTTTCCTATAACTTTCTTTATTCTTTTGTATTGGTCGGGCTCCCGCAACTTGAGATCAGACCAACGTTTTCTGAGCTGTTCCTTCGTTCTGCACACCCCGAATTTTTGGTGAAGAGTTTTAACCACTTTCCCCATAATTTTGGTCTTGACAAGATTAGGCCTTTTATACGGACCATGCTTGGCATCATAATCCTCCCTCCTCAAAATGGCGACCATCTCCACCATTTCCTCGAATGTCATGTTGGATGCCTTATATCTCCGGGATCTGGATTTTGTGACCTCAGGAATTTCATCCTCGGTTGAGGTAATCTCAGCCACCTGTGTCTCCGCCATGTTGTTTAGCACTACGACGAGCGAGAAGGGGCGGGGAAAGTACTATAGCGAAGGTCAGGGGCGGGGAAAGCGTGCAGAGTTTCACGCATGCGCAGTGTATATCAAGCTAATATCCATGTGTCGTAAATACGTTCATTTGCCAGAAGAGGGAGTTAGCAACGAACGTGTTAACAAAGGTACCTAACATTTTTGGGATTTTGGTTTCATCAGTGGATGAGATTGTGGCCTATCTATGGTCAAAAAGATTATTTGAGGAGTCTGGACTGACACTAGTATTTTTGTCTTGTTTTTGACTTTCAGAAAAGATGCAGGCTTTCAAGAGTCCAGAGTTCATGGGGGAGTTCCTGGACAGATGGAAGGAACTCCCTGTCCTGTGGCAAACTAAAACTTCCAAAAATAAAAATAAAGCAGCCAGGACAGCAGCACTGGAGAGCCTGCTTGGATTTGTAAAAACCCAGATCCCCACAGCAACCATCCAAGATGTGAACACCAAAATAGCTACCATTAGGGGCACATACAGGACACAGCGGAATATGGTCCTGAAGTCCCAGAGGTCAGGTGCTGCAGCAGATAAGGTTTATAAACCCAGTCTGTGGTACTACAGCAATTTATCATTTCTGGATGAACATCTGGAAGTCAGGGAATCTCTGTCAACCCTTCCCCCCAGAGGTCTCTCCAGCCTTCCTTGTAGCCAACCCTCCAGCCTTCCTTGCAGCCAACCCTCTAGCCTTCCTTGCAACCCAGCTCTGGCTTCTTCGGAGGATCAACCAGAGGTCCTTGATGAGCCAGATTTGGACATATGGAGCCAGGTATAGTATTGATATCAAGGTTTATATGTAACAAAAGTGGTGATGTAAAATAGATGTTACTATTGCTATCTATTTAATGTCTGTTAAAAAATTGGTTTGCATAGCAATAGACAGTAGTGGTCAAGATTGATGGGGACAAGCCAAAAAATGCAGGGGGCAGAATCATTGTATTTTTAATAACTTTTGGCATTCTATTTTCAAATGTCTTGAGGTGAAAAATGTGTGTGATTGATGATGCCAAAAATATAAGTATGTCCCTTTTTTTATACAGCCAGAGCAGAGCCAGGAAGAGGGTGATGTTGGGGACCAGGAGAAGGCAGAGCCCAGTGGCACACAGGAGGAGGCTGGGCCCAGTGGCACACAGGAGGAGGCCGGGCTCAGCACAAGAGCTCAGATGCCTCCCCTGAAAATACAACAACGAATGCCAAGGAGGGTTAGGCAGGTGGAGGAGGAAACCCGGGCCTTTCTTCAAGAGGCTACTGAGGCCCTCAGAGAGCCCCCCTCTGTTGAAGAGGGCTATGCCGCTGTACTGGCCCATAAACTAGGCCAGATGGACATGAGGCAACGCCTGTACAGCGAGAATTTGATGTTGAAGGTGATCAACACGGGGTTGCTGGGTGAACTTACACAGTTCACAGATCTAACAGAGGTCGTCCCTCCTCCTCCACCTCCTCCTCCTCCTATTCCTCCTCCTGCCACAAGCTCTCCTCCTGAGACCCAGCCTCCGAGGAAGCGCTCAACAAAGGCTGCAGAGAAGGCCTCAGAGAAGGCTGGAGAGAAGTCTACAAGGAAGAGGAAAAAATAATGACTGCTGTAGTACCACAGACTGGGGACATATCTGACTTATCTGCTGCTGTTCCTGACCTCTGGGAGTCCAAGACAAGATTGTGCTCCTATTTTTCTTTTTTTGTTATTACAGAGTTTGGTGTTCTATTCTTGGATGTTTGCTGTGGGGTCCAAAGGATGCACAAATTCAAGCAGGGTCTCCAGTGCTGCCTTCCCCTTTAATTTGTTATCTGCCTAAATAAAGGATTATTTGATTTACAGCAAATACTTGACTATGTGATTTTAATTCAAAAAGAGAGTTTGCTAATGAGTAGGCAGGGACATTTCCACAAAAAAAATTATAATTAACAAGGGACACAAACCTCCTTGAGGGAAAATAATACAAATTTATAATGTTGGTGTGGTAACTTGACACACAAAAGAAAATTAAAAATAGAAACATTCCTAAATCTAAAAGAAAAAAAAAACATTACTAAAGATAAAAGAAAACAATATAAACATTCCTAAATATAAAAGAAAAACAAAAAAACAAAAAAATGATTGAAGCTATTTTAAATTATTTAATAATTTATGACGGAGATCTGGCTTACCAACAAAAAATTAAGTTCATGAGATCACTAAGAATTACTAACAAACAAGTTTGTCATAACTCTGAATATCATTAGCAAAAGAAGTTCATTATTTAAGCATTATATAAAGAATAAAATAATGCGCTGCATTAAACGATGCAATAATTTCCAGCGTGACGAATGTGCTATCTCCATTTCAAACACTAGCTTTACCAGAACGCTCCCGTCTCATACTTGATTCTGAGCATGCGCGTTTTTTTCCCCTCAGAAAAGCATACACACTACCGTTTTTAACAACGTTAAAAAAAAACGACATGAAAAACGACGTGAAAAAATAGAGCAGGTTCGAAAAAAATTTAGGCCGTTTTTCACGTCATTAAAAATGCTCTGGAGCATACACACGATCGGTTTTAATGACCAATTTTAAAAATGCCATTTTTAACGTCATGAAAAACGATCGTGTGTACGCGGCATAAGGTCCTGTACCAGCTGATATTTGTCCGGTTGGCCCTTGGGGGTCTTCTTCTTAACTGGAAACAGAGGGGTATTACACGGGGAAGTACAGGGTATTAAGGCACCATTCCCCAGCAAGACATTTATCTGCTCGGTAATCGCCTGGGTCTGGACCGGTTTAAGTGGGTATTGGGCCTTTCTGGGAAGAACAGCCACTGGTTTTAGAAGGACCACTACCGGGGGACTGACAATCTACCTACATCCTCCGGACCGCTGGACCAGAGGTGGGACGTTATTTGGTCAAGGAAATGTTCTGGGATAGGGGTTGGTGAGACCTGCAGGGTCATCAGTATGGGGAGGGAACACAATGCTGACGTGTCTCCGTCACTCAGGGCAGTGGATACGGAGATGGACCCATTGGCATTATATGAGATGGAGGCCTGAAGCCTGGAAAGAACATCTGCCCCCAGTAGACTGAGGGGACAGGTGTTCGAGACCACAAATCTAGATAACAATGCCGGGGTAGTGCCCACCTGTAGTGGTCTTGTGAGGGGGGCTGGACCGAGATATTCCGTCCACTCCCACACATGACACATCTATTGAGGATAAGTAGGAGGGATCTGGGATTTCTGCCTCTCATAGCACGCTACGGGCCGCGCCTGTGTCCATGAGAAAACGGGTGGGGTGTCCCTCTATAGGAATCATAATGTTTGCTAGAGGTCCCACCACCGACCGGGTGGAAACGGCCCTCATCGTTAGGGAAGTGAAGGAGGCAGAGGACACGGGTTTGCCACCTCCCTAACCGAGGAGTTCCGGTTTCCCCCCCCCTGGGGAGGGGGAGAAAAAGCCCTTTTCTGTTCGGGTGCTGATCATACCTGAAGCTTGGGTGCTGATCATACCCCAAGTTCGGGTGCTGATCATCCCTCCGGCCATATTGGGGGGTATGTTCTAGGCTGTCTGGAGGCCCTACAGTCCCTCCTGTAGTGACCCGGTGTCCTGCAATTATAGCAGACAACAGGGGGTCTTTGGGGCGGGGCGGGAGTCACAGTCATGGGCGGGGTGGGAGTCACAGTCATTGGCGGGGTGGGAGTCACAGTCATTAAGGGTGTTACTTCCTTGAGTGGTTGTTGTGTTTCCAGACCTTTTGCAACAGGCAATAGGGCTTCTAAGGTTAATATCCTGTACTCTGGTCGGGCCACTATCAGCCCCTTCCGTATCAGTTCTTTCAACCCCGCTACAAAGGCACTTGATAGCATTTGATAATGGGCTTTGTTATGTAAAGAGAATCCTAGATCTGAAAAGACCTGAGTGAGTCTTATGTAAAAAAATTCCACTGATTCCATCAGGTCCTGTGTTACATCATGTATGCTAGTTGCTTGATCTGCTAGTTTACCTCTAGCCCATTCCTTTAACTGGTCACAAAATACAACCCCTGAGTTATATGAGACCTCGCTCTCCAACCGGGCATTGGTAAAATGTTTCTCCATTATGGGCCAATAGGCATCACCTGCTTTTATTTCACAAAAGCTGACGAAGTCCCTCTATGCCGCCAAGTATGTCTTTTGGATTTGTGCAATCCGACGGTAGAACGGCATGGGCTGCCGCTCGGGGTCAGGGAGGGAAACTACTAGGGTAGATGCTTGTGAGGGGGTAAAGGAGGCATAAATGAGCGGAGCACCTGGCATCAGGCGGCGGGCAGACGGGCCCCGGATTCCAGGTTATCAGGTCCTGTAACCTACTCCTCTCATCAGGACCGTCCCAAATTGTACTCGCTGGGTTGGCATAGGAAGGTTGGCTTAAGGGCGGTGGTGGCGCCTGCTGTGGGAGGTACTAGTGCTCTAGCCGGGTTAGACTGACGGGGTCCTGACACTGGAGCATGTTGGGCAAAGGCAGCAGATGGTTGGGTTACTGAACCCGGTATCGAAGGCATCACTGGGGCGATGGCCGGTGGGCAGTAAAAGCTGCCATCTGTGTTCAATACTGGGCACAGGGGGTAGAGGGGTTGGGATGGCCGGGATGGTAAGGCTGGAGTAAGGCCTGTTTGCAAGGGGAGAGACTTCCAGAGGAGGTCCTCCAACTTACAACTGCATTCGGGGCAGAGCCCGGGGCGGTTAGGGTGTGGGTGTCCGGACCTCCCACATTCCTCGCACGCCCACTTGGGACCATCATCATAGGGTGGGGGCAGGCTTTTTCCTTTATGATATACATACATTAATCCCTCCTTGTTCTGTATTTCCTGTTCCACCCACCCCTCCTTCATAAGTCCTTCTGCTACTCGAAACCAGGCTTCTGCTGCTGATACTAAATCATTCTTTGTCAACAACCCTTTCTTTTCTATCAACACAACTCTCCATTCTTCCGGTTGCAAGCGTCCACCATGTTTGCACATCCCAGTAACTTTCATTAACTTCTTCCATCCTTTCACATTCTGTTCACCTTCCTGCTGTGCCACTAGGTTATAAGATAAACTTCCCTCTCCCAGTCTAGTAAGATTCTGACCCATTCTTACCCCTTCCCTTATTTCTTGTTCCATCTCTGTTGTGGGGCGGGGTCCACTCTCCCCAACTCCAATGCTAGATTCGCAACTCTGTCCTGTGAAGAGTTTTAAATAGCCCGCTCAGATACTAGCTGAGGATCAGCTTAAAAATAAGCTCCAAATATAATTATGCTGAGTTACTAAAAACTCCAGTCTTCCTAATCAAAAGTTACACACAGGATTAAAATTAGTTGTAAGCTAGCTGGGGTGTTAAACATTTAAATGTCTGTAAAAAGAAACAGCAGCAGCAGAGCAACTTCCCCCCCCCCACCAAAAGTTGCTCTAGCCCCTCCTTTACAAAAGGGTGGGGGGGAGTAGAATGAGTTGAATGAGTTTTACCCTTCCTGTACAAAAAGGTGGGGGGAAGTCTGACTCTATCTTTGCAGCCAAGACTGGGGAAAAAAAACTGACAAGCTTTCTGTCTGTGTAAAACAAAAAGGTGGGGGCCAACCTGCTCCTTGTTCCTGTCCCAAAAAATTAACTTTTAAGGTTCACACTATAATGGACGTTGACTGTAAATACTTTAATATCTTCCAAACTCTCCAACAGGGGTTTTAAGGCCCAATATACCTCCCGGATATCCTCCCTGTACCACCTTAACTATAACCCCATCCACCTTCATGCACATCAAACATTAGTCCACAAATACAGTTATAACATGACATACTATTTCAGTCCTTCTGCCTGTATGGAGGTAATATTTATCCCCGAACCTTCTTGGTTCGTATTTTCCCACTCTCACCTTAGTGAGGTGTATATATATATATATATATATATATATATATATATATATATATATATTTCCCGACACCCTCTCTTCTAATCAGAATTCTTTAAGGAACCTGATGAGGAATCACTGTGTCATATATATATATATATATATATATATATATATATATATATATATATATATATATATATACTGTGAGGGGGTTAGCTCGGCAGCGGGTGTGTGTGACCCCCGGGATGGGCTCCCCACACAAAAACAGGCCCAGCAAACGGAGGTTGTGGTTTTTAAAATCAAAAAAAGGTGCGGTTTATTTTCTATTTACAGTGACAAAACACAGCAAAGCCAAAAGAAACATAAACAAAATAAATCCTGGTCAACTTGACCTCTGACTAAACATACAGGTTTCCTAACTAACAACTGGGATCAGCCTAGTGCTGTCCTAGTCCCTAAGTCCCTGGTTTTAAATGTCCAAGCAAATAGCCACACAGGCTTTGTCTCACCGCACAGGGGTTCACTCTCCCTAGACAGTCCACACAGGTCTGGGTCCAGGCATGAGCTAACATCTAATGAAGCTGGGAGTTCTTATAGAGGCCTAAATGAGCTGACAAGCTTCAGCTGGTCTCATCAACTCCCTGTCTGCACGACGCCCCACACTCTCCCTAGAGGTATGAGTCATCCATGAGCCCACTATCCTCAGCTGGGCTTATACAACTCTCCACCTAGTTGTATAAGTCGGCGTAAAGCCTGAATCTGGGCGAAATATATCTACCCCCCTGGATGCAACCAGGTGACTTTACCTTCCTGCTGTCACATACCCCCCCCTCTTGTTTTAACCTCGGGGTTGGAACACCAGCAATCAGGCATTCATGTACTCGAGACAAAGCATCCACATTCCCCATTTGAACGCCAGGGCGATGCTTTACTGTGAAGTTGAATTCCTGGAAGGCCAGGAACCACCTATTCACTCTTCTATTTGTTTCCTTGTTTTGAGCCATCCACTTTAACGGAGCGTGATCCGTAACCATGTCAAAGTGCCTACCTAGCAGGTAGTACCGAAGGGAATCTAGAGCCCACTTCACCGCTAAACACTCCTTTTCAACGGTGGCGTAATTTACCTCATGGGACTTCAACTTCCTGCTGAGGTAAATGACTGGGTGCTCTTCCCCGTTCCAGACCTGGGACAATACTGCTCCTAACCCCACATCTGACGCATAACTTTGTACGACAAAGTCTTTAGAGAAGTCGGGTGAGTACAACACTGGCTGGCTACATAAGGCTTGTTTCAAGAATTGGAATGCTGCCTCAGCCTCGGGGGTCCATTTAATCATGACCGACCCTTTCCCCTTCGTTAGGTTGGTTAGGGGCACAGCCTTAGAAGCAAAGTGGGGAATGAATCGCCGATAATACCCAGCGATTCCCAGAAAGGCTCGTACCTGCTTCTTGCTGTTGGGACGTGGCCAACTCTGGATGGCCTCGACTTTGTTGAGTTGGGGTTTTATTACTCCCCTCCCAATGGTGTACCCAAGATATTTGGCCTCCTCCTGCCCAATGGTACACTTCTTGGGGTTAGCCGTAAACCCCGCTTCCCGAACAGAGTCCAGGACTGCTTGCACTTTTGGCAGATGTGTGGCCCAATCTGTGCTATGGATAATTACGTCATCCAGGTAAGCCGCAGCATACTTCCGATGGGGCCTCAGCATCTGGTCCATTTTCCGCTGGAATGTGGCCGGCGCATTCTGTAACCCGAACGGCATTCTCTTATATTGGAACGCCCCGTCTGGGGTTACAAATGCGGTTTTCTCTTTGGCCAATTTGGCCAGGGGGATTTGCCAATACCCTTTTGTGAGGTCAAGAGTCGTCATGTATCGGGCTGTTCCCAGCCGGTCGATCAACTCATCTATACGTGGCATGGGGTAGGTGTCAAATTTTGTAACTTTGTTCAACTGATGAAAATCGTTACAAAATCGCCAGCTCCCATCCGGTTTAGGCACCAACACAATGGGACTAGACCAATCACTTTGGGACTCCTCTATCACCCCTAAGTTCAGCATTTTCTGTACTTCCTCCCGTATTGCCTCCCGTCGGGCCTCTGGGATCCGATAGGGTTTTAACTTCACCCTTTCACCGGGCGGGGTAATGATGTCATGCTCTACCCCAGATGTTTGTCCCGGCAGCTCAGAGAATACCTCCTTGTTGCGAAGCACAAACTCCTTAACCTCCTGTTGTTGGGGTTGTGACAAGCTGGCTGCTATTCCAACCTCAGGAATCACGCAACCAGTTTGAGCTGGTGACCAAGTGTCTGCGACTAGGGACTCTCTATCCCTCCAGGCTTTCAACAGATTAACGTGATAGATCTGTTCGGGCTTTCGCCTTCCTGGTTGTCTGACCTTGTAATTCACTTCGCTCACTTTTTCCATTATCTCGTAGGGGCCTTGCCATTTGGCAAGGAATTTACTTTCAACCGTAGGGACAAGTACCAGTATCCTATCCCCCGGGGAAAAGGTACGGGTCTTGGCTCCACGGTTGTACACTCTCTGCTGTGCTAACTGCGCTTGGGCCAAATGTTCCTTCACGATGGGCATTACCTGTGCAATTCGGTCTTGCATCAGGGCGACATGCTCAATCACACTCCTGTGGGGAGAACTCTCACTTTCCCAAGTTTCCTTGGCAATATCCAACAGCCCTCTTGGGTGTCTCCCATACAGTAACTCAAAGGGGGAGAATCCCGTAGAGGATTGGGGCACCTCCCTAATAGCAAACATCAGATAAGGAAGTAGACAGTCCCAATCCTTTCCATCTCTATCCACCACTTTCTTCAACATTTGTTTTAGGGTTTTGTTGAATCTTTCAACCAGCCCATCGGTTTGGGGGTGATACACAGATGTACGTAATTGCGTCACTTTGAACAATTTACACAGCTCCTTCATAACCCGGGACATAAAGGGTGTACCTTGGTCCGTAAGCAGTTCTTTACAAATACCCACCCGGCTAAACACAAGAGATAGCTCTTTGGCTATGTTTTGGCCGAGGTATTTCGGAGAGGGATCGCTTCTGGATAACGGGTGGCATAGTCCATTATAACTAATATGTACTGGTGCCCCCTAGCGGACTTGATTATAGGACCTACCAAATCCATGGCGATCCTCTCAAACGGGACCTCAATGATGGGTAGAGGGACCAGCGGGCTACGGAAATGTGGCATCGGGGCCGACCTCTGACACACAGGGCAGGAGGAACAATAATTTTCTATGTCCTTCATCACCCCCGGCCAATAGAATCTCTGTAATACCCTCTCTCGGGTTTTCTCTGTCCCCAGATGACCTCCAAGAATGTGCCCATGGGCCAACTCCAACACCAACTTCCTGTAAGGTTTGGGCACCACAAGCTGCTCAACGGTTTCTTCTGCCCTTTTTGCCACCCGATACAGTAGGTCCTTCTCTACGCTGAAGTATGGGTAAGTGCAGGTATTATCTGGGTTCACTAACTCGCCATCTATTTTCACTACGTTTTCCCGTGCCTTTATTAGGGCGGGGTCTTTCAACTGTTCTGTGGCAAAGTTTTCCCTGTGAACCTCAAGATCAGAAAACTCCACAGACGGTAGGTTTTCGTCTGAGGAGGTGGGCTCCTCTCCAGTTTCTTGAGTCTCCCCTGCCAATACTGATAAGGGAAATTCCGGAGAGTCCTCACCACTCTCAGGGGAGTTCTGGCTATCACATTCCTGGTACATAGGGGCACCAGTGGGGGGCTCAGGATCATCCCACAGTTCCCAGAACTTCGGAAAATCCCTTCCCACAATGGCGTCATACGGTAACTGAGATACTAAGCCCACTGGATGAGAGAGGGTACCTTTGGGGGTCTCGAAACACACTGTAGTCACTGGATACTCTCGGGTGTCCCCATGCACACAAATAACAGCTACCTTGCTATTCCCAGAGACCTCTGTTTTAACTAACTCAGCCTTTATCAGGGTCACAAGGCTACCTGAATCCAGCAATACCACAACATTTCTACCATTAACACACATTTTGCATAAATGTTTCTCAGTTCCTCGAATGGCAGTGCATGCGACTGTCGCACACAGCGACTGACGTCTGCCCGTCAGAAAGTCACACTGCATGGGTTCCTCCACAACCGGGCAATTGGCTGCAATATGTCCCGCTTGCCGGCAGCGGTAGCAAACGATCCTTCTTGCCGCCTCTTGAGCCGCTGATTTCCCAGGCTGTTCTCGCCAAACTTGGGGTAGAGCTCCCACCCTCTCACTCTCTCCACCCTTACCCCTTGGAATCCTCTTATCCGCCCCTGGGGATGGTCTGGTCTTAGGGTGGAAAGTCCGAGTGTCTCTGGAAGAGGCCGTCAGGTTCTCTGTAGCCAAGTATTTCTCCACACGATCCACAAGACCATCGGCCATCTCTGGGTCTCCATGGCTTACCCACTTTTGGATGGCAGTAGGAAGAGCTCTCAAAAACCGATCCATTACAACACGTTCCACAATCTTTGGTGCGGACAAAGTCTCTGGCTGTAGCCACTTTCTGCTCAGGTGAATGAGATCATACATTTGAGACCTGGGGGGTTTTCCAAGCTGGAAAGTCCAGTTATGCACACGCTGAGCCCGGACAGCCTGGGTGACACCCAGCCTTGCCAATATTTCAGCTTTTAGCATCACATAGTCTTTTGCTTGGTCAGGCTCTAGGTCATAGTAAGCCTTCTGCGATTCACCAGTTAACAGAGGAGCCACCAGTCCAGCCCACTGCTCCTCAGGCCACTTTTCTCTTTCAGCAGTCCTTTCAAATGTGGTCAAAAATACCTCTGGATCATCCTCTCCAGTCATTTTTGTCAATAAACGACTCACCCCAAAGGACGCGGTATTAGTGGGACGGCTTTCCTCACTGGTCTGCGGACGTTGCTGCATTACTGCTTCCATTTGTTGTAGTCTCTGCTCTTGCTTCTGTAACAGGTCTATGAAGCGGGCCTCAGATTGCTGCTGGGCTTGTTGCTGAGCTTCCAGACTCTGTTGGTGAGCTTGCTGCTGGGCTGCAAGGCTCTGTTGATGAGCTTGCTGCTGGGCTGCGAAGTTCTGTTGTTGAGCTGCAAGGCTCTTTTGCAAACCTGCATTTGTCTGCTGTTGATTGGCATTTGCTAGAGCCAGCTGCTTCAGTATCTCCTCCATGCTGGCTTAAAAAAAACTGCCCGCATTCTCCACCAACTGTGAGGGGGTTAGCTCGGCAGCGGGTGTGTGTGACCCCCGGGATGGGCTCCCCACACAAAACAGGCCCAGCAAACGGAGGTTGTGGTTTTCAAAATCAAAAAAAGGTGCGGTTTATTTTCTATTTACAGTGACAAAACACAGCAAAGCCAAAAGAAACATAAACAAAATAAATCCTGGTCAACTTGACCTCTGACTAAACATACAGGTTTCCTAACTAACAACTGGGATCAGCCTAGTGCTGTCCTAGTCCCTAAGTCCCTGGTTTTAAATGTCCAAGCAAATAGCCACACAGGCTTTGTCTCACCGCACAGGGGTTCACTCTCCCTAGACAGTCCACACAGGTCTGGGTCCAGGCATGAGCTAACATCTAATGAAGCTGGGAGTTCTTATAGAGGCCTAAATGAGCTGACAAGCTTCAGCTGGTCTCATCAACTCCCTGTCTGCACGACGCCCCACACTCTCCCTAGAGGTATGAGTCATCCATGAGCCCACTATCCTCAGCTGGGCTTATACAACTCTCCACCTAGTTGTATAAGTCGGCGTAAAGCCTGAATCTGGGCGAAATATATCTACCCCCCTGGATGCAACCAGGTGACTTTACCTTCCTGCTGTCACAATATATATATATATTTCCAGACACCCTCTCTCTAATCAGAGCCCGTTAAGAACCCTGATGAGGAATCATTGTGTTTATATATACAGTATATATATTTCCCGACACCCTCTCTCTAATCAGAATTCTTTAAGGAACCTGACAAGGAATCATTGTGTCTATATGTATATATATTTCCCGACACCCTCTCTCTAATTAGAGCCCGTTAAGAACCCTGATGAGGAATCATTGTGTCTATATATATATATATATATATATATATATATATATATATATATATATATATTTCCCGACACCCTCTCTCTAATCAGAGCCCGTTAGAAACCCCGACGAGGAATCATTGTGTCACCCCTTCTCATACAGACATCCACTGAAATAGCCACATTCAATGCAAAATAGAACATAAAATAAAATATAATCCGGCAGAATAGGTCGACAGGTTCGTATTAAATCTGCCCTGGACAAGAATTTACCCGTCTTTGGTGGCCTGCAGCAGCAGATGGACCACAAGCGGAACGAGGGTGACTGAGTCGGAATCACACAGGTAAGGAATATAACACTCTTCTCTTACCGTGTTTCGAAGTTGATCAGGCCTCATTCCGTCTGTCATCCCTCAATTTGCTGGCAGTTCTCTAGGTTGGCTGCTTCCAGACCACAATCCAGGGCCCCATGTTGGGCGCCAAATTGTTATGGATTTATTCCTGGTCCAATACCAAAATATATCTTCTATTCTGCCTCTGACCCTAATTCAATGTAATGTGAGTGCATGCATGCAAAAGAATTAACACTGGCACAGTGGTCAGTATGAACTCTTCCTCAGAACTGCCTTTATTCAAATTACAGCAGCCCTTTATAGGCAAAGTGACATAAGCAAACGTCATCACATATATGTGTGTATATGATTGGTTCATCTGTATATGGTCCTTTTCCTGTCCAACATCTGTTTCCCATTTCCAGGATAAAGTAGCCATCTTGTGATAGACGATGGGAGGAGGGAAAAAGGAGCGAGGAGATAGAGTAAGGAAATTTACTGCTGTTTGTTACGAGATTACTGAAGGATATGTATATGTAGCAATACCCCCGAAGGGGCCGCTGATTAATTTTGGGTCATGCAAACTACCTCCATGGCTCCCGTTGTCAGGGTAAAGAGTTTTCAGAAAAGTCAATGTCCACACAGATGTAAAACCTCAACAGTAAGGCTTTATTTTCTTTTGCTGTAGAACTTTAGAGAAAATGGGAAATGAGAGAAGTAGGGGAAGGTTCAGGCACGCTGTACAAGAGATGCAAACAGTCAGTATATTCACCACTCAAGCCTGAGTGGGTATCGCTCACTCGGATAGTCCCCTCTCACGGTCCTAGCAAATGGAATGATGCAGTGATCAGTCTTTAGACAGTTTCTGCCACAAACTGCTATAGGTGAACGAACGTCTCTGCCATAGACCTGGTGAACTTGGGTCTCTGCCACAGACCTGGTGAACTTGGGTCTCTGCCACAGACCTGGTGAACTTAGGAGGCGTCCGGGTATCCTCTGCCACAGGATTTTAAAAGTCCAGAACCTCCAGCCGAGCAATAATAGAGCCTTTAAGCCGGACCGGCATATTGCAGGGCTTTTAGTATAGTGGATCCCTCCTTGAATGGGTTGCCAGGCCTCTTCCGAGACATCGGCGTCTCGCCAGTCTCCTCCGTGGCAGGTCCTCCCCCGGCTCCACTCCGCAAGAGCCTCCTTCCCACGGATGGACAGCCTGGGATGGGCGCTACACACACCCGCCTGTACAAAAGACACTGTCCCCAGTGGCTGAGGAAACAAAATCCTTCAATCCTGAAGGTTTTGTAAAAAAAAAAAAAAATTCTTTGTACCTGAACCAAAACTTGGAAGGGCAAAGAAAAGAAGAAAGACACACAAGATAATATAACAAGAATGACATAGCTATCCAGATATGATATTTTAAAATATATGTGCATTACTACCCATCACTGACTACCTAATCCCACCCCATTCTCCGGAGGTCTTCGACAGCAGTTCCGGCACCTGTAAGAAAAACACACAAAATATGCATATAAAATGCAAACATCCTAAACTAGCCACCCCAGGAGGATGCAGTTCCCTTCTCCTAAGTTTTGAAATGCTGTATAGCAATAAAGTCTCTCTATATTCCTGCAGACCACTGCCACCTAGTGACGGCAGGATCATAATGTCCCTTTCCTTTTTAAGCATGGGTTGAGACATGACCATAAAAGAAAAACCACTTTTGAGCATGGCGTATCTCATCAACCCATATTCTATCTCACTAAACTCCTAAGTTCAGTTAGGGGAAAGAAAACTGTCTTTCAGAGATGCAATAAAAACGTTCTCTGTATCTCTTTTTTTTAAAGCAAAATCAGTTCACGGGTGGAGAACAAAGTCACCTTTCCAAAGCGTTCTCCACTGGCAGGAAACAAAAATCAAAGAACATAATCAAGGTTCCATATTAGAATGTCACAGATAGAACCTTGGATCGGGCAAAGTTACTGATTTCCACTGCTTATCCAGGGTGGTTATAGAGTACACTGCATCCTCCCTTCCTGGACAGCGGAGTACAATCCGATCAGCATGAATGTGCCGGCCATAGCTCCAGTCCAATTGGCACCCTTTAAACTGGTCAGCCATAGTGACCGAGTGTTTAAGATTCCTGTATGGCTTGGGCACTTCAAGGTAGTCCCAGATAGCTTCCCCATACCATTGCTCTCGGCGAGCTTCAATCTCTAGCATAATGTCTGTGGGCACATAGGGGAACTCCAAGCCGTACTCGGTAGCCACCCTCTTCATCAGGATTCGCTGCAAGCGGGCAAACCTAGGCAAGGTCCCAGTGTCTCCCGTCCCGGGCAGCACATGGGAGTCCGGTGACCTCCGGACCAAAACCATGGCAAACTGAGGCCAAGGCCAGTCACAGGGTACAGTCTCCTTCTTTACATCAGGGGTAGGGGTTTCCACCAGGGGTGTAGTATCCCCAGAACTCATGGGCGAACCCTCTCGGAGGCTGCGGAGTGGAGTAACACATCTCCGATTGTCCCATCCCTTTTCAAGAAAAATGGCCTCAATAAGCTCGCCATCCTCTACATCTGAGGAGGATCCCAAGTCTGAGGAATCCAACTCCTAGGCAGGTAAATCATTTTTTCCAATAGCAGTCACTTTTCCCCCAGCCTTCTTACCGTCCCCTGACGTGGACTTCCTGGAGACTTCATCACTCTTGAGGTCCGGTTCCAGCAGAGACTGGGGTAGGCTGCAACCGTGGCCGCGGGAGGCCTTAACGTAGCCCACCTTCCTTTTTGCCGGTGGGATGGGGACACTGGTGGTGACGGTGGAGGCCTTAACGTAGCCCACCTTCCTTTTTGCCGGTGGGATGGAGACACTGGTGGTGACGGTGGCAGCGTCCGCTGCGATGTCCGCCAATGGCTCTGCAATAACAGGGGCATCTTTTCCGGATGCATCCGCAGCAGCAGATGCGATGCGCGTGGGTTTAACTGTTGGGGCATAGATAACTTCCTCCGAAGTGATGGCGCCTGTAGTCCAGTTGACCCGATAAGCTTGGGGTGGTTCGGTTCAAAAAGAAACTCCCCACAGGTCAGGCACCGTCTGAATGGGCGCAACTGCACAGCCAGTCCACTGCATCCAGGGAAGAGCATGCCCAGGGCCTCTGCATCCCGACTCGTGTACAACGCGAAACGGCCCCGGGGCTTGAGTCGGATCCCCGTATCCGTAAGTGGGGCTGCAAGCTGAGCAGTGTCCATAGCAGTAGGCACAGGGAACATCTGGGGTCCCGACATGACTGAGGCCCATGGAAATGACGACATGCTGCTCTTCTTGCTTGATCCAACACTCTCTGTTCCTTGGCGCCAAAAACACCCATGTGCAGCACGCAGGTGTTGGGAACCCCTCCCCCTTTTCTTTTTCCTGCCCGTTGCTCGCGGGCTTTTCTTCTTCTGGATCCGCCCATGAACTACGCAGTCAGGAAAAACAGCATCTTTACCCCCTTGACCCCTTCTTCTCGTTTAAAGCACAGTAACACAGTCCAACACTTTCTCAATGGCCGACTCTTCCAAAAACACAGCAAAATACGGGAGGCAGCTGCAAATCCCGGAGGAGCCACCACGTGTAGCAATATCCCGAAGGGGCCACTGATTAATTTTGAGTCATGCAAACTACCTCTATGGCTCCCGTTGTCAGGGTAAAGAGTTTTCAGAACTGTCAATGTCCACACAGATGTAAAACCTCAACAGTCATGCCGCGTACACACGGCCGTTTTTCTCGTCGAGAAAAACAAAATTTTTCCCATTCGACGAGAAAAACGATCGTCTGTGGGCTTTCTGTCGTTTTTTTTGACGAGAAAAACGGCATTAAAAACGACGAGAAAAATTAGAACATGTTCTAATTTTTCTCGTCGTTTTTTTCGACATGTTTTCCGCGGCAGTGTTTCCCATAGGGAAACACTGCCGCGGAGCCCACACACGGTCGTTTTTTTCGACCAAAAAAAAAATGACATTTAAAACGGCCGTGTGTGAGGGGAACAAGCTGTTCCTCGTTTTTAACGTCGATTTTTTCAACGGTGTTTTCACCGTCGAAAAAATCGATCATGTGTACGCGGCATAAGGCTTTATTTTCTTTTGCTGTAGAACTTTAGAGAAAGTGGGAAACAAAAGAAGTAGGGGAAGGTTCAGGCACGCGGTACAAGAGATGCAAACAGTCAGTATATTCGCCACTCAAGCCTGAGTGGGTATTGCTCATCCGGGTAGTCCCCTCTCACGGTCCTAGCAACTGGAATGATGCAGTGATCAGTCTTTAGACAGTTTCTGCCACAAACTGCTATAGGTGAACGAATGTCTCTGCCATAGACCTGGTGAACTTGGGTCTCTGCCACAGACCTGGTGAACTTGGGTCTCTGCCACAGACCTGGTGAACTTGGGAGGCGTCCGGGAATCCTCTGCCACAGGATTTTAAAATCCCCGAACCTCCAGCCGAACAATAATAGAGCCTTTAAGCCGGACCGGCATATTGCAGGGCTTTTAGTATAGTGGATCCCTCCTTGAATGGGTTGCCAGGCCTCTCCTGAGACATCGGCGTCTCGCCAGTCTCCTCTGGGGCAGGTCCTCCTCCGGCTCCCCTCCTCAAGAGCCTTCTTCCCATGGATGGACAGCCTGGGATACCTTCAGAAATGTAGGCCCAAACCAGCAGAGCCTGGCATAGCGATAAGAGATGTAGCCTTGGGCTGAAGGTGCCCGGGGCTAGAACACACACACGCACCCCGTGCCATGAGGGCCACGAGGCGCACCAGGAAGACAAACCCCTCTCAATGGCGTCTGCCCCTTATGTACCCCTCCCCAGCATGCACAGCAGGCCAACCATGCCCACCGCCGGCTGCCGAGAAGGGACACCCAATACGCTGTGATACATCCGTATTCCAACATGGGCCAGCGGTGGCAGTGCCACCTATGGGCGAACAAGGAAAATAACTGCCAGGCAGTATCACAACCAGAGCAGAAGCAAGAATTCAGAGCAATCAGTAGGTCTGAGACCAACTATTGTCTCAGACTATCCCCTAAATTTAAACATAGCGTCCCAACCATTTGGGATGGGCGCTACATATATCACAAAAAGAGGGAAAAAGATAATAAAAATAGTAAGATATGAAAGAAAATAATAATATGAAGGATGAGACAGGTAAACATAATATAGACATTTTATCAGTTCCACCACAGTATCTGTGTGGATTCTCAGCTCTGGGTCCTTTTCTTGAAGTTGGTCCCCATTTTTAGGAGTGTTGCTGAACCGGGTCCGGAGTAAATGGGGTTGATTTACTAAAAATGGAGAGTAGAGTTGAGCGGACACCTGGATGTTCGGGTTCGACGGGTTCGGCCGAACTTCGGAAAAAAGTTCGGGTTCGGGACCGAACTTTAACCCGAACCCGAACCCGAACCCCATTGAAGTCAATGGGGACCCGGACTTCTAAGGACTAAAAAGGCTCTAAAAAAGTAATGGAAAGGGCTAGAGGGCTGCAAATGGCAGCAAAATGTTGTTAAGTGCATGGCAAGTGCTCTGCAAACAAATGTGGATAGGGAAATAACTTAAAATAACATTAAAAAAATAAAAAAATAAAAAAATATGCTGGAGGCCCCCTTTTCAGCAGAAGAGGTACGGGGAGTCATTAAGAACCTCAGAAACTCAACGGCACGATGCCACACATATGGTGGGAATGCCCCAGAATACGCCCTTTCTGGAATAAATTATTCAATTTAATGGATAAGCTAGTGGGAAAGTAAAATACTTTGAAATAAAAATGTAGCGTGGTGCTAAATTTAAGGGAAGTGTTTGAGTGGTAAATAGGCTCAAACACCCTAATTCTGTAGGATTCATGGACCATTTTGTCCTCGGGGGACAGTATTGGTGTGCAGTTCCCTGCGGCCTACAGGTGGCACTGCCATGGTAGGCTAGGGTTGAACCGCCGATACAGTGCTGTGCCTTTTGTGTCCCCTCTTGGCAGTAGTACAGCGGGGAGGGGAACCTGCTGTGCATGCCGGGAGAGCATATAAAAGGGGCAGACCTTTGGCCTGGGGGCTGATGTCCAGTGGGGTCCACGCCCAGGTGCCTTCGGCCTGGGTGCATGTGTTCCTGTTCCATCTCGGGCACCTTTAGCCCGGGGTGAGGTACTATCCTGGAGTTCCTGCTGTCCTGGGTATGGAGGCCTAGGTGCGGGAGTAAAGCCTGGAGTCCAGAGCCTTCGTCTGGAGTCCGCTAAGGGTCGAGGAGTCTTAGGGTGCCGCCTCGTGTAGGGGACCATGTTCCAGGGAAGGGAGGATCATTCTGATGGACCGATGCGGGAGTCACGGTGAAGGAAGGGTCTGTTGACTCCCTGGAGAGATGTCTTCCCCTTGATATGGGCTAGGTTCGTAGAAGGAGAAGCTCAAGGTCATCTTGACTGTATCAGAGGCCTTATTCACCCGGCCTGTGGCAGGGGCCTTATACACCCTGGTCTGTGGCAGAGACCAAAGTTCTCCAGGTCCGTGGCAGGGGCCTTGTACACCCTGTCTGTGGCAGAGACCAACCTCAAGGTCTGTGGCAGAGACCGTGCACCAAAACTGTTTGAGAAACCTAAGCAGTGAAGTGAATGTGCTACGTTTGTGCCTGGACCTCCTCCACACCTTAAGCTGTCCTGTTTCTTTGCTCTAACATTTTCTATCCGAGTAGAGTTTATTTTGCCATGAGAGAATAAGAGTTGTAATTTCAGCTGGTGTGGACATTGACTTTACTGGGAATTAAAGGACTTGCCTCTACCTACAGTAGAGGTGAGAATCATCCTCTGGAGGAGTTTTGACTCCGGCTGTGGACACGGCCCGTCAAGTACACTGCTCAACCTCTTTATATAGGAGGGTACGGGCTGGTAGTGCGGTGTGCCTTTCTCCCTCCTGCGAGGAGCCAACAACACAAAGGCAGGTAAGAGGGAAAGGATCTGTGCGCTACAAAAAATAAAATAAAAATTATAATCTTGACCTAGGAGGACGAGGTCCATATGGAGTAGGAGGTTGAGGTGGCGGTGGATGTGGCTGTGTAGGTGGAAGCGGCGGTGGAGGAGGACGAGGTAGCCAACACTGGTTCAAAAATACAACAATGGCTGGGTAAGGCCGGTGATGTGTCAAATTCTGTCCCCCGTCAAATAGGGTCCACCCTGTACTGCGCTTGCTCAGTATGTAGGACAAGGGGATTTCGAAAATCTCCCAAGACGAACGGCGCCTGCGTGGTGAGTTCAGGTGAAGGCCACACCATCCGTGGTTCAAGCCGAGCCAAGTGAGGCCGTGCCCGAAGCGTGGCGATCGAACCGAGCCCGTGAGGGGCCCTGTTACTATGTGCTACCGTATGTCCACTTGGATGGTGCGGCTTGAAGCTGCACTCACTGCGCAGGCGCCGTTCATCTTCGGAGATTTTGTGAATCTCCTTGTCCTCTGTACTGCGCAAGCGCTACGCCTTTGCAGTATGGGCCGGACACAATCCGATGGCCGGACAGTTTTTGTCACAACACCGGTATACATGTCTATTCTGCAGAAGGTACGGACAAGTCCTGTGGGATCCATGCCTGGTTAATTTTAATGAACGTGAGCTTGTCCACATTGGCTCTGGACAGGTGGCTGCGCTTGTCTGTGATAACGCCCCCTGCCGTGCTAAATACACGCTCAGATAATACACTGGCTGCAGGGCAGGCCAGCACCTCCAAGGCATAAAGGGCAAGCTCAGGCCATGTGCCCAATTTGGAGACCCAGAAGTTAAAGGGGGCAGACCCGTCATCCAGTACGTGTAGGCCTGTGGACACATACTGCTCAACCATGTTGGTGAAATGCTGCCTCCTGCTAAGACGTTCCATCTCAGCTGGTGGTGCTGGTTGTTGTGGCGTGCTGACAAAGCTTTTCCACATTTCAGTCATGCTAACCCTGCCTTCTGAGGTGCTGCCGGTGCCCCGGCTGCATTGGCGACCTCTTTCTCCTCCTCTGCCTTCGCCTTGTGCTTCCACCGTACGCCCGCTGTCAGGTGGGAATGCCACCAGCAGCGCGTCTACCAGCGCGCGCTTGTACTCGCGCATCTTACGATCCCGCTCCAGTGAGGGAAATAAGGACGGTACATTGTCCTTGTAACGGGGATCCAGCAGGGTGGCCACCCAGTAATCAGCACCAGTTAAAATGTGGGCAACTCGGCGGTCATTGCGGAGACACTGCAGCATGTAATCGCTCATGTGTGCCAGGCTGCCCAGAGGCAAAGAAAAGCTGTCCTCTGTGGGAGGTGTATCGTCTGTGTCCTCTGTATCCCCCCAGCCACGCACCAGTGATGGCCACGAGCTGGTCTGGGTGCCACCCTGCTGTGAAAATGGCTCCTCCTCCTCCTCCTCCATCTCCTCCTCCACCTCGTCATCCTCCAGAACTGTGCCCTTTCTGCCGGACAATTGTGTACCTGGCGTTTGTTGGTGCAGGAACCCACCCTCGTAGCCACTTGTGAAAGACTGCCCTGAAAGCCTTTGAAATGATCCTGCTTCCTCCTCCTCATCCTCCTGTGCCACATCCTCTTCCATCATCGCCCGAAGCGTTTTTTCAAGGAGGCATAGAACTGGGATAGTAACGCTGAGAACGGCGTCATTGGCACTGGACATGTTGGTGGAGTACTCGAAACAGCGCAACAAGGCACACAGGTCTCGCATGGAGGCCCAGTTATTGGTGGTGAAGTGGTGCTGTTCCGCAGAGCGACTCACGCGTGATTGCTGCAGCTGAAACTCCACTATTGCCTGCTGCTGCTCGCACAGTCTGGCCAGCATGTGCAAGGTGGAGTTCCACCTTGTGGGCACGTCACATATGAGGCGGTGAGCGGGAAGGCCGAAGTTACGCTGCAGCGCTGACAGGCGAGCAGCAGCAGGGTGAGAACGCCGAAAGTGCGCACACACAGCCCGCACTTTCTGCAGCAGCTCTGGCATATTGGGGTAATTTTTAAGGAACCTCTGGGCCACCAAGTTCAGCACATGTGCCAGGCAAGGGATGTGCGTCAAACCGGCTAGGCCCAGAGCTGCTACGAGATTTCGCCCATTATCGCACACCACCAGGCCGGGCTTGAGGCTCACTGACAGCAGCCACTCATTGGTCTGTTGTTCCATGTCCCTCCACAACTCCTGCGCGGTGTGGGGTTTTTCCCCCAAACAGGAAAGTTTTAAAACTGCCTGCTGTCGTTTACCCCTGGCTGTGCTGAAGTTGGTGGTGAAGGTGTTACGCTGACCGGATGAGGAGGCGGTAGAGGATGAGGAAGCGGAGTAGGAGGAGTTAGCAACAGGAGGCAAACTTAAGCGCCCTGCAATCCTCGGTGGTGGATGGACATGCGCCAAACTGCTATCTGCCTCAGGCCCAGCCGCCACTGCATTTACCCAGTGTGCTGTTAGGGAGATATAACGTCCCTGACCGTGCTTACTGGTCCACGCATCCGTAGTTAGGTGGATCTTGCCACAGATGGCGTTGCGCAGTGCACACCTGATTTTGTCCCCCACTTGGTTGTGCAGGGAAGGGATGGCTCGCTTAGAAAAGTAGTGGCGGCTGGGCACGACGTACTGTTGGACAGCCAATGCCATCAGGCTTTTAAAACTCTGCGTCTCCACCAGACGGAATGACAGCATTTCAAAGGCCAGGAGTTTTGAAATGCTGGCATTCAGGGCCAGGGATCGCGGGTGACTAGGGGGGTACTTCCTCTTCCACTCCAATGTTTGGGAGATAGAGAGCTGAACGCTTCCATGGGACATTGTGGAGATGGTTGGTGACCCAGGTGGTAGTGTTGTTGGCAGATCCTCTGTTTGCGGGGTGGCAGGTGCCACTGTCACTACAGAGGTGGATGAAGAGGCCGAGACTGCAGCAGAAGAGGAAGCAGGTGAAGCCAGAGACCTTTCTGGGTTTTTGAGGTGTCTACTCCACTGCAGCTCGTGCTTTGCACTTAGATGCCTGGTCATGCAGGTTGTGCTCAGGTTGAGAACGTTTATGCCTCGCTTCAGGCTCTGATTCCACAGCGTGCAAACCACTCGTGTCTTGTCATCAGCACATTGTGTGAAGAACTGCCACGCTAGGGAACTCCTTGGACCTGGCTTTGGTGTGCTCGGTCCCTTGCTGCGTTGGGCAGTAGCAGACATACTGTCTAGGGGACGGACGCTCCGCTTTTGCACCCTGCTCCCTCTTCTGCTGTGCTGGTGGCTCTGTGCGACCACCGCCTCTTCCTCCAAACTACACTGGTCACCTGCATAACGTTGATTCCATGTGGGGTCGAGGACCTCATCGTCCTCCACATCATCTTCCACCCAGTCTTCACCCCTGCCCTCCTTGTCTGTCTGCACAATTGCGAAAGCAGCAGCAGTTGGCACCTGTGTTTCGTCATCATCCGAGACATGCTGCGATGGTCCTCCCATGTACTCATCATGAAACATAAGTGGTTGGGCATCGTTGCACTCAATCTCTTTCACTTCTGGGGCAGGGCTAGGTGGATGGCCCTGGGAAACCCTGCTAACAGAGTCATCGAAAAGCAGAAGAGACTGCTGCATGATTTGGGGCTCAGACTGCTTGGCTGATTTGCAAGGGGGTGAGGTGAAAGACTGATGGACATGGGTTTCAGGTGCCAACTCTGTTCTTTCATCAGAAGAGTGGGTGGGAGACAATGTGAAGGAACCCGAGGCACTGTCAGCAACCCAATCTACTATCGCCTGTACTTGTCCTGGCCTAAACATTCGTACAGCCTCATTAGGCGCGACAAAAGTCGCCTACTCGCACCTGAGGAAGGTGTTTCACTTGTGCGTGTATCTGGCACAGATCCACCACGTCCTCTCCCTGCAACAGGAGCTCCGCCAGCAGCACCACAACCGGGGCCACCACGTCCCTTTGACCTTCTCCTCATATTTTCCAAATTTAGGATCTTGCCCTAAATGGGTGTTTTTGGAAGAGCAGAACACACCCACAGTACGTAACCGCTGAATCGCACAGCTACAGAACTGCAGAAAATGCTATTCAAAAAAAATGTTTTTTTTTTAGTATAGCACAGTAGAAGAAAACTATATAGAAATTGTTTATTTCACACACCTCCACATATGTATAACACACCGCAAAATATTTTTTGTGGCCCTAAATGGCGTTTTTTGGAAGACCACAACACACCCACAGTACGTAACCGCTGAATCGCACAGCTACAGAACTGCAGAAAATGCTATTCAAAAAAAATGTTTTTTTTTAGTATAGCACAGTAGAAGAAAACTATATAGAAATTGTTTATTTCACACAACTCCACATATGTATAACACACTGCAAAATATTTTTCGTGGCCCTAAATGGCGTTTTTTGGAAGACCACAACACACCCACAGTACGTAACCGCTGAATCGCACAGCTACAGAACTGCAGAAAATGCTATTCAAAAAAATTTTGTTTTTTTAGTATAGCACAGTAGAAGAAAACTATATAGAAATTGTTTATTTCACACACCTCCACATATGTATAACACACTGCAAAATATTTTTTGTGGCCCTAAATGGCGTTTTTTGGAAGACCACAACACACCCACAGTACGTAACTGCTGAATCGCACAGCTACAGAACTGCAGAAAATGCTATTAAAAAAAAAAATTGTTTTTTTAGTATAGCACAGTAGAAGACAAATATATAGAAAGGGTTTATTTCACACGCCTCCACATATGTATAACACACTGCAAAATATTTTTTGTGGCCCTAAATGGGTCTTTTTGCAAGCGTACATTAAAGTGCAAATTTTTTATTTATTTTTTTGCCCTAAACGGGTCTTTTTTTGCACGAGCAAAATAAAATGCACATTTTTTAATTTTTTTTGCCCTTAATGGGTCTTTTGGAAAAGAGCACAATAAAGTGCCTTTTTATTTTTTGCCCTAAATGGATCTTTTTCCAAGAGCAGAATACACCCACAGTATGGAAACGGTGTATCTCTCAACGTAATATATGCAGTGCTGGTGCACTGAGCTTGCAGATAAAAGGTAGATTTTCTCTGACACTGGGCTCATGGCAGTGTAAAAAGACTGCACTGCAACACAAACAGGTAAACCTATGCAGATCGCTGAGTTATATCTCTGAATCTGGACTCCTATTCCTATATAATATATCTCTCTCCCTGAAAGCACCAACAGGAACCTGGCCCTACACTACACTGTCTCTCTATCTTTTCCCTCAGATTCCAGAATCAGGACTAACTCATGTATTTTTCAATCTCTCCCTAAAAGCAGCAGCAGCAGACAAGATCCTCTCCCTATCTATTCTGAAGCAGAGTGACATGTGTGCTGTGTGCCTCTAGCTTATATAGAAGCTGGGTCACATGTTGCACTGACCAATCACAGCCATGCCATTAGTAGGCATGGCTATGATGGCTTCTAAGGGCACACCAGCTAATCAAAAGGTGATTGGCTGGCCCCTGAAGCATTTCTAACTGAGCCATTAGATTGCCGAACCCGAACCCGGACTTTCGTGCAAAGTCCGGGTTCTGGAAAAAGCTAAAGTTCGGTACGGACCCGAACTTTACAGTTCGGGTTCGCTCAACCCTACTGGAGAGTCCAAAACCTGGTGTAGCACTGCATATAAATCAGTTTCTAGGTTTTTTATGTCAAAGCTTAATTGAACAAGCTGAAATTAGAAGCTGATTGGCTACCGTGCACAGCTGCCAGATTTTGCACTCTCCAGTTTTAGTAAATCAACCCTAATGTGCCCGTGACAATTTCAGTGACCCCTTCAGAAAATTTGAATCTAGTGCCCTGTTTGTTCTTATGTTTAAAACTAGCGGCTTTTTTTTTTTTTTGGTTGTTTTTTTTCCTTGTTTTATATATATGTCCGTTTTATTGTGAGGTATGTGGATCGAGCAAATTCTACAGGTTATTCAGAATTATTAGCTATATGATCTAGTCTTTTGTTGTTACGTTTAGAACTGAACAACCTGTGTAAAACGAAAAATTGTATCATACTTACCAGTAATTTTCCTTTCCTGGTGCCTATCCATGGCAGCATACCTGTGACAAGCTCCGCCTTGGCTCCTCCCTCAGGACAAGTGAATATTATAAAAGAGTTGATTAGTACAGCCCCAGCATTCTCCGTAATATAGAATACCGAGGGTGGGATTGTATGCTGCCATGGATAGGCACCAGGAAAGGAAAATTACTGGTAAGTATGATACAATTTTCCGTTTTCCTGGTGCCTCCATGGCAGCATACCTGTGACAAATAACTAGCTGATATGGGTGGGATGATGCTCAGAGGTTTATTTTAAAGAGATTATTATCATCATTTAGAGGAAGAAGCAAAGGCCGATTTGACTGCCTGTCTGCCAAACTCCACCGATGAGAGAGCTCCTGGGTCTACTCGGTAATGTTTCAGAAACGTATGTTGGAACGACCAAGTCGCTGCCCTGTAAATAGTTTCAATTGACACATTCACTCTTGCCACCCAAGAGGCAGAAACTGTTCTGGTGGAGTGCGCCCTGACTATCGAAGGGGATCCCAGTCCTTTTGCCCTGTACACCTTGCAGATGAGTTTAACGAACCATGAGGCAATCGTTCTTGCTGACGCCTCCTTGCCTTTGTTTATGAACAACCTGATAGTGTCCCTGAAGGATGCTGTATCCTGCAGATAACATCTCAAAGTTGAGGCAATGTCCAGCTTGTGAAGAGAACCTGAGTCTTGTTCTGAAAATGTTGGAAGTGCCCAAGGCTCCGACATGTTCGGGGATGATGTGACCTTGGGGCTAAATCCTCGCACCGTTCAGAGTTCTACTCTGTCAGGATAGAATATGATATGATGAAGATCCGCTCCTAAAGCTTGGAGCTCTGAAACCTGTCTGCCAGAAGTTATGGCTATCAAGAAAGAATGCTTCGTAGTTAGATTCCAAAGCGATGCTGACTCCAAAAAGGCAAGAGGTGGATTGGCTAAGACTCTAGGATGATAGCAAGGTCCCAAGTGGGAAAAGATTGTTTAGTTGGTGGTCGGATCTTTTTGACAGCTTTGAAAAATTGGATTATTAATGAATCCTCGGCCCATCTTTTACTGGTTGCCGCTGAAATTGCCGCTACCTGCACCTTTAGTGTACTTAAGCAAGACCTGGGTCTAAGCCTACCGGCAAGAATTTTAGAATTTGAGAGGATGATGGAGAATCTGGATCACAGTTTCTGCCAATCATGAAGGCCCTGAATTTGTTCCACACCTTATCATATATACTGTTTGTGGATGGCTTTCTTGCGCTGAGCAGGGTTGCGATAACTTTGGTGGGACACCCTAGGGATTGGAACCTTTCCCTTTCAGCTGCCAGATGTGAAGATTTAACCTGCGGGAATCTGGATGGGTGTGACATCCCTGTGACAGGAGAAAAGGTATTATTGTAACCTTGACTAGAGGCTGTGTATTCAGGTACATTGCTGTGGGAAACCAAGGACGTCTTGGCCAGTACAGTAGGACCGCTATCACCATCGTGGTTTCTACCATAAACCTCAACAGGAGGTTTTTTTTTTGGAATGAGAGGCCATGGAGAGAAGGCATAGGCCAGATTGCATGCCCAGGGGCTGAGAGAGCATCTACTGCCTACACCTGGGGATGAGGAAGTCTCGAGATGAACCTTGAAAACTTGGTATTTAATGCTGTTGCAAATAGGCCCAGCCCGAGGGGACCCCACTGGTCCACTAACCAGTCGAAAACTTTCGGGTGCAGAGACTATTCGTTGGAATCTACGAACCTGCTAGATAGGTAGTTGGCCCTTGAGTTGAGAAGACCGGGCAGATAGACTGCCCTTAGGTCTTTTAGATTCCTTTTTGCCCAAAGGAATATGGTTTCACTTCCCTCAGCAGGGACCTGCTGCGCGTCCCTCCTTGTCGGTGTATATAAGACACCGCAGCCCTGTTCATTCAGAGAAGAACTGGTTTGCCTGTAATCTTGAATTCTAGGGCTAGCAATGCAAAAGGTAGGCTGCCCGGACCTCCAGGATATTTGATACCAGGCCTGTTGTATGGAAGGACCATCATCCTTGCCCTGAGATCTGGTTGTAGTGTGATCCCCAACCTGCTTCACTGGCATCGGTAGTAATTGTGAACCAGTTGACATGTCCTAATGGACAAGATTTCATAGACGTGTGTTTCTTCATCCACCAATGTAGACTCCTGAGCATCAGGGTCAATAGGTGTATGGGTTGGGATAGATACCGTCTGTTACACAGCCTCAAGAACTCCAGCTGGAAATGTCTCAAATGCCAATGGGCCCAAGGGACCATAGGGATGCATGACGACATCCGGCCTATCAGGCTCTGACAGTTTGAGGCTGACAGGTAGGATCTCACACTGACTTTCTTCATCTGCCGAATAGTGGATGTCACCTTTTGAGGTGGGAGAGATACTGTACCGTTCTGTTCCACTAACTGGGCTGGATCCTTCGCCAGGAGACGAAGGTCGTCCAAGTAATGGTATACTCGAAGCCCTAATTCTCTTAGAGGGGCCATGATGGCAATTAGGGTCTTCGTAAAGACTCTTGGTGATGTGCAGAGGCTGAATGGGAGGCTCCAAAATTGAAGATGTACATGCCCCACTGCAAACCTCTGATTTTTCTGGAAAGGAGGGAGTGTCGGTATATGCAGGTAAGCATCCTGCAAGTCTATTGATAACATCCAATCCCCTGGTTGGATTATACGCATAATAGTTTATAGCGACTTAATTTTGAATTTTTTAGGAAGATATAGCGATTTAGGCTCTTCAAGTCTATCATGGGTCTCCAACCTCCGTTTCTCTTGGGGGCTAGAAACAGGGTGGAGTAAAAACCGAAAATCTTTCTGATGGAGACACTGGAACCACTGCTTGTTGTTTCTGCAAGAGGAGAAGAAATCGATTAAGTGCTTTCGCCTGGCGTCCTGACATGGTTCAAGCCACAAGGCCCGTTTGGCGATAACTGTGTGGAGCATTGACCTTGCGGAGCATCGATCTGAATCAATTGCGGCTTCACCAATAGGATCTGCTGAGAGCTTTAGCTCATCTAAGGCCCTGATGATGTCCTCCCCTGGGATACCCTGTTGGATTGCCAACTCTATGTCATCTGTCCAGATGCGTAGGGCGTTGGACACTGACGTCAGGGCTATCACAGATTTACAGGCAATGCCCGCCATCTGGTGGGAGATCAAGATCCATCCTTCTGTCTGGTGGATCCTAAAACAAGGTTGAGTCTTCCATGGGCAATGTGACGTTCTTTGCCAACCTTACCACAGCTGCATTGACCACTGGAGGGCCCTCCAGCATTGCGGAATCGACCTTTGAGAGAGGGTATAACTTTCCCAGTCGATCAATGGAGAATCTTTTCTCCGTCTTCTTTCATTCTTGCTCAATCACACTCCTGATCTTGCCCATGAGAGGGGAAAAGGAAATCTGGTGTTTGAGAGAGGGGAAGTACGACTTAGACTTCTGTGTCAGTCTCTTCCTAGCCGGTCGCTTGTTTTACCGCCTGCACATAAGGCTGGACTATAGCGAAGACCAAAAACCACAGGCATCTAGGTCATCAGAGAAATCCCCTGAGATGGCATTCTCTTCCTGATGTTTAGAGGAAGAAGCAGGCGTCCGGCGTGAGATTTCACTTGAGGATGGCCCGGGAAGGGATGCCTCAGCCGTTTGCTCCTGAGTAGGAGATGCCAGATGTTGCGGCGGCATTGTGGCTACCAATTCCGCAAGGGAATTCTTTACTGCTTTCTTAAAGTGGAAGTAAACCCATCGATTTAACAGTTTCAAAAAATATTTATATTCCCGGCATGCCGGGAATGTTAACTGTCACATTGGTTGTGCTCTAAACCAAACTGTCAACCATCCAATGGCTGGTGTCATAACTGATCACATGTGCGGCATTATGGCAGTTGAACATTAACCACTTCCATACTGGGCACTTATACAGCTTCCTGCCCAGACCAATTTTCAGCTTTCTGCGCTGTTGCACTTTGAATGACAATCGCGCGGTTGTGCTACACTGTACCCAAACTAAATTTTTATCATTTTGTTCCCACAAATAGAGCTTTCTTTTGGTGGTATTTGATCACCTCTGCGATTTTTATTTTCTGCTAAAAAAATAAAAAAAAGACCGAAAATCTTGAAAAAAAAAGTATTTTTTTTGTTTCAGTTACAAAACTTTGTAAATAAGTACGTTTTCTCCTTCACTGATGGGCACTGATGGGGCTGCACTGACGGGCACTGATAAGGCGGCACTGACGGGCACCTATGAGGCGGCACGGACGGGCACCTATGAGGCGGCACGGATGGGCACCGATAGGCGGCACGGATGGGCACCGGTAGGCGGCACGGATGGGCACCGGTAGGTGGCACGGATGGGCACAGATGGGCACAGATAGGCAGCACGGATGGGCACAGATAGGCGGCACGGATGGGCACAGATAGGCGGCACGGATGGGCACCGATAGGCGGCATGGATGGGCACCGATAGGGTGCACGGATGGGCACTGATAGGTGGCATGGATGGGCACTGATAGGTGGCACTGTACTGTAATGTGTTACTAATGGATGCCAATCAGTGCCAAACAATAATGCCTGCCAATCAGTGATGCCCATTGTGGGCACTGATTGGCATCCATTGTGGGCACTGATTGGCATCCATTAGGGGCACTGATTGGCATCCCTGGTGGTCTAGGGAGGCATACCTGGTGGTGGGCATCCCTGGTGGTCTGGTGGCATCCCTGGTGGTCCAGTGGCATCCCTGGTGGTCCAGTGTGGGCATCCTCAGGGGGCTGCGCTGATAATCGATCAGCACAAACCCCCCCTGTCAGAGGAGCAGCCGATCGGGTCTCCTCTACAGACGCGAGTGAGGAAAAGCCGATCACCGGCTTTTCCTGTTTACATCGTGATCAGCCGTGATTGGACACGGGGTGTCAGACTGACACCCTGCAACATATGACGTCCTCAGGATTTTGAAACCACTTTGCCGCCGTCAATCCGCTATAGGGCGGGCGGCAAGTGGTTAAACAGAGTCCAAGATGGCAGCTTCCTTGGCTGAAAATGATAGGAGGGTTTACCTCCACTTTAAGTAGGTCTGCCACTCGCAGGCCTTCGGACTCTCTGTCCGCTGCATAGTCCCTTAGGCAATCTTGACAGATTAGCTTGTGTGGAAGCGGGGTGGCTCCACAGGCCTGACATTTTGGAGATCTAGGTCTTGGGGAGCGTGAGTGACGTCGTTTTTTGGCCGATAACTTCCTGCCACTCCCATGGTCTCCACGCCTGGAAGACCTGTCTCTGCTGGGACTAGAGTCATCAGAGTCCTCATGTCGCCTTGAGGTCTTTTAGACGTCTTCTGGCGTACAAGGCTGAGATACATAAGAGTACCAGCCTCAGTGCACTCTTTTTTTTTAAAACATGCGCAAACTTACCTGGAGGTAGGTCCTTACCTTAAGTGTAGAGTAGGATCTTGTATGGGCGGCGAATGGCTCATGTTAGGTGGCTTAGCAGAGGAAGCAGCTAGGAAAGGAACAGGAAAGGGTTAACGACCATGTCCTAATCTGGCTAAGAGAAACAAAATCTCCGTGTTTTTTTTTTTTTATATTAATTAATTTATATAAAATAAAATATTTTTTTTGGTGGGGGGGTTCTTCCTTGCACACATGCATATACTAAAAAATATATATTTTTTAACAATTTTCCCCTTTTTTTTATTTTTATAATTATTATTTTTTTTTTTTTTTTTTTTAGAGTTTTACTTGCACACCTGCATATACTATAATTAATTGTAATTTTAAAAACTATTCCCCCCCCTTTTTTTTATTATATATATATATATATATATATATATATATATATATTCTTACTTACCTGAAACGACAGATATTCTTCCCTGGAGCTTTCTGTTAAGTAGATCTCAGGCAGCCAGGGAGATAAATGGGACCAGGTGGATAGAGGAAAACGCCTCTGCCCTGTAATTTAGGGTTAAGGGCAAGAAAACGAAATGTTTCCCTAACCTAAGATGGCTGCCGAGGCTCCCGTGCCTACCGCGCATGCGCGAACCGGCGGCTCTAGGATCCGGACGTCCCGGGCGTCGGCGCATGCGCAGAACGCGGCAAAAGACGCCGTAAGTGAACAAAAAGGCTGGGGGTGAGCGTGCGCGATCCCTAAGGGGGACGAGGAGGTTATAGAGGGCGAGGGGGAGATAGGGGGCATAAAGGAAATGGGAAACACTAAGAAAACGGCCAGAAAGAAAAAGCTAAAAGGAAGGAAAAAGGGAAGAAGAAAGAAAAAAGAAATGCAGAAATAGCTGCTGCCTCTGTTGCCATGTGTGAGCTAATGCCTGGGAGATGTGCTGCAGGTAGACATGTGCAAAAGGAAAAAATTTGTTTCGTTTCGTTTCGTTTTAATTCGTTAATTAATTAATTTCGTTTAGTTAGATTCGTTAAATTTGTTAAATTCGTTTTCGGATTTCGTTTTGTTTTCGACCGAATTCGAAAATCGGTCGCATTCGAAAATATTTCAACCGAATTCGAAAATATTTCTACCGGATTCAAAATTATTTCAACATGATTCGAAATTATTTCAACCGCATTTGAAACTATTTCAACCGGATTCGAAAATATTTTGCGACCCGACTTTGGGTCCACGTATCTCAGGGTCATTTAGTAATAGAAACCCCAAATTTGGAGATGTTATAGTGCTAGTTCTACTGTGTTTGCATACCAAATTTGGGGTTTCTAGCTACAAGTGGCCCCGAGATATATGGCCCAAAATTCGGGTCGCAAAATGTCATTCTCTGCTGCAGAAAAGTGTTTGACATTTTGCGACCCGATTTTGGGTCCACGTTTCTCGGGGTCACTTAGTGATAGAAACCCCAAAATTGGTATGCAAACACAGGAGAACTAGCACTAACCCCGAGATACGTGGACCCAAAGTCGGGTCGCAAAATATTTTTGAATCCGGTTGAAATAGTTTCAAATGCGGTTGAAATAGTTTTAAATGCGGTTGAAATAATTTCGAATCATGTTGATACTATTTAAAGCGGATTCGAAAATATTTTGCGACCCGACTTCGAAAAAAAATAAAATTGATTCTAACAGTCTGCAGGAGATCTGCAAAAAAAAGGAAGTGAAATGGCTGTTAATAGTCTACAGGAGATCTGCTAAAAAAATAAAATAAATGCTAATAGTCTGCAGGAGATCTTATGTAAAAAATAGTAATCTGCAAAAAAAATTAAACATGAAATAGATAGTATCTATATTCTATTCTATTCTATTGTTTTTCTAGTGTATTCTCTATTTCTATTCTAATCTATTCTATCCAAAGTTAAAATTAATTAATTACATTTTTTTTAATTCCTACTGTTCGAAATTAAAATGTATTCTATTCGAAATTCGAATTTCATAAGATGGTTGCATATTCTTTCTATTTTATTCTATTAAATTATATTTTTTTCTATTCTGTTCTAATCTTTTCTATTTGAATTATACATTTTGAAAGATGGTTAGTTACTTACTTATATACATCTGTCACATAAAAAAAGATGTGAAATGGCTGTCATAGATGTCGATCGCAAGGCAAGTACATATGCTGTATGTTATTGTCCGAGTGCCACGTGACCGGCCACGAGTGCCACGTGACCAAGTTGTGGATTGTCCACTTGCCACGTCACCTGCCACAAGTTATGGGGTTCCTAGCACCAAGTGACCCCCAGATATGGGCGATCTGTCAAGTGCTTTTCTGCAGCAGAGAATTAAATTTTGTGACCCGACTTTGAGGCCACGTATCTCGGGGCCACTTATAGCTAGAAATCCCAAAATATTTGGTATGCAAACACATTACAACTGGCACTACAATAACCCCAAATTTGGGGTTTCTATCACCAAGTAACCCCGTTGTAATGCTAGTTCTACTGTGTTTGCATACCAAATTTGGGGTTTCTAGCTATAAGTGGCCCCGAGATACGTGGCCCCAAAGTCGGGTCACAAAATGTCATTCTCTGCTGCAGAAAAGTACTTGACATATCGCCCATATCTGGGGGTCACTTGGTGCTAGGAACCCCATAACTTGTGGCAGGTGACGTGGCAAGTGGACAATCCACAACTTGGTCACGTGGCAGGTCACGTGAAACTCGTGGCCGTTCACGTGGCACTCGTAGCAGGTCACGTGGCACTCGTGGCCGTTCACGTGGCACTCGTGGCCGGTCACGTGGCACTCTTGGCCGGTCACGTGGCACTCGTGGCCGGTCACGTGGCACTCGTGGCAGGTGTTGTGGCAAGTGGACAATGACATACAGCATATGTACTTGCCTTGCGATCAACATCCGTGACAGCCATTTCACATCTTTTTTTTTATGCGACAGATGTATATAAGTAAGTAAATAACCTTCTTCCAAAATTTATAATTCAAATAGAAAAGATTAGAACAGAATAGAAAAAAAATATAATTTAGAAGAATAAAATAGAAAGAATATACAACCATCTTCTGAAATTCGAATTTCGAATAGAATAAATTTGAATTTCGAATAGTATGAATTCAAATTTTTTAATTAATTAATTTTAACTTTGGATAGAAAAGATTATAATAAAATAGAAAATAGACTAGAAAAACAATAACCCCAAATTTGGGGTTTCTATCACCAAGTAACCCCGAGATACATGGACCCAAATTCGGGTCACAAAATATTTTCTAATCCGGTTGAAATAGTTTCAAATGCAGTTGACATAATTTCAAATCATGTTGATACTATTTCAACCGGATTCGAAAATATTTTGCGACCCGATTTTGGGTCCATATATTTTGGGGTTACTTGGTGATAGAAACCCAAAATTTGGAGATGTTGTAGTGCTAGTTCTACTGTGTTTGCATACCAAATTTGGGGTTTCTAGCTACAAGTGGCCCCGAGATATGTGGCCCCAAAATCGGGTCGCAAAATGTCATTCTCTGCTCCAGTAAAGTGCTTGACATTTTGCGACCCGATTTTGGGTCCACGTATCTCGGGGTCACTTAGTGATAGAAACCCCAATTTGGTATGCAAACACAGGAGAACTAGCACTACAACATCCCTAAATTTGGGATTTCTATCGCCAACTAACCCGAGATACGTGGACCCAAAGTCGGGTCGCAAAATATCTTTGAATCCGGTTGAAATAGTTTCAAATGCGGTTGAAATAGTTTTAAATGCGGTTGAAATAATTTCGAATCATGTTGATACTATTTAAAGCCGATTTCGAAAATATTTTGCGACCCGACTTTGAAAAAAAAATGAAATTGATTCTAACAGTCTGCAGGAGATCTGCAAAAAAAAAGAAGTGAAATGGCTGTTAATAGTCTACAGGAGATCTGCTAAAAAAAATAATAGATGCTAATAGTCTGCAGGAGACCTGGTGAGAAAACTAAATAGATAATAATAGTCTGCAGGAGATCTGCAAAAAAAATAAAAATAAATGCTAATAGTCTGCAGGAGATCTTATGTAAAAAATAGTAATCTGCAAAAAAAATTAAACATGAAATAGATAGTATCTATATTCTATTCTATTCTATTGTTTTTCTAGTGTATTCTCTATTTCTATTCTAATCTATTCTATCCAAAGTTAAAATTAATTAATTAATTTTTTTTTAATTCCTACTATTCGAAATTCAAATTTATTCTATTCGAAATTCGAATTTCATAAGATGGTTGCATATTCTTTCTATTTTATTCTATAAAATTATATTTTTTTTCTATTCTGTTCTAATCTTTTCTATTTGAATTATAAATTTTGAAAGATGGTTAGTTACTAACATCTGTCACATAAAAAAAAAAGATGTGAAATGGCTGTCATGGATGTCGATCACAAGGCAAGTACATATGCTGTATGTCATTGTCCGAGTGCCACGTGACCGGCCACGAGTGCCACGTGACCGGCCACGTGACCAAGTTGTGGATTGTCCACTTGCCACGTCACCTGCCACAAGTTATGGGGTTCCTAGCACCAAGTGACCCCCAGATAGGGGCGATCTGTCAAGTGCTTTTCTGCAGCAGAGAATTAAATTTTGTGACCCGACTTTGAGGCCACGTATCTCGGGGCCACTTATAGCTAGAAATCCCAAAATATTTGGTATGCAAACACATTACAACTGGCACTACAATAACCCCAAATTTGGGGTTTCTATCACCAAGTAACCCCGTTGTAATGCTAGTTCTACTGTGTTTGCATACCAAATTTGGGGTTTCTAGCTATAAGTGGCCCCGAGATACGTGGCCCCAAAGTCGGGTCACAAAATGTCATTCTCTGCTGCAGAAAAGTACTTGAAATATCGCCCATATCTGGGGGTCACTTGGTGCTAGGAGCCCCATAACTTGTGGCAGGTGACGTGGCAAGTAGGCAATCCACAACTAGGTCACGTGGCAGGTCACGTGGCACTCGTGGCCGTTCACGTGGCAGGTCACGTGGCACTCGTGGCCGGTGTCGTGGCACTCGTGGCCGGTGTCGTGCCACTCGTGGCAGGTGTTGTGGTAAGTGGACAATGACATACAGCATATGTACTTGCCTTGCGATCGACATCCGTGACAGCCATTTCACATCTTTTTTTTTATGTGACAGATGTATATAAGGAAGTAAATAACCTTCTTCCAAAATTTATAATTCAAATAGAAAAGATTAGAACAGAATAGAAAAAAATATAATTTAGAAGAATAAAATAGAAAGAATATACAACCATCTTCTGAAATTCAAATTTCGAATAGAATAAATTTGAATTTCGAATAGTATGAATTCAAATTTTTTAATTAATTAATTTTAACTTTGGATAGAAAAGATTATAATAAAATAGAAAATAGACTAGAAAAACAATAACCCCAAATTTGGGGTTTCTATCACCAAGTAACCCCGAGATACATGGACCCAAATTCGGGTCACAAAATATTTTCTAATCCGGTTGAAATAGTTTCAAATGCAGTTGAAATAATTTCAAATCATGTTGATACTATTTCAACCGGATTCGAAAATATTTTGCGACCCGATTTTGGGTCCATATATTTTGGGGTTACTTGGTGATAGAAACCCAAAATTTGGAGATGTTGTAGTGCTAGTTCTACTGTGTTTGCATACCAAATTTGGGGTTTCTAGCTACAAGTGGCCCCGAGATATGTGGCCCCAAAATCGGGTCGCAAAATGTCATTCTCTGCTCCAGTAAAGTGCTTGACATTTTGCGACCCGATTTTGGGTCCACGTATCTCGGGGTCACTTAGTGATAGAAACCCCAATTTGGTATGCAAACACAGGAGAACTAGCACTACAACATCCCTAAATTTGGGATTTCTATCGCCAACTAACCCCGAGATACGTGGACCCAAAGTCGGGTCGCAAAATATCTTTGAATCCGGTTGAAATAGTTTCAAATGCGGTTGAAATAGTTTTAAATGCGGTTGAAATAATTTCGAATCATGTTGATACTATTTAAAGCCGATTTCGAAAATATTTTGCGACCCGACTTTGAAAAAAAAATGAAATTGATTCTAACAGTCTGCAGGAGATCTGCAAAAAAAAAGAAGTGAAATGGCTGTTAATAGTCTACAGGAGATCTGCTAAAAAAAATAATAGATGCTAATAGTCTGCAGGAGACCTGGTGACAAAACTAAATAGATAATAATAGTCTGCAGGAGATCTGCAAAAAAAATAAAAATAAATGCTAATAGTCTGCAGGAGATCTTATGTAAAAAATAGTCATCTGCAAAAAAAATTAAACATGAAATAGATAGTATCTATATTCTATTCTATTCTATTGTTTTTCTAGTGTATTCTCTATTTCTATTCTAATCTATTCTATCCAAAGTTAAAATTAATTAATTAAATTTTTTTAATTCCTACTATTCGAAATTCAAATTTATTCTATTCGAAATTCGAATTTCATAAGATGGTTGCATATTCTTTCTATTTTATTCTATAAAATTATATTTTTTTTCTATTCTGTTCTAATCTTTTCTATTTGAATTATAAATTTTGAAAGATGGTTAGTTACTAACATCTGTCACATAAAAAAAAAGATGTGAAATGGCTGTCATGGATGTCGATCACAAGGCAAGTACATATGCTGTATGTCATTGTCCGAGTGCCACGTGACCGGCCACGAGTGCCACGTGACCGGCCACGTGACCAAGTTGTGGATTGTCCACTTGCCACGTCACCTGCCACAAGTTATGGGGTTCCTAGCACCAAGTGACCCCCAGATAGGGGCGATCTGTCAAGTGCTTTTCTGCAGCAGAGAATTAAATTTTGTGACCCGACTTTGAGGCCACGTATCTCGGGGCCACTTATAGCTAGAAATCCCAAAATATTTGGTATGCAAACACATTACAACTGGCACTACAATAACCCCAAATTTGGGGTTTCTATCACCAAGTAACCCCGTTGTAATGCTAGTTCTACTGTGTTTGCATACCAAATTTGGGGTTTCTAGCTATAAGTGGCCCCGAGATACGTGGCCCCAAAGTCGGGTCACAAAATGTCATTCTCTGCTGCAGAAAAGTACTTGAAATATCGCCCATATCTGGGGGTCACTTGGTGCTAGGAGCCCCATAACTTGTGGCAGGTGACGTGGCAAGTAGGCAATCCACAACTAGGTCACGTGGCAGGTCACGTGGCACTCGTGGCCGTTCACGTGGCAGGTCACGTGGCACTCGTGGCCGGTGTCGTGGCACTCGTGGCCGGTGTCGTGCCACTCGTGGCAGGTGTTGTGGTAAGTGGACAATGACATACAGCATATGTACTTGCCTTGCGATCGACATCCGTGACAGCCATTTCACATCTTTTTTTTTATGTGACAGATGTATATAAGTAAGTAAATAACCTTCTTCCAAAATTTATAATTCAAATAGAAAAGATTAGAACAGAATAGAAAAAAAATATAATTTAGAAGAATAAAATAGAAAGAATATACAACCATCTTCTGAAATTCAAATTTCGAATAGAATAAATTTGAATTTCGAATAGTATGAATTCAAATTTTTTAATTAATTAATTTTAACTTTGGATAGAAAAGATTATAATAAAATAGAAAATAGACTAGAAAAACAATAACCCCAAATTTGGGGTTTCTATCACCAAGTAACCCCGAGATACATGGACCCAAATTCGGGTCACAAAATATTTTCTAATCCGGTTGAAATAGTTTCAAATGCAGTTGAAATAATTTCAAATCATGTTGATACTATTTCAACCCGATTCGAAAATATTTTGCGACCCGATTTTGGGTCCATATATTTTGGGGTTACTTGGTGATAGAAACCCAAAATTTGGAGATGTTGTAGTGCTAGTTCTACTGTGTTTGCATACCAAATTTGGGGTTTCTAGCTACAAGTGGCCCCGAGATATGTGGCCCCAAAATCGGGTCGCAAAATGTCATTCTCTGCTCCAGTAAAGTGCTTGACATTTTGCGACCCGATTTTGGGTCCACGTATCTCGGGGTCACTTAGTGATAGAAACCCCAATTTGGTATGCAAACACAGGAGAACTAGCACTACAACATCCCTAAATTTGGGATTTCTATCGCCAACTAACCCCGAGATACGTGGACCCAAAGTCGGGTCGCAAAATATCTTTGAATCCGGTTGAAATAGTTTCAAATGCGGTTGAAATAGTTTTAAATGCGGTTGAAATAATTTCGAATCATGTTGATACTATTTAAAGCCGATTTCGAAAATATTTTGCGACCCGACTTTGAAAAAAAAATGAAATTGATTCTAACAGTCTGCAGGAGATCTGCAAAAAAAAAAGAAGTGAAATGGCTGTTAATAGTCTACAGGAGATCTGCTAAAAAAAATAATAGATGCTAATAGTCTGCAGGAGACCTGGTGAGAAAACTAAATAGATAATAATAGTCTGCAGGAGATCTGCAAAAAAATAAAAATAAATGCTAATAGTCTGCAGGAGATCTTATGTAAAAAATAGTAATCTGCAAAAAAAATTAAACATGAAATAGATAGTATCTATATTCTATTCTATTCTATTGTTTTTCTAGTGTATTCTCTATTTCTATTCTAATCTATTCTATCCAAAGTTAAAATTAATTAATTAATTTTTTTTTAATTCCTACTATTCGAAATTCAAATTTATTCTATTTGAAATTCGAATTTCATAAGATGGTTGCATATTCTTTCTATTTTATTCTATAAAATTATATTTTTTTTCTATTCTGTTCTAATCTTTTCTATTTGAATTATAAATTTTGAAAGATGGTTAGTTACTAACATCTGTCACATAAAAAAAAAGATGTGAAATGGCTGTCATGGATGTCGATCACAAGGCAAGTACATATGCTGTATGTCATTGTCCGAGTGCCACGTGACCGGCCACGAGTGCCACGTGACCGGCCACGTGACCAAGTTGTGGATTGTCCACTTGCCACGTCACCTGCCACAAGTTATGGGGTTCCTAGCACCAAGTGACCCCCAGATAGGGGCGATCTGTCAAGTGCTTTTCTGCAGCAGAGAATTAAATTTTGTGACCCGACTTTGAGGCCACGTATCTCGGGGCCACTTATAGCTAGAAATCCCAAAATATTTGGTATGCAAACACATTACAACTGGCACTACAATAACCCCAAATTTGGGGTTTCTATCACCAAGTAACCCCGTTGTAATGCTAGTTCTACTGTGTTTGCATACCAAATTTGGGGTTTCTAGCTATAAGTGGCCCCGAGATACGTGGCCCCAAAGTCGGGTCACAAAATGTCATTCTCTGCTGCAGAAAAGTACTTGAAATATCGCCCATATCTGGGGGTCACTTGGTGCTAGGAGCCCCATAACTTGTGGCAGGTGACGTGGCAAGTAGGCAATCCACAACTAGGTCACGTGGCAGGTCACGTGGCACTCGTGGCCGTTCACGTGGCAGGTCACGTGGCACTCGTGGCCGGTGTCGTGGCACTCGTGGCCGGTGTCGTGCCACTCGTGGCAGGTGTTGTGGTAAGTGGACAATGACATACAGCATATGTACTTGCCTTGCGATCGACATCCGTGACAGCCATTTCACATCTTTTTTTTTATGTGACAGATGTATATAAGTAAGTAAATAACCTTCTTCCAAAATTTATAATTCAAATAGAAAAGATTAGAACAGAATAGAAAAAAAATATAATTTAGAAGAATAAAATAGAAAGAATATACAACCATCTTCTGAAATTCGAATTTCGAATAGAATAAATTTGAATTTCGAATAGTATGAATTCAAATTTTTTAATTAATTAATTAATTTTAACTTTGGATAGAAAAGATTATAATAAAATAGAAAATAGACTAGAAAAACAATAACCCCAAATTTGGGGTTTCTATCACCAAGTAACCCCGAGATACATGGACCCAAATTCGGGTCACAAAATATTTTCTAATCCGGTTGAAATAGTTTCAAATGCAGTTGAAATAATTTCAAATCATGTTGATACTATTTCAACCGGATTCGAAAATATTTTGCGACCCGATTTTGGGTCCATATATTTTGGGGTTACTTGGTGATAGAAACCCAAAATTTGGAGATGTTGTAGTGCTAGTTCTACTGTGTTTGCATACCAAATTTGGGGTTTCTAGCTACAAGTGGCCCCGAGATATGTGGCCCCAAAATCGGGTCGCAAAATGTCATTCTCTGCTCCAGTAAAGTGCTTGACATTTTGCGACCCGATTTTGGGTCCACGTATCTCGGGGTCACTTAGTGATAGAAACCCCAATTTGGTATGCAAACACAGGAGAACTAGCACTACAACATCCCTAAATTTGGGATTTCTATCGCCAACTAACCCCGAGATACGTGGACCCAAAGTCGGGTCGCAAAATATCTTTGAATCCGGTTGAAATAGTTTCAAATGCGGTTGAAATAGTTTTAAATGCGGTTGAAATAATTTCGAATCATGTTGATACTATTTAAAGCCGATTTCGAAAATATTTTGCGACCCGACTTTGAAAAAAAAATGAAATTGATTCTAACAGTCTGCAGGAGATCTGCAAAAAAAAAAAGAAGTGAAATGGCTGTTAATAGTCTACAGGAGATCTGCTAAAAAAAATAATAGATGCTAATAGTCTGCAGGAGACCTGGTGAGAAAACTAAATAGATAATAATAGTCTGCAGGAGATCTGCAAAAAAAATAAAAATAAATGCTAATAGTCTGCAGGAGATCTTATGTAAAAAATAGTAATCTGCAAAAAAAATTAAACATGAAATAGATAGTATCTATATTCTATTCTATTCTATTGTTTTTCTAGTGTATTCTCTATTTCTATTCTAATCTATTCTATCCAAAGTTAAAATTAATTAATTAAATTTTTTTTAATTCCTACTATTCGAAATTCAAATTTATTCTATTCGAAATTCGAATTTCATAAGATGGTTGCATATTCTTTCTATTTTATTCTATAAAATTATATTTTTTTTCTATTCTGTTCTAATCTTTTCTATTTGAATTATAAATTTTGAAAGATGGTTAGTTACTAACATCTGTCACATAAAAAAAAAGATGTGAAATGGCTGTCATGGATGTCGATCACAAGGCAAGTACATATGCTGTATGTCATTGTCCGAGTGCCACGTGACCGGCCACGAGTGCCACGTGACCGGCCACGTGACCAAGTTGTGGATTGTCCACTTGCCACGTCACCTGCCACAAGTTATGGGGTTCCTAGCACCAAGTGACCCCCAGATAGGGGCGATCTGTCAAGTGCTTTTCTGCAGCAGAGAATTAAATTTTGTGACCCGACTTTGAGGCCACGTATCTCGGGGCCACTTATAGCTAGAAATCCCAAAATATTTGGTATGCAAACACATTACAACTGGCACTACAATAACCCCAAATTTGGGGTTTCTATCACCAAGTAACCCCGTTGTAATGCTAGTTCTACTGTGTTTGCATACCAAATTTGGGGTTTCTAGCTATAAGTGGCCCCGAGATACGTGGCCCCAAAGTCGGGTCACAAAATGTCATTCTCTGCTGCAGAAAAGTACTTGAAATATCGCCCATATCTGGGGGTCACTTGGTGCTAGGAGCCCCATAACTTGTGGCAGGTGACGTGGCAAGTAGGCAATCCACAACTAGGTCACGTGGCAGGTCACGTGGCACTCGTGGCCGTTCACGTGGCAGGTCACGTGGCACTCGTGGCCGGTGTCGTGGCACTCGTGGCCGGTGTCGTGCCACTCGTGGCAGGTGTTGTGGTAAGTGGACAATGACATACAGCATATGTACTTGCCTTGCGATCGACATCCGTGACAGCCATTTCACATCTTTTTTTTTATGTGACAGATGTATATAAGTAAGTAAATAACCTTCTTCCAAAATGTATAATTCAAATAGAAAAGATTAGAACAGAATAGAAAAAAAATATAATTTAGAAGAATAAAATAGAAAGAATATACAACCATCTTCTGAAATTCGAATTTCGAATAGAATAAATTTGAATTTCGAATAGTATGAATTCAAATTTTTTAATTAATTAATTAATTTTAACTTTGGATAGAAAAGATTATAATAAAATACAAAATAGACTAGAAAAACAATAACCCAAAATTTGGGGTTTCTATCACCAAGTAACCCCGAGATACGTGGACCCAAATTCGGGTCACAAAATATTTTCGAATCCGGTTGAAATAGTTTCAAATGCAGTTGAAATAATTTCGAATCATGTTGATACTATTTCAACCGGATTCGAAAATATTTTGCGACCCGACTTTGGGTCCATGTATTTTGGGGTTACTTGGTGATAGAAACCCAAAATTTGGAGATGTTGTAGTGCTAGTTCTACTGTGTTTGCATACCAAATTTGGGGTTTCTAGCTACAAGTGGCCCCGAGATATGTGGCCCCAAATTCGGGTCGCAAAATGTCATTCTTTGCTCCAGTAAAGTGCTTGACATTTTGCGACCCGACTTTGGGTCCACGTATCTCGGGGTCACTTAGTTATAGAAACCCCATATTTGGTATGCAAACACAGAAGTACTAGCACTACAACATCTCCAAATTTGGGGTTTCTATCACCAAGTAACCCCGAGATACATGGACCCAAAGTCGGGTCAAAAATATTTTTAGATTCGAAAAAATTCGGATTCGGTTAAATTCGTTAGTATTGTAATTCGGTCATTCGGATGCATCCGAATGTCCGAATAATGAAAAATTCGTCCGAATTTCGATTCGGAACGAAACGAAATGCACATGTCTAGCTGCAGGTAGAGCTATTAGTTAAGAGACATACTGCTTGTCCCAAAAGATCCTACAGAAGGGACTCCCAACCTTATAAGCGCGTTTAGCTGCCCAAGAGAAGGGACCGCGTCCGGGAGAGGCTTGAACCCGGACGGAAGCTGCCGAATGCAGAAGGTAAGGACGTTCGACCAGAATTCACTGCCATGAGGTATGAGGAAAAAAAGGAGAATGCTGGGGCTGTACTAATCAACTCTTTTATAATATTCACTTGTCCTGAGGGAGGAGCCAAGGCGGAGCTTGTCACAGGTATGCTGCCATGGAGGCACCAGGAAATTGACATTGTTGTACATGCTAGAAAATGTTAAATACAAATAGAACTAAATAGTCAAAAGTTCTGTAATATATTTTCTGTTCCATAACAGCCTTCTTTGACTGATTAAAAATAAAAATAAATAATAAAATGCAAGAGAACACAATCCTCAAATATGCCTGTATCCTTTTAAATAATCTTGTTTAAATTACAGAGTTGCTAGGTGACAGTATAATGGAGCTAGATTAAAATCATGCTTGCATTTCAAATTATTCTTTGATTGGTGCACTTCTATATCCAATGTCCTTGGAATCTTTAGAATAAAGCCTCGTACACACGGTCGGATTTCCATCGGACTTTTCCGTGTTTTTTTGTCCGAACGGAGTTGGTCGGGAACACCCATAGCATACACACGCTCTGACTTTTCTGCAAACTTTCCCAAAACTTTTTGCAACATCACGTGGTTTTTCTGCTCTTTTCTGCTCTTTACCGCCACCCTTTGGTCAACTTCTGCTATTGTTGGTTGATTTTAACATTAGTTGTTTTGTCCATCGGACAAAAGTCCGATGGTTTTCTGTACACACGGTCGGACTTTGCTCCATCAGACTTTTGTTGGGCAAAAGTTTGTCCGTTTGCAGACCCAACTTTTGTCCGATGAAAACAAGAAAAAAGCAAAAAAAGTTTGTCCGATGGAGTGTACACACGGTCGGATTGTTGGTCCAACTTGCTCAAAACGAAGTTTGTTGGGTAAAAGTCCGACCGTGTGTAAGGGGGTTTAGTCTTTATACACCTGTGTTTAGGTGTTTAGTTTACAGTGGAAATATGAAGACAAGTGTTACTATAAATGTGAACGACAAATGTACAGTTTGCGCATGCATATTAGACACATTTTTTTCTGTTGAACTTGTCAAATATTTTTAGAAATAGAAAGTATCCACATCACACAGGCAATGATGTGGACAGCCGAAGAATGAACCTGCATTCTGTAAACAGAAAAGAGAAAACTTGGGACTTTTTTTAGTTAGAGGAGAGTGGGGGTAGGAGCAGCCCAGAGTTGAGCAATATTAAGAAGCAAGGGAACCCAATGCTTTTTAGGATCAGGCTAGTAAGGAGACCCCCATTTTTATTTCATTGTCAGAGACGCACTGGCACAGGTGCAGGCCTGCGGGTGCTCATCTTGCTGTGCACCGGTGTGTACATATGCACAGGTGTGCGTGCGTTCGCCTCCGATACTAGCGCCAAGTGGACTGTATAAGTGCGGCAGCGGTATTAGTTAGTTGCTGTGTGATCTAAAACGTTTAGTGTGTTCCTGTGCTTGCTCCTGTATCTGATTCCTGTGTTTGACTCAGCTTGTCTTGACTTTGCTTGAACATCTCCTGCCCTGACCTCAGTTTGTCTCTGGATCCTGCTTGTTCTCTTGCTCAATTGGCCTGCTCTGACAATACTAATGTAGCGGTACCCTCACTCCCCCTCTTTCCTACGGTGTATGGCTTGCGTCTAGGGGTACCTGGGAGAGGAGAGTGCAGGGACACTACGCCAAGCTCTTCCCTCGTGTGTATAAGAGGATTGAGCAAAGTTAGTTGAATTACCTCCGGGTCTGTCCACTGCATACGAAGCCTCAGTTGTCCCATGGAGATGTGTCTGCCAATAATAGAGCCCCACACCAATCGAAAGTCCAACACTCCTTTATTTCTCATACAGTACGGTGAACACACTCAGTTGAACTTCCAATAACAGACGAACATGGGGTGTGGGAACGAGTAGGCCCAGGCACAACTAAGCTCTCCTATTCCTTTTTAGTGAATAGGCCTGGCGCACGGTCTCTGCCACCGACCGTGAGGGTGGTCTCTGCCACAGACCGGATGAACTGTTGAGGCCCCTACCACGGGCCTAATAGCAGGCCCCTGCCACTGACCTGAGTGAAATAGTTGGACCACTGCCACCGGTCATTGAACGTGGACTGAACTTCCTCTTTGAATTTGGCCCCTGTTCGGGAAGGATATCCCTCCGGGCGGTCTCCAGAGGTACACCCGGCACTGGCAATCTGCTGCACCAAGTCTTCGGGTGAGTCCCTCCTCCAGTCCCTTACGCCTCTGGATTCGGGTGCCCCACTCCCGGGGCCCCCTAGGATGATCCCTCCCTCGCGGGACCCAGCGGAAGGTACTGGGCCCCAGGCCTCCGGCCGAGTACCTCACCCCAGACTGAAGGTGTCTGGGATGGAACACGAACTCCAAGTGCCCAGGCCTAGGCCGCCTGGACACCGAACACATCAACAGCCCTCAGGCTAAAGGTGCCCGGGACTTCCACCTCGTGGCAAAGATGTCCGCCCCATTTATACCCTCTCCCAGGATGCACGGCGGGTTCCCTGCCCCGCCGTACAACCGCTGCTAAAGGTCACAAAGGGTACGGCACTGCAGTGATGGTTCAACCCCGGCCCAAAGTGACAGCGCCATCTGCTGGGCCGCAGGGAACTATGCATCACTGGTGTCCTCACCAGTTTAAAAAGTACATACCCGCTACACTAACTTCGACCTTTACCCTGACCACTCTTTTGCCTGCTGTCCATGCCTGATCTGACTGTTTGTTACTGACCCGGCTCATCTGACCACACATCCTGTCTTATCCGCCTGCTCAGCATCTCCTGACAAACACTCTGCCTACCTGGTTCCAGCCGGTCATTTGCCAGCCAATGCCTGCCAGCCTGTTCAATACCTACAGACAGCCTTCTACCAGCCTGCCATCTGCCAAGTTCAGGGTCCTCTGCTCCTGCTGCCATCTACTGTCTGGGCTATCTGATCCATTCCTGGCAAAGAACCAGCTACTCACCTGCGCAGACTGCAGGACATTCCATGAGCACTCTTACCTCACCACGCTCTTGCAGCTACTGTCTTACTACTAGTGTTGAGCGAACCCGAACTGTAAAGTTCGGGTCCGTACCGAACTTTAGCTTTTTCCCGAACCCGAACCCGAACCCGGACTTTGCCCAAAAGTCCGGGTTCGGGTTCGGCAATCTAATAACGCATTTAGAAATGCTTCAGGGGCCAGCCAATCACCTTTTGATTAGCTGGTGTGCCCTTAGAGGCCATCATAGCCATGCCTACTAATGGCATGGCTGTGATTGGTCAGTGCAACATGTGACCCAGCTTCTATATAAGCTAGAGGCACACAGCACACATGACACTCTGCTTCAGAATAGATAGGGAGAGGATCTAGTCTGCTGCTGCTGCTTTTAAGGAGAGATAGAAAGATAGATGAGGTAGTCCTGATTCTACAATCTGAGGGAAAAGATAGAGAGATAGTGTAGTGTAGGGCCAGGTTCCTGTGTTGGTGCATTCAGGGAGAGAGAATATTATATAGAAGTCCAGATTCAGAGATTAAAATCAGCGATCTGCATAGGTCTACCTATTTGTGTTGCAGTGCAGTCTTTTTACACTGCCATGAGCCCAGTGTCAGAGAAAATCTAACTTTTAGCGGAAAAAAAAGGCACTTTATTGTTCTCTTTTCCAAAAGACCCATAGGGCAAAAAAATAAAAAAAAAAGCATTTTATTTTGCTCGTGCAAAAAAAGACCCGTTTAGGGCAACAAAAATATATATTTGCACTTTAATGCACGCTTGCAAAAAACGCCGTTTAGGGGCACAAAAAAAAGTTTGCAGTGTGTTATACATATTTTGAGGTGTGTGAAATAAACAATTTCTATATAGTTTTCTCCTACTGTGCTATACTAAAAAAACAACATTTTTTTTGAATAGCATTTTCTGCAGTTCTGTAGCTGTGCGATTCAGCGGTTACATACTGTGGGTGTGTTCTGCTCTTCCAAAAAACGCCGTTTAGTGGCACAAAAAAAAGTTTGCAGTGTGTTATACATATTTTGAGGTGTTTGAAATAAACAATTTCTTTATAGTTTTCTCCTACGTTGCTATACTAAAAAAACAAAATTTTTTTTGAATAGCATTTTCTGCAGTTCTGTAGCTGTGCGATTCAGCGGTTACGTACTGTGGGTGTGTTCTGCTCTTCCAAAAAATGCCGTTTAGTGGCACAAAAAAAAGTTTGCAGTGTGTTATACATATTTTGAGGTGTTTGAAATAAACAATTTCTTTATAGTTTTCTCCTACGTTGCTATACTAAAAAAACAACATTTTTTTTGAATAGCATTTTCTGCAGTTCTGTAGCTGTGCGATTCAGCGGTTACATACTGTGGGTGTGTTCTGCTCTTCCAAAAAACGCCGTTTAGTGGCACAAAAAAAAGTTTGCAGTGTGTTATACATATTTTGAGGTGTTTGAAATAAACAATTTCTTTATAGTTTTCTCCTACGTTGCTATACTAAAAAAACAACATTTTTTTTGAATAGCATTTTCTGCAGTTCTGTAGCTGTGCGATTCAGCGGTTACGTACTGTGGGTGTGTTCTGCTCTTCCAAAAAATGCCGTTTAGTGGCACAAAAAAAAGTTTGCAGTGTGTTATACATATTTTGAGGTGTTTGAAATAAACAATTTCTTTATAGTTTTCTCCTACGTTGCTATACTAAAAAAAAAAACATTTTTTTTGAATAGCATTTTCTGCAGTTCTGTAGCTGTGCGATTCAGCGGTTACGTACTGTGGGTGTGTTCTGCTCTTCCAAAAAATGCCGTTTAGTGGCACAAAAAAAAGTTTGCAGTGTGTTATACATATTTTGAGGTGTTTGAAATAAACAATTTCTTTATAGTTTTCTCCTACGTTGCTATACTAAAAAAACAAAATTTTTTTTGAATAGCATTTTCTGCAGTTCTGTAGCTGTGCGATTCAGCGGTTACGTACTGTGGGTGTGTTCTGCTCTTCCAAAAAACGCCGTTTAGTGGCACAAAAAAAAGTTTGCAGTGTGTTATACATATTTTGAGGTGTTTGAAATAAACAATTTCTTTATAGTTTTCTCCTATGTTGCTATACTAAAAAAACATTTTTTTTGAATAGCATTTTCTGCAGTTCTGTAGCTGTGCGATTCAGCGGTTACGTACTGTGGGTGTGTTCTGCTCTTCCAAAAAACGCCGTTTAGTGGCACAAAAAAAAGTTTGCAGTGTGTTATACATATTTTGAGGTGTTTGAAATAAACAATTTCTTTATAGTTTTCTCCTACGTTGCTATACTAAAAAAACTAATTTTTTTTTGAATAGCATTTTCTGCAGTTCTGTAGCTGTGCGATTCAGCGGTTACGTACTGTGGGTGTGTTCTGCTCTTCCAAAAAACCCCGTTTAGTGGCACAAAAAAAAGTTTACAGTGTGTTATACATATTTTGAGGTGTGTGAAATAAACAATTTCTTTATAGTTTTCTCCTACTGTGCTATACTAAAAAAACAAAATTTTTTTTGAATAGCATTTTCTGCAGTTCTGTAGCTGTGCGATTCAGCGGTTACGTACTGTGGGTGTGTTCTGCTCTTCCAAAAAACGCCGTTTAGTGGCACAAAAAAAAGTTTGCAGTGTGTTATACATATTTTGAGGTGTGTGAAATAAACAATTTCTATATAGTTTTCTCCTACTGTGCTATACTAAAAAAAAAAACATTTTTCTTGAATAGCATTTTCTGCAGTTCTGTAGCTGTGCGATTTAGCGGTTACGTACTGTGGGTGTGTTCTGCTCTTCCAAAAACACCCATTTAGGGCAAGATCCTAAATTTTGAAAATATGAGGAGAAGGTCAAAGGGACGTGGTGGCCCCGGTCGTGGTGCTGCTGGTGGAGCTCCTGTTGCAGGGAGAGGACGTGGTGGATCTGTGCCAGATACACGCACAAGTGAAACACCTTCCTCAGGTGCGAGTAGGCGACCGAGCCTGCGGCGGTATTTTGTCGCGCCTAATGAGGCTGTACGAATGTTTAGGCCAGGACAAGTACAGGCGATAGTAGATTGGGTTGCTGACAGTGCCTCGGGTTCCTTCACATTGTCTCCCACCCACTCTTCTGATGAAAGAACAGAGTTGGCACCTGAAACCCATGTCCATCAGTCTTTCACCTCTCCCCCTTGCAAATCAGCCAAGCAGTCTGAGCCCCAAATCATGCAGCTGTCTCTTCTGCTTTTCGATGACTCTGTTAGCAGGGTTTCCCAGGGCCATCCACCTAGCCCTGCCCCAGAAGTGGAAGAGATTGAGTGCAACGATGCCCAACCACTTATGTTTCATGATGAGTACATGGGAGGACCATTGCAGTACGTCTCGGATGATGACGAAACACAGGTGCCAACTGCTGCTGCTTTCGCAATTGTGCAGACAGACAAGGAGGGCAGGGGTGAAGACTGGGTGGAAGATGATGTGGAGGACGATGAGGTCCTCGACCCCACATGGAATCAACGTTATGCAGGTGACCAGTGTAGTTTGGAGGAAGAGGCGGTGGTCGCACAGAGCCACCAGCACAGCAGAAGAGGGAGCAGGGTGCAAAAGCGGAGCGTCTGTCAGCTAGACAGTATGTCTGCTACTGCCCAACGCAACAAGGGACCGAGCACACCAAAGCCAGGTCCAAGGAGTTCCCCAGCGTGGCAGTTCTTCACACAATGTGCTGATGACAAGACACGAGTGGTTTGCACGCTGTGCAATCAGAGCCTGAAGCGAGGCATAAACGTTCTCAACCTGAGCACAACCTGCATGACCAGGCATCTAAGTGCAAAGCACGAGCTGCAGTGGAGTAGACACCTCAAAAACCAAGAACGGTCTCTGGCTCCTCCTGCTTCCTCTTCTGCTGCAGTCTCGGCCTCTTCATCCACCTCTGTAGTGACAGTGGCACCTGCCACCCCGCAAACAGAGGATCTGCCAGCAACACTACCACCTGGGTCACCAACCATCTCCACAATGTCCCATGGAAGCGTTCAGCTCTCTATCTCCCAAACATTGGAGCGGAAGAGGAAGTACCCCCCTAGCCACCCGCGATCCCTGGCCCTGAATGCCAGCATTTCAAAACTCCTGGCCTTTGAAATGCTGTCATTCCGTCTGGTGGAGACGCAGAGTTTTAAAAGCCTGATGGCATTGGCTGTCCCACAGTACGTCGTGCCCAGCCGCCACTATTTTTCCAGGCGAGCCATCCCTGCCCTGCACAACCAAGTGGGGGACAAAATCAGGTGTGCACTGCGCAACGCCATCTGTGGCAAGGTCCACCTAACTACGGATGCGTGGACCAGTAAGCACGGTCAGGGACGTTATATCTCCCTAACAGCACACTGGGTAAATGCAGTGGCGGCTGGGCCTGAGGCAGATAGCAGTTTGGCGCATGTCCTTCCACCACCGAGGATTGCAGGACGCTTCAGTTTGCCTCCTGTTGCTAACTCCTCCTACTCCGCTTCCTCATCCTCTACCGCCTCCTCATCCGGTCAGCGTAACACCTTCACCACGAACTTCAGCACAGCCAGGGGTAAACGACAGCAGGCAGTTTTAAAACTTTCCTGTTTGGGGGAAAAACCCCACACTGCGCAGGAGTTGTGGAGGGACATGGAACAACAGACCAATGAGTGGTTGCTGTCAGTGAGCCTCAAGCCCGGCCTGGTGGTGTGCGATAATGGGCGAAATCTCGTAGCAGCTCTGGGCCTAGCCGGTTTGACGCACATCCCTTGCCTGGCGCATGTGCTGAACTTGGTGGTCCAGAGGTTCCTTAAAAATTACCCCAATATGCCAGAGCTGCTGCAGAAAGTGCGGGCTGTGTGTGCGCACTTTCGTCGTTCTCACCCTGCTGCTGCTCGCCTGTCAGCGCTGCAGCATAACTTCGGCCTTCCCGCTCACCGCCTCATATGTGACTTGCCCACAAGGTGGAACTCCACCTTGCACATGCTGGCCAGACTGTGCGAGCAGCAGCAGGCGATAGTGGAGTTTCAGCTGCAGCAATCACGCGTGAGTCGCTCTGCGGAACAGCACCACTTCACCACCAATAACTGGGCCTCCATGCGAGACCTGTGTGCCTTGTTGCGCTGTTTCGAGTACTCCACCAACATGTCCAGTGCCAATGACGCCGTTCTTAGCGTTACTATCCCAGTTCTATGCCTCCTTGAAAAAACACTTCGGGCGATGATGGAAGAGGATGTGGCACAGGAGGATGAGGAGGAGGAGGAGGAAGCGGGATCATTTCAAAGGCTTTCAGGGCAGTCTTTCACAAGTGGCTACGAGGGTGGGTTCCTGCACCAACAAACGCCAGGTACACAATTGTCCGGCAGAAAGGGCACAGTTCTGGAGGATGACGAGGTGGAGGAGGAGATGGAGGAGGAGGAGGAGGAGGAGGAGGCATTTTCACAGCAGGGTGGCACCCAGACCAGCTCGTGGCCATCACTGGTGCGTGGCTGGGGGGATACAGAGGACACAGACGATACACCTCCCACAGAGGACAGCTTTTCTTTGCCTCTGGGCAGCCTGGCACACATGAGCGATTACATGCTGCAGTGTTTCCGCAATGACCGCCGAGTTGCCCACATTTTAACTGGTGCTGATTACTGGGTGGCCACCCTGCTGGATCCCCGTTACAAGGACAATGTACCGTCCTTAATTCCCTCACTGGAGCGGGATCGTAAGATGCGCGAGTACAAGCGCACGCTGGTAGACGCGCTGCTGGTGGCATTCCCACCTGACAGCGGGCGTACGGTGGAAGCACAAGGCGAAGGCAGAGGAGGAGAAAGAGGTCGCCAACGCAGCCGGGGCACCGGCAGCACCTCAGAAGGCAGGGTTAGCATGGCTGAAATGTGGAAAAGCTTTGTCAGCACGCCACAACAACCAGCACCACCAGCTGAGATGGAACGTCTTAGCAGGAGGCAGCATTTCACCAACATGGTTGAGCAGTATGTGTCCACAGGCCTACACGTACTGGATGACGGGTCTGCCCCCTTTAACTTCTGGGTCTCCAAATTGGGCACATGGCCTGAGCTTGCCCTTTATGCCTTGGAGGTGCTGGCCTGCCCTGCAGCCAGTGTATTATCTGAACGTGTATTTAGCACGGCAGGGGGCGTTATCACAGACAAGCGCAGCCGCCTGTCCAGAGCCAATGTGGACAAGCTCACGTTCATTAAAATGAACCAGGCATGGATCCCACAGGACTTGTCCGTACCTTGTGCAGAATAGACATGTATACCGGTGTTGTGACAAAAACTGTCCGGCCATCGGATTGTGTCCGGCCCATACTGCGAAGGCGAAGTGCTTTCGCAGTACAGAGGACAAGGAGATTCACAAAATCTCCGAAAATGAACGGCGCCTGCGCTGTGAGTGCAGGTTCAAGCCCCACCATCCAAGTGGACATACGGTAGCACATAGTAACAGGGCCCCTCACGGGCTCGGTTCGATCGCCACGCTTCAGGCACGGCCTCACTTGGCTTGTCTTGAACCACGGATGGTGTGGCCTTCACCTGAACTCACCACGCAGGCGCCGTTCGTCTTGGGAGATTTTAGAAATCCCCTTGTCCTACATACTGAGCAAGCGCAGTACAGGGTGGACACTATTTGACGGGGGACAGATTTCGACACATCACCGGCATTACACAGCCATTGTTGTATTTTTGAATCAGTGTTGGCTACCTCGTCCTCCTCCACCGCCGCTTCCACCTACACAGCCACATCCACCGCCACTTCAACCTCCTACTCCATATGGACCTCGTCCTCCTAGGTCAAGATTATTATTTTTTATTTTTATTTTTTTTATGTTATTTTAAGTTATTTCCCTATCCACATTTGTTTGCAGAGCACTTGCCATGCTCTTAACAACATTTTGCTGCCATTTGCAGCCCTCTAGCCCTTTCCATTACCTTTTTTAGAGCCTTTTTAGTCATTAGAAGTCCGGGTCCCCATTGACTTCAATGGGGTTCGGGTTCGGGTCCGGGTTCGGGTTAAAGTTCGGTCCCGAACCCGAACTTTTTTCCGAAGTTCGGCCGAACCCGTCGAACCCGAACATCCAGGTGTCCGCTCAACTCTACTTACTACCAGTGGTCCTGGAGTTGTAAGAGACGCCTTCACGTCAGGCTCTATAACAAGGTACATGACAGTCATCGTGGGCCTAAAAAAGGAACTGTGTCAGTATGGAGGGTATCCTGCATGTTTGCGGCCCTCCAGTCATTGGAATGCCAGAAAATGTGCTGAGCTATTATTGTTTTAAGGTGAAACACTTGTTTTCTTGTCCACTGTTTTGTAATGTTAAATAAAGAAACCCCTTTTTTAAGCCAGTGTGGTTAAATATCTGTGGATCTGCATATTAAAGGAAAGCATATTGGATGACAGGAGTACAACAAGAGAACCTATAGCAGAACAGGTTTTTATTGATTAAGAATCTAAATGTATTTATTGTACCAACTGTCATACAATCAAATCTAATTTGAAAGAAAGTTGTTTTTCAAGCATATGCTTTGTTGTGGGTTAATGCTGGATTTTTTTTTTTTTTTGCATGTTTCTGTAGCTATAAAGTGGGGTATATGGGATAAGGGCAATAAAACCCAACTAAAGAAACAGATGAAAAGACTTTGAGGTAGAATTTTATTAAACAGCAATCAATTATGTGTAATTAAAGCAGACTGAACTAAATTAAAATTGACTTGCATTTTAAGGTGAAAGCTTGTGTGCAGACAAAAGCAGATAATTAAAGTCTAGCATAGCTGGAACAAAAATATATGACGGAGAAAGATAACAGCGTATAGCAGTATATAATTTACATTTGGAAATCCAATTATGACTAATTTTTAGCATTTTGTTTCCTTATGTAGTATGTTTTCATGTTGTGAGTGAATGGAAAAAAAAAAAGCTTAAATTTAGAGTGATATGCTGAGAAATAAATTTAAATGTGTTTTTTAAACTTCATTTAAAGTGGAATCCGGTTTAATCCGAATTCCTGCAATTCCTTCTGTTGTGTCAGGCATTGTATTAATGTTAGTGATTCCACATTAATGACTCCAACATAATGAATTTGGTATGCCCAATATCTCACCTTTATTTTAGTGTGGTTATTACAACGTCTAAAATCATAATATCCTATTGCATCTCTCCCGTGATTCTTACTGTATTATGATTAATTTTTTTGGGTTTCATCTCAATATACTTAAAAGAAAGATGACAAATGTCAAGGTAAACCCATTGCATCCATTTAACGGTGATACCAGTTTCAATTAAAATTCCATATCTTTTTGGGGCTCAGTCCAAACTGTTTTAACTTGAGAACTAAATTGACACCAACCATGAGTATAATACCAAATTCTAACCACTCCATAGTTCATGTGCATCTGGATTGGCCTGTTTCAGGTGCAAGCTACCCCTCAGCCCATTGTCAGCTATCCATGCATCATTAGTTTAAAAACACACACTAAAATTGAATCCACTGTAAAAATTTCATTGACACAGAGTCAACTCACTCACAACTTTTTTAACATCTGTGACTATTGGGGAGATTTGCCTTCATTTCCTGTCTCCTTGAGAAAACAGGAAGTGAGAAGAAATCCCTCCAAAGTTAGGGAATCCCTGGGTGTCCCCATTAGAAGATTTCCCCTCTATTTCTGTTCTGGTGTCAACCCAAAATTTGAGATTTTTTTTTCTAAAGCTGGATACACACTTTCTAACTTTGTTGTTTGATTTCCTTTAGATTTACCTTCAACTATGTAGTGCAAGGGCTTGTCTGATTGCATATGTAGTGGGGTCTCCTTTAAGGCCCCGGGACTATGTTACCCAGAACCCCGTTCGGCACCCAGAGTGCAATTAGCCACCGCAGAGACTCATGGGAGGGGCTATTTAAGGAGGAGGCGAGGCGGAGCTCGGCCTCTTTGGACACCGCGCTGCAAGCAAGAGTTTCTTCCTGTGCGGATCTGCTGCAGTGCAAGGCCTGAAGCCTGGGCCTTGCGCAACTTCCAAAGAGCCTTCCACCCCACTGCGGAGCCTGGGTGGCACCGGACTTGTCGAGTGAGGACATCAGTTAGATCGGGGACCCGATCGTTGTAGACGCTGTGCGGAGACACAGCAGGTGGAAGTCCCGGACTGGGATCGCGTCCGGAGTGGTGAGCGAGCACTTGCTCAAGCCAATAGACTGTACCGTGTTAGGCCTATAGACTGCCTTGGCCCACCTATCATTGTTTGTTGTTCCATTAGGAGACCCGTAGCAGGACAGAGTTAAAGGGTCTCCAGTATAGTGTTCCTTGAGACTGCCTACTTGTGGATTACAAATACTATTTCATCAAGTGCACCACCGAAAGTTTGCATGCGAAGAAATAACAAGTGAAAGACTGAGATTTCTTCTATGTCAGGCCTGACCAGGGAGGGGAGATAGAATATTGTTTAGTGTGCCACAGGGCGCGTACACCATAATAGCTGCGCGCGGTGGGTTACCGCGCTGGGCCATTGTTGCGTATTACACCTATTGCTGCAGGGCTCTGTAAGCAAGTTGCATGTGTTCTGTTCCGCCTATGCTTTTGATATGAAGTAAAGCCATTGCATTTGATCTCTCGCTTCAGTGTGTTGTCTTACTGCAGAGGAGATTGCCCCTTACAATATTACTGAATGTGATATGAGTTTAACCCTAGACTAACTGTGCCAGAGTGGGTCGAGTAAGATTGCCGGGGGTTGGCGGTGTTGTATGCAGGGCCCAAAATCAAACCTGCGGCTCTCTTAACTGGGGGTAGCGCTACACATACAAATGGAAAGTGTTTAGGTTTGACCTCATATTATATGGTTTTGGTAAATCTAAAGAAAAAAATCTAAAGAAAATTGTATAGTGTGTATTTAGCTTTACTTTTGATGATAACAGTAAATAAAACAAATAGAGATGGGGGAAATCTCCCTATCAGGGGCACAGACAGCAATAATTCATGACAAGTGTTCTAATCCTTCTCCACTTTATCCAACAATAAAAAAAGTGCCTTTAGTTACAATACAGAGAGTAAAGCATCAGAGGTAGAAGCCAAGGAAAGCTGTGAGTTAACTCTAGGGTTGCCACCTGTCCAGGATTCATCCGGACAGTCCGTGTTTTAAATCATGTGTCCAGGTTTCAGGCAGACTGAAACCCGGACACATTTGATCAGACCTAGCTGTGGTTTCCCCAAGTAACCAAGATAGTCACACACAACTGCTGTTTGGGAGTTGTGGCGGCGGCTGTCTGCGGGCAGGTTCGGCATCACTGGGGGGCAGGGTGATTATGTCAGCAAGATCAATTTGGCCACACCTACTGTTTACTGCGGCACGCTATGCGCACCACATTACTACTCTCCTTGAGGGCACCCATAGGTGTCCCAGGCCGCTAAAATGTTTGGGTTTGACTTGAAGAAAAGGTGGTAACCCTAGTTGACTCTGTGTCAATAAAGTTTTCATAGCAGGGTTCTATTATGGTGTGTGGCTTTCATGTTAACCATAAGTATATTTCTAGTGGTAAATAGGGAGCATTAGGGCCTGTTCACACCACTGTGCTGCGGGAATGTGCTTGTTACTGCAACACACATTATATGTATTGTGCGCTGTAGTGACATTCATTGTAAATGACATCACATTCCTTATAAATGGCACCCCAACATGCTTCTAAAATACTGTAATGTGAGCAGAAATGCTGTATGTTTCAGCCCATTCTTTTTGAATTCACTCTCCAGAGCAGTGCAACATGAAACAACACATTAGGCCCCTTTCACACTGGGGTGGGAGGTGCGTGGCAGTATAGCACCGCTATTTTTAGCGGCGCTATGCCGTCGTATTTGCCACGATTTGCGGCCGCTAGCGAGGTGATTTTAACCCCCGCTAGCGGCTGAAAAATTGTTAAAACCGCCCGCAAACCGGTTTGCGGGCTGTATAGCCGTGCTGTCCCAATGATTTCAATGGGCAGCAGCGGTAAAGGAGCGGTATACACACCGCTCCTTCACCACCTCAAAGATGCGGCTAGCAGGACTTTTTTTCTCATCCTGCCAGCGCATCGCCGCAGTGTAAAAGTACTCTTTTTCGTTGATTCTGGACACAACTCCTACTTTCGTAACTTTTTTTGGGTTCGTTGATTCGCAATTTTCCGTGTCTCTCTCACGACGACGCTGCTTATTATGCCTAATGTGCTTCGAATGGATTTGTACTTTTCTAAATACATTGCGGTTATTTGTAACGATTCAAAATCTTGTATTTTACTTTCGTTTTTTACATGCGGCTATAGCCATGCCCCTGTACACCATTTTGAGAGGGAGTTCAGCACGGTGAGGGAGAAGCAGAGAGCAGAGCAGAGTGTTATTGTGCTTCGAATGGATTCATACATTGGTAACTTTTTTCATAACGAATTATGCCGAAGACATTCGGGCATTCGCTATTTGTGATATAATTTATTTTGGATTCGGTTTTATTCGTAATGCTTTGTTCGGAAATTCGAATGCTTCCGAATGTCCGAAAGTTGCTAAATTCGGACCAATTTCGATTCGTTACGAAACGATTTGCACAAGCCTATAAAATAGAGTTAGGCTGCTTTCACACTGGGGGGGGGCGGGTCCGTTAGCAGTAAAGCAATGCTAGTTTTAGCGGCGCTTTACTGCTTTTTAAGCGGCGTTTTTCGGCCATGAGCAGGGCGCTTTTAACCCCCAAGAAGGTGTTAAGAAGGGGTTAAAAGTGCCCGTGTTGCGGTGCTTCCGAATCGATTTTCAGGTGCTTCGGAAGCGCTGCTCAATTATTCCAATGGGCAGGGGCAGTTTAAGAGCGGTGTATACAGCGCTTCTACACCGCCTTAAAGATGCTGCTTGCAGGACTTTTTGTTCCGCAAGCGCCCCGCCCCAGTGTGAAAGCACTCAGGCTTTAACACTGGGGTGGTATGAGAGGCAGGTTTCAGGCACTTTACAGGCTTTAGCGCTAAAACACCTGAAAACTGTGCCTCAGTGTGAAAGTACCCTCAATTATAACTGAGCATGCCATCTGATTGCATTCATCCTTACTTTCTATTGGTGGCTCTTGTGCAATTCACTTCTGTAGATCAATCCCAATGTCTTCCTTCAGGTTTGCCTTCTCTGCTCCTTCAGTGTGATGCAATGTATGTCTAGACAAGAGTCATAGAAAGGCTAATGGTAATCTAAAGAAAAGAGAAAGGGTTTGGGACTTTAAATGAGACCTGAGACGATGAAGTCACTAGGTCTCCATCCCTATCAGTACGAAGACAGAAGAGGGTCGGGACTTTGTATGAAGCATGCGGATTGAGAGCCAAACAGAGCTAGTAAATCAAATAATATAAGATTTATTAAATATTATACAGTAAAATACATAAGACATCATGGTACATATTCCATCATCCAACATGATTAGTTAGTTCATTAGCATTGATTCGTAAGTGAAATGAGTAAAACAATAAAAACATGAGGTATAACTGCATGATAAATATTATTTGGCATCTGAAGCTCGACGCGTTTCGCGGCTATCATGCCGCTCATCAGGAGCTGATTATTAATGGATGTCTACAATACAAGAACATAGTATCAATTGATAGGTTAGGCTTATATAAAGGGGGGAGAGAAATATGCACTTTAATCTACAGCCCATACTCACAGGTCGGGTGATGGCATGGGCGCGGCAGGGGGCATGTAGGCGGCCGGGGACACGGTCTGGCACGGGAGCTGAGGCGGCATGACAGGTGGCGCAGCAAGGAGGAAGTCATCCTTGTGTAAACTGAGTATGTGATCTTCACCAGGGTCAAGGGGCACATGCAGAGAGACTCCTGGACCATCTGAAAATGAAAGTGAAGTGCAAAGAAAATGGTGTGTTAAATTGCTGAGGGGTGATGAGCCCTACGTTCAGCAGTGAAAAGATGAAAAAATAGATGTGAATGAGCAGGGATAATAATGAACGGAATAGCATAGCTGAAATATATGATGGTGTAGCTATGTTAAAAGCAATAGAGTGCTCCAACGTTGAGAACGCCATCAATGAAAAGTGAGAGGGATGAAACATGAAAGAAGGGTAAATGTATGACGGTGAGCTTGTTGAGAGCAATGAGGATGCTCCAACATAGAAACACCGTCGTGAGGGGATTAAGAGAAAGGGGGGGAAAAACAGAAAGAAAAGAAGAAAAGGAGAGGGCAAAGAAAAAGGAAAGAAAGAAAGGAAAGAAAAGGAAAGGCACCGCCTGAGGTGTATGATAGTGAAGCTGTGCTGGAGACACGGAAAAACTCCAACATGTGTACGCTATCATTGATGTGTGATAGTGAAGCTGTGTTGCAAACAATAAAAAAATAAATAAAAAAATATGCTCCAACAAAAGGGACACTGTCATAGTGAATAGGGGGGACTGAGTGCCAACAAGAATGTGCGTGAAAGGAAATGAGAAGGGAGAAGGACAGAAAAGAGTGTGTGGTAATGAGTTTACCTGAATGGAAGGAGTTGAGGGTGCATTTTTGCCTAATGCGAGATGTTGCTGGTTCCTCAACCCCTGACTATGTGTGTTGGTGCCTGTGTCAGGGGAGAGATACCTGCCTCGCCGCGAGAATCCTGTTGCCGCCAACGTCACGCTGGCGAGTATGGGGGAGGAGAGGCGCCATCTCCCAGGCAGCAAGCGGCCTGCAAGTGGCGCCAAAAAACTCACTCCCCCCTATTGACTGCCAGGTGGAGAACTCGGCGCTCATGTGATGACGTCAACCTAGGTGGACGCCAGACATGACGCACCGGATGTGTGACGCCGATGCGCAGCTGGGCGACCGCCCCGTCCCCCATGGGAAGGGGAGAAGGGGAGGGGCCCCTGCTGCGCATCGCAGCTCCCAATGTCAGAAAGGGCCCCAACTCACACCACTGGGCCCACCACGTCACGCCCCGAACAACACCGGACCCGTGAGCTGGGGTGTCTACATAGATCATATTTTGTTTAAAGAATGTCAAAATAAAGAAACATTATCTTCACTTGGCCTACAGTATGGTAGGGGAAGAAAACTATTTCTGACACTGGGGTGTTGTGTCAGAATGCTCAGAGAAACCCATCCAAAGCTATCCCGCAGTATGGCAGGGGTAGGAGGAAAGGGAAACACAGCTGGCACATTGGGTCTTGTGTCAGCTGGATGCTATTCAAAAACGCATGCTTCCATCCCTAATTGGATTCAATAGAAAAGAGAAAGGGTTTGGGACTTTAAATGAGACCTGAGACGATGAAGTCACTAGGTCTCCATCCCTATCAGTACGAAGACAGAAGAGGGTCGGGACTTTGTATGAAGCATGCGGATTGAGAGCCAAAAAGAGCTAGTAAATCAAATAATATAAGATTTATTAAATATTATACAGTAAAATACATAAGACATCATGGTACATATTCCATCATCCAACATGATTAGTTAGTTCATTAGCATTGATTCGTAAGTGAAATGAGTAAAACAATAAAAACATGAGGTATAACTGCATGATAAATATTATTTGGCATCTGAAGCTCGACGCGTTTCGCGGCTATCATGCCGCTCATCAGGAGCTGATTATTAATGGATGTCTACAATACAAGAACATAGTATCAATTGATAGGTTAGGCTTATATAAAGGGGGGAGAGAAATATGCACTTTAATCTACAGCCCATACTCACAGGTCGGGTGATGGCATGGGCGCGGCAGGGGGCATGTAGGCGGCCGGGGACACGGTCTGGCATGGGAGCTGAGGCGGCATGACAGGTGGCGCAGCAAGGAGGAAGTCATCCTTGTGTAAACTGAGTATGTGATCTTCACCAGGATCAAGGGGCACATGCAGAGAGACTCCTGGACCATCTGAAAATGAAAGTGAAGTGCAAAGAAAATGGTGTGTTAAATTGCTGAGGGGTGATGAGCCCTACGTTCAGCAGTGAAAAGATGAAAAAATAGATGTGAATGAGCAGGGATAATAATGAACGGAATAGCATAGCTGAAATATATGATGGTGTAGCTATGTTAAAAGCAATAGAGTGCTCCAACGTTGAGAACGCCATCAATGAAAAGTGAGAGGGATGAAACATGAAAGAAGGGTAAATGTATGACGGTGAGCTTGTTGAGAGCAATGAGGATGCTCCAACATAGAAACACCGTCGTGAGGGGATTAAGAGAAAGGGGGGGGAAAAACAGAAAGAAAAGAAGAAAAGGAGAGGGCAAAGAAAAAGGAAAGAAAGAAGGGAAAGAAAAGGAAAGGCACCGCCTGAGGTGTATGATAGTGAAGCTGTGCTGGAGACACGGAAAAACTCCAACATGTGTACGCTATCATTGATGTGTGATAGTGAAGCTGTGTTGCAAACAATAAAAAAATAAATAAAAAAATATGCTCCAACAAAAGGGACACTGTCATAGTGAATAGGGGGGACTGAGTGCCAACAAGAATGTGCGTGAAAGGAAATGAGAAGGGAGAAGGACAGAAAAGAGTGTGTGGTAATGAGTTTACCTGAATGGAAGGAGTTGAGGGTGCATTTTTGCCTAATGCGAGATGTTGCTGGTTCCTCAACCCCTGACTATGTGTGTTGGTGCCTGTGTCAGGGGAGAGATACCTGCCTCGCCGCGAGAATCCTGTTGCCGCCAACGTCACGCTGGCGAGTATGGGGGAGGAGAGGCGCCATCTCCCAGGCAGCAAGCGGCCGGCAAGTGGCGCCAAAAAACTCACTCCCCCCTATTGACTGCCAGGTGGAGAACTCGGCGCTCATGTGATGACGTCAACCTAGGTGGACGCCAGACATGACGCACCGGATGCGTGACGCCGATGCGCAGCTGGGCGACCGCCCCGTCCCCCATGGGAAGGGGAGAAGGGGAGGGGCCCCTGCTGCGCATCGCAGCTCCCAATGTCAGAAAGGGCCCCAACTCACACCACTGGGCCCACCACGTCACGCCCCGAACAACACCGGACCCGTGAGCTGGGGTGTCTACATAGATCATATTTTGTTTAAAGAATGTCAAAATAAAGAAACATTATCTTCACTTGGCCTACAGTATGGTAGGGGAAGAAAACTATTTCTGACACTGGGGTGTTGTGTCAGAATGCTCAGAGAAACCCATCCAAAGCTATCCCGCAGTATGGCAGGGGTAGGAGGAAAGGGAAACACAGCTGGCACATTGGGTCTTGTGTCAGCTGGATGCTATTCAAAAACGCATGCTTCCATCCCTAATTGGATTCAATAGAAAAGAGAAAGGGTTTGGGACTTTAAATGAGACCTGAGACGATGAAGTCACTAGGTCTCCATCCCTATCAGTACGAAGACAGAAGAGGGTCGGGACTTTGTATGAAGCATGCGGATTGAGAGCCAAACAGAGCTAGTAAATCAAATAATATAAGATTTATTAAATATTATACAGTAAAATACATAAGACATCATGGTACATATTCCATCATCCAACATGATTAGTTAGTTCATTAGCATTGATTCGTAAGTGAAATGAGTAAAACAATAAAAACATGAGGTATAACTGCATGATAAATATTATTTGGCATCTGAAGCTCGACGCGTTTCGCGGCTATCATGCCGCTCATCAGGAGCTGATTATTAATGGATGTCTACAATACAAGAACATAGTATCAATTGATAGGTTAGGCTTATATAAAGGGGGGAGAGAAATATGCACTTTAATCTACAGCCCATACTCACAGGTCGGGTGATGGCATGGGCGCGGCAGGGGGCATGTAGGCGGCCGGGGACACGGTCTGGCACGGGAGCTGAGGCGGCATGACAGGTGGCGCAGCAAGGAGGAAGTCATCCTTGTGTAAACTGAGTATGTGATCTTCACCAGGGTCAAGGGGCACATGCAGAGAGACTCCTGGACCATCTGAAAATGAAAGTGAAGTGCAAAGAAAATGGTGTGTTAAATTGCTGAGGGGTGATGAGCCCTACGTTCAGCAGTGAAAAGATGAAAAAATAGATGTGAATGAGCAGGGATAATAATGAACGGAATAGCATAGCTGAAATATATGATGGTGTAGCTATGTTAAAAGCAATAGAGTGCTCCAACGTTGAGAACGCCATCAATGAAAAGTGAGAGGGATGAAACATGAAAGAAGGGTAAATGTATGACGGTGAGCTTGTTGAGAGCAATGAGGATGCTCCAACATAGAAACACCGTCGTGAGGGGATTAAGAGAAAGGGGGGGAAAAACAGAAAGAAAAGAAGAAAAGGAGAGGGCAAAGAAAAAGGAAAGAAAGAAGGGAAAGAAAAGGAAAGGCACCGCCTGAGGTGTATGATAGTGAAGCTGTGCTGGAGACACGGAAAAACTCCAACATGTGTACGCTATCATTGATGTGTGATAGTGAAGCTGTGTTGCAAACAATAAAAAAAAAAAAAAAATGCTCCAACAAAAGGGACACTGTCATAGTGAATAGGGGGGACTGAGTGCCAACAAGAATGTGCGTGAAAGGAAATGAGAAGGGAGAAGGACAGAAAAGAGTGTGTGGTAATGAGTTTACCTGAATGGAAGGAGTTGAGGGTGCATTTTTGCCTAATGCGAGATGTTGCTGGTTCCTCAACCCCTGACTATGTGTGTTGGTGCCTGTGTCAGGGGAGAGATACCTGCCTCGCCGCGAGAATCCTGTTGCCGCCAACGTCACGCTGGCGAGTATGGGGGAGGAGAGGCGCCATCTCCCAGGCAGCAAGCGGCCGGCAAGTGGCACCAAAAAACTCACTCCCCCCTATTGACTGCCAGGTGGAGAACTCGGCGCTCATGTGATGACGTCAACCTAGGTGGACGCCAGACATGACGCACCGGATGCGTGACGCCGACGCGCAGCTGGGCGACCGCCCCGTCCCCCATGGGAAGGGAAGAAGGGGAGGGGCCCCTGCTGCGCATCGCAGCTCCCAATGTCAGAAAGGGCCCCAACTCACACCACTGGGCCCACCACGTCACGCCCCGAACAACACCGGACCCGTGAGCTGGGGTGTCTACATAGATCATATTTTGTTTAAAGAATGCCAAAATAAAGAAACATTATCTTCACTTGGCCTACAGTATGGTAGGGGAAGAAAACTATTTCTGACACTGGGGTGTTGTGTCAGAATGCTCAGAGAAACCCATCCAAAGCTATCCCGCAGTATGGCAGGGGTAGGAGGAAAGGGAAACACAGCTGGCACATTGGGTCTTGTGTCAGCTGGATGCTATTCAAAAACGCATGCTTCCATCCCTAATTGGATTCAATAGAAAAGAGAAAGGGTTTGGGACTTTAAATGAGACCTGAGACGATGAAGTCACTAGGTCTCCATCCCTATCAGTACGAAGACAGAAGAGGGTCGGGACTTTGTATGAAGCATGCGGATTGAGAGCCAAACAGAGCTAGTAAATCAAATAATATAAGATTTATTAAATATTATACAGTAAAATACATAAGACATCATGGTACCTATTCCATCATCCAACATGATTAGTTAGTTCATTAGCATTGATTCGTAAGTGAAATGAGTAAAACAATAAAAACATGAGGTATAACTGCATGATAAATATTATTTGGCATCTGAAGCTCGACGCGTTTCGCGGCTATCATGCCGCTCATCAGGAGCTGATTATTAATGGATGTCTACAATACAAGAACATAGTATCAATTGATAGGTTAGGCTTATATAAAGGGGGGAGAGAAATATGCACTTTAATCTACAGCCCATACTCACAGGTCGGGTGATGGCATGGGCGCGGCATGGGGCATGTAGGCGGCCGGGGACACGGTCTGGCACGGGAGCTGAGGCGGCATGACAGGTGGCGCAGCAAGGAGGAAGTCATCCTTGTGTAAACTGAGTATGTGATCTTCACCAGGGTCAAGGGGCACATGCAGAGAGACTCCTGGACCATCTGAAAATGAAAGTGAAGTGCAAAGAAAATGGTGTGTTAAATTGCTGAGGGGTGATGAGCCCTACGTTCAGCAGTGAAAAGATGAAAAAATAGATGTGAATGAGCAGGGATAATAATGAACGGAATAGCATAGCTGAAATATATGATGGTGTAGCTATGTTAAAAGCAATAGAGTGCTCCAACGTTGAGAACACCATCAATGAAAAGTGAGAGGGATGAAACATGAAAGAAGGGTAAATGTATGACGGTGAGCTTGTTGAGAGCAATGAGGATGCTCCAACATAGAAACACCGTCGTGAGGGGATTAAGAGAAAGGGGGGGAAAACAGAAAGAAAAGAAGAAAAGGAGAGGGCAAAGAAAAAGGAAAGAAAGAAGGGAAAGAAAAGGAAAGGCACCGCCTGAGGTGTATGATAGTGAAGCTGTGCTGGAGACACGGAAAAACTCCAACATGTGTACGCTATCATTGATGTGTGATAGTGAAGCTGTGTTGCAAACAATAAAAAAAAAAAAAAAATGCTCCAACAAAAGGGACACTGTCATAGTGAATAGGGGGGACTGAGTGCCAACAAGAATGTGCGTGAAAGGAAATGAGAAGGGAGAAGGACAGAAAAGAGTGTGTGGTAATGAGTTTACCTGAATGGAAGGAGTTGAGGGTGCATTTTTGCCTAATGCGAGATGTTGCTGGTTCCTCAACCCCTGACTATGTGTGTTGGTGCCTGTGTCAGGGGAGAGATACCTGCCTCGCCGCGAGAATCCTGTTGCCGCCAACGTCACGCTGGCGAGTATGGGGGAGGAGAGGCGCCATCTCCCAGGCAGCAAGCGGCCGGCAAGTGGCACCAAAAAACTCACTCCCCCCTATTGACTGCCAGGTGGAGAACTCGGCGCTCATGTGATGACGTCAACCTAGGTGGACGCCAGACATGACGCACCGGATGCGTGACGCCGACGCGCAGCTGGGCGACCGCCCCGTCCCCCATGGGAAGGGAAGAAGGGGAGGGGCCCCTGCTGCGCATTGCAGCTCCCAATGTCAGAAAGGGCCCCAACTCACACCACTGGGCCCACCACGTCACGCCCCGAACAACACCGGACCCGTGAGCTGGGGTGTCTACATAGATCATATTTTGTTTAAAGAATGCCAAAATAAAGAAACATTATCTTCACTTGGCCTACAGTATGGTAGGGGAAGAAAACTATTTCTGACACTGGGGTGTTGTGTCAGAATGCTCAGAGAAACCCATCCAAAGCTATCCCGCAGTATGGCAGGGGTAGGAGGAAAGGGAAACACAGCTGGCACATTGGGTCTTGTGTCAGCTGGATGCTATTCAAAAACGCATGCTTCCATCCCTAATTGGATTCAATAGAAAAGAGAAAGGGTTTGGGACTTTAAATGAGACCTGAGACGATGAAGTCACTAGGTCTCCATCCCTATCAGTACGAAGACAGAAGAGGGTCGGGACTTTGTATGAAGCATGCGGATTGAGAGCCAAACAGAGCTAGTAAATCAAATAATATAAGATTTATTAAATATTATACAGTAAAATACATAAGACATCATGGTACATATTCCATCATCCAACATGATTAGTTAGTTCATTAGCATTGATTCGTAAGTGAAATGAGTAAAACAATAAAAACATGAGGTATAACTGCATGATAAATATTATTTGGCATCTGAAGCTCGACGCGTTTCGCGGCTATCATGCCGCTCATCAGGAGCTGATTATTAATGGATGTCTACAATACAAGAACATAGTATCAATTGATAGGTTAGGCTTATATAAAGGGGGGAGAGAAATATGCACTTTAATCTACAGCCCATACTCACAGGTCGGGTGATGGCATGGGCGCGGCATGGGGCATGTAGGCGGCCGGGGACACGGTCTGGCACGGGAGCTGAGGCGGCATGACAGGTGGCGCAGCAAGGAGGAAGTCATCTTTGTGTAAACTGAGTATGTGATCTTCACCAGGGTCAAGGGGCACATGCAGAGAGACTCCTGGACCATCTGAAAATGAAAGTGAAGTGCAAAGAAAATGGTGTGTTAAATTGCTGAGGGGTGATGAGCCCTACGTTCAGCAGTGAAAAGATGAAAAAATAGATGTGAATGAGCAGGGATAATAATGAACGGAATAGCATAGCTGAAATATATGATGGTGTAGCTATGTTAAAAGCAATAGAGTGCTCCAACGTTGAGAACGCCATCAATGAAAAGTGAGAGGGATGAAACATGAAAGAAGGGTAAATGTATGACGGTGAGCTTGTTGAGAGCAATGAGGATGCTCCAACATAGAAACACCGTCGTGAGGGGATTAAGAGAAAGGGGGGGGGAAAACAGAAAGAAAAGAAGAAAAGGAGAGGGCAAAGAAAAAGGAAAGAAAGAAGGGAAAGAAAAGGAAAGGCACCGCCTGAGGTGTATGATAGTGAAGCTGTGCTGGAGACACGGAAAAACTCCAACATGTGTACGCTATCATTGATGTGTGATAGTGAAGCTGTGTTGCAAACAATAAAAAAATAAATAAAAAAATATGCTCCAACAAAAGGGACACTGTCATAGTGAATAGGGGGGACTGAGTGCCAACAAGAATGTGCGTGAAAGGAAATGAGAAGGGAGAAGGACAGAAAAGAGTGTGTGGTAATGAGTTTACCTGAATGAAAGGAGTTGAGGGTGCATTTTTGCCTAATGCGAGATGTTGCTGGTTCCTCAACCCCTGACTATGTGTGTTAGTGCCTGTGTCAGGGGAGAGATACCTGCCTCGCCGCGAGAATCCTGTTGCCGCCAACGTCACGCTGGCGAGTATGGGGGAGGAGAGGCGCCATCTCCCAGGCAGCAAGCGGCCGGCAAGTGGCGCCAAAAAACTCACTCCCCCCTATTGACTGCCAGGTGGAGAACTCGGCGCTCATGTGATGACGTCAACCTAGGTGGACGCCAGACATGACGCACCGGATGCGTGACGCCGATGCGCAGCTGGGCGACCGCCCCGTCCCCCATGGGAAGGGGAGAAGGGGAGGGGCCCCTGCTGCGCATCGCAGCTCCCAATGTCAGAAAGGGCCCCAACTCACACCACTGGGCCCACCACGTCACGCCCCGAACAACACCGGACCCGTGAGCTGGGGTGTCTACATAGATCATATTTTGTTTAAAGAATGTCAAAATAAAGAAACATTATCTTCACTTGGCCTACAGTATGGTAGGGGAAGAAAACTATTTCTGACACTGGGGTGTTGTGTCAGAATGCTCAGAGAAACCCATCCAAAGCTATCCCGCAGTATGGCAGGGGTAGGAGGAAAGGGAAACACAGCTGGCACATTGGGTCTTGTGTCAGCTGGATGCTATTCAAAAACGCATGCTTCCATCCCTAATTGGATTCAATAGAAAAGAGAAAGGGTTTGGGACTTTAAATGAGACCTGAGACGATGAAGTCACTAGGTCTCCATCCCTATCAGTACGAAGACAGAAGAGGGTCGGGACTTTGTATGAAGCATGCGGATTGAGAGCCAAACAGAGCTAGTAAATCAAATAATATAAGATTTATTAAATATTATACAGTAAAATACATAAGACATCATGGTACATATTCCATCATCCAACATGATTAGTTAGTTCATTAGCATTGATTCGTAAGTGAAATGAGTAAAACAATAAAAACATGAGGTATAACTGCATGATAAATATTATTTGGCATCTGAAGCTCGACGCGTTTCGCGGCTATCATGCCGCTCATCAGGAGCTGATTATTAATGGATGTCTACAATACAAGAACATAGTATCAATTGATAGGTTAGGCTTATATAAAGGGGGGAGAGAAATATGCACTTTAATCTACAGCCCATACTCACAGGTCGGGTGATGGCATGGGCGCGGCAGGGGGCATGTAGGCGGCCGGGGACACGGTCTGGCACGGGAGCTGAGGCGGCATGACAGGTGGCGCAGCAAGGAGGAAGTCATCCTTGTGTAAACTGAGTATGTGATCTTCACCAGGGTCAAGGGGCACATGCAGAGAGACTCCTGGACCATCTGAAAATGAAAGTGAAGTGCAAAGAAAATGGTGTGTTAAATTGCTGAGGGGTGATGAGCCCTACGTTCAGCAGTGAAAAGATGAAAAAATAGATGTGAATGAGCAGGGATAATAATGAACGGAATAGCATAGCTGAAATATATGATGGTGTAGCTATGTTAAAAGCAATAGAGTGCTCCAACGTTGAGAACGCCATCAATGAAAAGTGAGAGGGATGAAACATGAAAGAAGGGTAAATGTATGACGGTGAGCTTGTTGAGAGCAATGAGGATGCTCCAACATAGAAACACCGTCGTGAGGGGATTAAGAGAAAGGGGGGGAAAAACAGAAAGAAAAGAAGAAAAGGAGAGGGCAAAGAAAAAGGAAAGAAAGAAGGGAAAGAAAAGGAAAGGCACCGCCTGAGGTGTATGATAGTGAAGCTGTGCTGGAGACACGGAAAAACTCCAACATGTGTACGCTATCATTGATGTGTGATAGTGAAGCTGTGTTGCAAACAATAAAAAAAAAAAAAAATGCTCCAACAAAAGGGACACTGTCATAGTGAATAGGGGGGACTGAGTGCCAACAAGAATGTGCGTGAAAGGAAATGAGAAGGGAGAAGGACAGAAAAGAGTGTGTGGTAATGAGTTTACCTGAATGGAAGGAGTTGAGGGTGCATTTTTGCCTAATGCGAGATGTTGCTGGTTCCTCAACCCCTGACTATGTGTGTTGGTGCCTGTGTCAGGGGAGAGATACCTGCCTCGCCGCGAGAATCCTGTTGCCGCCAACGTCACGCTGGCGAGTATGGGGGAGGAGAGGCGCCATCTCCCAGGCAGCAAGCGGCCGGCAAGTGGCACCAAAAAACTCACTCCCCCCTATTGACTGCCAGGTGGAGAACTCGGCGCTCATGTGATGACGTCAACCTAGGTGGACGCCAGACATGACGCACCGGATGCGTGACGCCGACGCGCAGCTGGGCGACCGCCCCGTCCCCCATGGGAAGGGAAGAAGGGGAGGGGCCCCTGCTGCGCATCGCAGCTCCCAATGTCAGAAAGGGCCCCAACTCACACCACTGGGCCCACCACGTCACGCCCCGAACAACACCGGACCCGTGAGCTGGGGTGTCTACATAGATCATATTTTGTTTAAAGAATGCCAAAATAAAGAAACATTATCTTCACTTGGCCTACAGTATGGTAGGGGAAGAAAACTATTTCTGACACTGGGGTGTTGTGTCAGAATGCTCAGAGAAACCCATCCAAAGCTATCCCGCAGTATGGCAGGGGTAGGAGGAAAGGGAAACACAGCTGGCACATTGGGTCTTGTGTCAGCTGGATGCTATTCAAAAACGCATGCTTCCATCCCTAATTGGATTCAATAGAAAAGAGAAAGGGTTTGGGACTTTAAATGAGACCTGAGACGATGAAGTCACTAGGTCTCCATCCCTATCAGTACGAAGACAGAAGAGGGTCGGGACTTTGTATGAAGCATGCGGATTGAGAGCCAAACAGAGCTAGTAAATCAAATAATATAAGATTTATTAAATATTATACAGTAAAATACATAAGACATCATGGTACCTATTCCATCATCCAACATGATTAGTTAGTTCATTAGCATTGATTCGTAAGTGAAATGAGTAAAACAATAAAAACATGAGGTATAACTGCATGATAAATATTATTTGGCATCTGAAGCTCGACGCGTTTCGCGGCTATCATGCCGCTCATCAGGAGCTGATTATTAATGGATGTCTACAATACAAGAACATAGTATCAATTGATAGGTTAGGCTTATATAAAGGGGGGAGAGAAATATGCACTTTAATCTACAGCCCATACTCACAGGTCGGGTGATGGCATGGGCGCGGCATGGGGCATGTAGGCGGCCGGGGACACGGTCTGGCACGGGAGCTGAGGCGGCATGACAGGTGGCGCAGCAAGGAGGAAGTCATCCTTGTGTAAACTGAGTATGTGATCTTCACCAGGGTCAAGGGGCACATGCAGAGAGACTCCTGGACCATCTGAAAATGAAAGTGAAGTGCAAAGAAAATGGTGTGTTAAATTGCTGAGGGGTGATGAGCCCTACGTTCAGCAGTGAAAAGATGAAAAAATAGATGTGAATGAGCAGGGATAATAATGAACGGAATAGCATAGCTGAAATATATGATGGTGTAGCTATGTTAAAAGCAATAGAGTGCTCCAACGTTGAGAACGCCATCAATGAAAAGTGAGAGGGATGAAACATGAAAGAAGGGTAAATGTATGACGGTGAGCTTGTTGAGAGCAATGAGGATGCTCCAACATAGAAACACCGTCGTGAGGGGATTAAGAGAAAGGGGGGGAAAACAGAAAGAAAAGAAGAAAAGGAGAGGGCAAAGAAAAAGGAAAGAAAGAAGGGAAAGAAAAGGAAAGGCACCGCCTGAGGTGTATGATAGTGAAGCTGTGCTGGAGACACGGAAAAACTCCAACATGTGTACGCTATCATTGATGTGTGATAGTGAAGCTGTGTTGCAAACAATAAAAAAAAAAAAAAAATGCTCCAACAAAAGGGACACTGTCATAGTGAATAGGGGGGACTGAGTGCCAACAAGAATGTGCGTGAAAGGAAATGAGAAGGGAGAAGGACAGAAAAGAGTGTGTGGTAATGAGTTTACCTGAATGGAAGGAGTTGAGGGTGCATTTTTGCCTAATGCGAGATGTTGCTGGTTCCTCAACCCCTGACTATGTGTGTTGGTGCCTGTGTCAGGGGAGAGATACCTGCCTCGCCGCGAGAATCCTGTTGCCGCCAACGTCACGCTGGCGAGTATGGGGGAGGAGAGGCGCCATCTCCCAGGCAGCAAGCGGCCGGCAAGTGGCACCAAAAAACTCACTCCCCCCTATTGACTGCCAGGTGGAGAACTCGGCGCTCATGTGATGACGTCAACCTAGGTGGACGCCAGACATGACGCACCGGATGCGTGACGCCGACGCGCAGCTGGGCGACCGCCCCGTCCCCCATGGGAAGGGAAGAAGGGGAGGGGCCCCTGCTGCGCATTGCAGCTCCCAATGTCAGAAAGGGCCCCAACTCACACCACTGGGCCCACCACGTCACGCCCCGAACAACACCGGACCCGTGAGCTGGGGTGTCTACATAGATCATATTTTGTTTAAAGAATGCCAAAATAAAGAAACATTATCTTCACTTGGCCTACAGTATGGTAGGGGAAGAAAACTATTTCTGACACTGGGGTGTTGTGTCAGAATGCTCAGAGAAACCCATCCAAAGCTATCCCGCAGTATGGCAGGGGTAGGAGGAAAGGGAAACACAGCTGGCACATTGGGTCTTGTGTCAGCTGGATGCTATTCAAAAACGCATGCTTCCATCCCTAATTGGATTCAATAGAAAAGAGAAAGGGTTTGGGACTTTAAATGAGACCTGAGACGATGAAGTCACTAGGTCTCCATCCCTATCAGTACGAAGACAGAAGAGGGTCGGGACTTTGTATGAAGCATGCGGATTGAGAGCCAAACAGAGCTAGTAAATCAAATAATATAAGATTTATTAAATATTATACAGTAAAATACATAAGACATCATGGTACATATTCCATCATCCAACATGATTAGTTAGTTCATTAGCATTGATTCGTAAGTGAAATGAGTAAAACAATAAAAACATGAGGTATAACTGCATGATAAATATTATTTGGCATCTGAAGCTCGACGCGTTTCGCGGCTATCATGCCGCTCATCAGGAGCTGATTATTAATGGATGTCTACAATACAAGAACATAGTATCAATTGATAGGTTAGGCTTATATAAAGGGGGGAGAGAAATATGCACTTTAATCTACAGCCCATACTCACAGGTCGGGTGATGGCATGGGCGCGGCATGGGGCATGTAGGCGGCCGGGGACACGGTCTGGCACGGGAGCTGAGGCGGCATGACAGGTGGCGCAGCAAGGAGGAAGTCATCCTTGTGTAAACTGAGTATGTGATCTTCACCAGGGTCAAGGGGCACATGCAGAGAGACTCCTGGACCATCTGAAAATGAAAGTGAAGTGCAAAGAAAATGGTGTGTTAAATTGCTGAGGGGTGATGAGCCCTACGTTCAGCAGTGAAAAGATGAAAAAATAGATGTGAATGAGCAGGGATAATAATGAACGGAATAGCATAGCTGAAATATATGATGGTGTAGCTATGTTAAAAGCAATAGAGTGCTCCAACGTTGAGAACGCCATCAATGAAAAGTGAGAGGGATGAAACATGAAAGAAGGGTAAATGTATGACGGTGAGCTTGTTGAGAGCAATGAGGATGCTCCAACATAGAAACACCGTCGTGAGGGGATTAAGAGAAAGGGGGGGAAAAACAGAAAGAAAAGAAGAAAAGGAGAGGGCAAAGAAAAAGGAAAGAAAGAAGGGAAAGAAAAGGAAAGGCACCGCCTGAGGTGTATGATAGTGAAGCTGTGCTGGAGACACGGAAAAACTCCAACATGTGTACGCTATCATTGATGTGTGATAGTGAAGCTGTGTTGCAAACAATAAAAAAATAAATAAAAAAATATGCTCCAACAAAAGGGACACTGTCATAGTGAATAGGGGGGACTGAGTGCCAACAAGAATGTGCGTGAAAGGAAATGAGAAGGGAGAAGGACAGAAAAGAGTGTGTGGTAATGAGTTTACCTGAATGAAAGGAGTTGAGGGTGCATTTTTGCCTAATGCGAGATGTTGCTGGTTCCTCAACCCCTGACTATGTGTGTTGGTGCCTGTGTCAGGGGAGAGATACCTGCCTCGCCGCGAGAATCCTGTTGCCGCCAACGTCACGCTGGCGAGTATGGGGGAGGAGAGGCGCCATCTCCCAGGCAGCAAGCGGCCGGCAAGTGGCGCCAAAAAACTCACTCCCCCCTATTGACTGCCAGGTGGAGAACTCGGAGCTCATGTGATGACGTCAACCTAGGTGGACGCCAGACATGACGCACCGGATGTGTGACGCCGATGCGCAGCTGGGCGACCGCCCCGTCCCCCATGGGAAGGGGAGAAGGGGAGGGGCCCCTGCTGCGCATCGCAGCTCCCAATGTCAGAAAGGGCCCCAACTCACACCACTGGGCCCACCACGTCACGCCCCGAACAACACCGGACCCGTGAGCTGGGGTGTCTACATAGATCATATTTTGTTTAAAGAATGTCAAAATAAAGAAACATTATCTTCACTTGGCCTACAGTATGGTAGGGGAAGAAAACTATTTCTGACACTGGGGTGTTGTGTCAGAATGCTCAGAGAAACCCATCCAAAGCTATCCCGCAGTATGGCAGGGGTAGGAGGAAAGGGAAACACAGCTGGCACATTGGGTCTTGTGTCAGCTGGATGCTATTCAAAAACGCATGCTTCCATCCCTAATTGGATTCAATAGAAAAGAGAAAGGGTTTGGGACTTTAAATGAGACCTGAGACGATGAAGTCACTAGGTCTCCATCCCTATCAGTACGAAGACAGAAGAGGGTCGGGACTTTGTATGAAGCATGCGGATTGAGAGCCAAAAAGAGCTAGTAAATCAAATAATATAAGATTTATTAAATATTATACAGTAAAATACATAAGACATCATGGTACATATTCCATCATCCAACATGATTAGTTAGTTCATTAGCATTGATTCGTAAGTGAAATGAGTAAAACAATAAAAACATGAGGTAATGGTAATCTAAAATGTTGAAATGTCCTGTTTAAGTCCTGGCTCTCTAAAGTGCAGTTCTAGGTAATAAATACAGTTAGTGAACTCTTATGCCGCGTACACACGATCGGAAATTCCGACTAGAAAACCGTGGATTTTTTTTCCGACGGAATGTTGGCTCAAACTTGTGTTGCAACGGTCACACAAATGTTGTCGGAAATTCCAACCGTCAAGAACGCGGTGACGTACAAGACGTAGGACGAGCCGAGATCAATGAAGTTCAATAGGCAGTTCGGCTCTTCTGCTTGATTCTGAGCATGCGTGTTTTTTTGTGCGTTGAAATTGCATACAGACGATCAGAATTTCCGACAAGAACTTTTCTTGTCGGAAAATTTGAGAACCAGCTCTCAAATTTTTGGACATTCCGACAGAAAATGTCCGATGGAGCCTACACACGGTTGGAATTTCCGACCAAAAGCTCACATCAAACTTTTCTTGTCGGAATTTCCGATCGTCTATACGCGGCATTAGGAAAATCTTCCCACCAAATTCATTGCTAAGCATTTTCCTTCACATGCAAAATACATGACATCAGAAAATGAATTGTTGTTCAGTAATTTTTTCATCTTTCCATCTATTAAATCTTCTGCCCTTGTTGTTTTAACTTTGGATAGTAAAACATTTTTTTCTGCTAGTAAATACCTTATACAGCCCACTTCCTGTTTCTTGTCTGGTCATTAGCTTAGGCTTATGACATCATGCACCGCTCTCTCTCTCACTCGTGTGAGAGTTTGCCAGGAAGGGAGGGGTAGGTGAGTCATAAGAGGGCAAATGAGAGTTGCAGAGCTGGAGGTGTGCCTCTGTGTGTCTGTGTAAATCCGGAAAGTGAACAGGCAGCAACTTCAGCTGCCCACAGTTAAAATGGATGCAGCCAGACTCAGTGGAGGTAGATTTCTGCAGCATATTTGGCAAGTACAGAATCACAGTATATATAAAATAATATGCAAAGTGGTTGGAGGAATGCTTCAGAATGGCAAAGATGTTTTTATTACAAATTATGTGAGCAGACTGCAGTTCCTCTTTAATGGAGTTTATTCAGGTCAATATGTTGCATTTTAGTGCATTACAAAAAGTTCATTCAAATGGATTTTTTACCACTTGCCGTCCGGGCCATAGCCGAAAGACAGCTGCAGCGCGGTCGGCATATTCTGGGAGGGCGTCCTAACAGAATCTTGCTCCCGTGCACCCCCTGGGGCACGCACCCGGGAATATCCGTTACCGCCGGGTCCTGAGTACCTGGCGCATTACGGATCACGGTAAATGGCCGCTGACAGCATTCGTTTACCACGTGATTGCTCTGTCAAATGACAGAGCGATCACTTGTAAACAATTCAGTGTCATATCCGGTTCATCTTTCATCTCCCCGTACCGATTGGTACAGTGCGAGGGGAGAGGGGAGAGATTGGGTGCAGCAGCGCTGTGGGCTGGATGTGTAGTGCCCACAGTGCTGCTCTGTGCCCATTCCAGCACTCATCCAGCCATCCCATTCATACTTATCCATGCTCAGCAATAATCTTCTATCAGTCTTCAGCAATACTCATCCATCCATCCATGCTCAGCAATACTCATCCATCCATCCATACTCAGCAATAGTGATGAGCCGAACACCCCCGGGTTCGGTTCGCACCAGAACCCGCGAACGGACCGAAAGTTCGCACGAACATTAGAACCCTATTAAATACAATGGATGCGAACGTTCGGATTCTAAAGTGCTAATTATAACGACTATTATCCATGTTATTGTCCGAAACAGAGTTTGGGAACCCGGGTTCTGCACCAGGGGACATGTATCAATGCAAAAAGAAGTTTTAAAAACGGACGTTTTCCGTGAGCAGTCATTTTAATGATGCATAAAGTGAAAAAAAAAGTCAAATATTCCTTTAAATATTGTACCTGGGGGGTGTCTAAAGTATGCCTGTGAAGTGCCACGTGTTTCCCGTGTTTAGAACTGTCCCTGCACAAAATAACATTTCTAAAGGAAAAAAAGCCATTTAAAACTGCTTGCGGCTTTAATGCAATGTCTGGTCCCGGTAATATGGATGAAAATCTTTAGGAAAAATGGCATAGCTACCCCATCAAGCTGGGTATCATCATTAGTGATGAGCCGAACACCCCCGGGTTCGGTTCGCACCAGAACCCGCGAACGGACCGAAAGTTCGTACGAACATTAGAACCCTATTAAATACAATGGATGCGAACGTTCGAATTCTAAAGTGCTAATTATAACAACTATTATGCATGTTATTGTCCTAAAAAGGGTTTGGGAACCCGGGTTCTGCACCAGGGGACATGTATCAATGCAAAAAGAAGTTTTAAAAACGGTCGTTTTTCGGGAGCAGTCATTTTAATGATGCATAAAGTGAAAAAAAAAAAGTCAAATATTCCTTTAAATATCGTACCTGGGGGGTGTCTAAAGTATGCCTGTGAAGTGCCACGTGTTTCCCGTGTTTAGAACTGTCCCTGCACAAAATGACACTTCTAAAGGAAAAAAAAGCCATTTAAAACTGCTTGCGGCTTTAATGTAATGTCTGGTCCCGGTAATATGGATGAAAATCTTTAAGAAAAATGGCATAGCTACCCCATGACCCCCCCCCCTACCCCAGCCCATTACCAGCCCCTTTGGGTCTTGTATGGATATTAAGTGGAACCCCGCACACAAAATAAAAAAGGACCTATATACTCTGAACAGCCGTATACAGGCGGTGCATACAAGACAGGGACTGTAGGTTTGTTCTTATGTAGAATCTGTTTGTAATTTTGAACAGCTGCATTGTTTAAGTGGAGCTCCATGCCAAATTCCTTTTTTTTAGCTTTTTGTAAAACATAGGGAACGGTTATCACCCCTGTCACATTTTTTTTGCTGTCTGTGCCCCTGTTCAGAACATTTCACCTCACTTTGCGTCCCAATGACAACTGTTTTTGAAATGTGGTGTTTTTATTGAAACAAGGATTGGTGATAAAGCATCAGTAGAGAGGAGACACCTTTCTCCCATATTAATTCTTACAGGAGAGAATTTTCCTTCCAAGGGGTAGATTTCCTCTCACTTCCTGTTGTCTTCTTCCGTTTGCAAGTAGTAGTAGTTTGTAAGTTGGATGTTTGAAAGTAGGGACCTTCCGTATATACTCTGCAGAAATTGGCCCCTTAGGTGTTGGTGTTGGCACAACACTGAAAGCACTCACAGTTATTCTTGGTGGGTGCTGGAACGCCCTACTGTCAACTATTATATCAGGAATTGTAATAACATATAATTGTTGATCAGTGGTAGTAAAAATTGGGCCTTTGATGGTGGTGCTGGTGCCACAACACTGTAAGGCCTGACAGTTACTCTTGGTGGGCGCAGCAATGGTCCCTGCTGTGAATTATTAGATCAATAATTATAATTGCATGCCCCTGTTGAACAGGGGCTGAAAAATTGGGCCTTTGGTGGTGGTGGTGGTGGTGATGGTGGTGCTGGTGCCACAACACTGTAAGGCCTGACAGTTACTCTTGGTGGGCGCAGCAATGGGCCCTGCTGTGAATTATTAGATCAATATTTATAATTGCATGCCCCTGTTGAACAGGGGCTTAAAAATTGGGCCTTTGGTGGTGGTGGTGGTGGTGATGGTGGTGCTGGTGCCACAACACTGTAAGGCCTGACAGTTACTATTGGTGGGCGCAGCAATGGGCCCTGCTGTGAATTATTAGATCAATAATTATAATTGCATGCCCCTGTTGAACAGGGGCTGAAAAATTGGGCCTTAGGCACTGGTGGCACAACACTGCAACCCCTCACAGATACTGTACTTGGAGCACAGCAATGAGGCCTGTTGCAAAGTATTGCATCCAAAATTTTAATTACACGCCCCTGTTAAACAGGGGCTTAAAAATTGGGCCTTAGCCACTGGTGGCGTCACCCATAAACCAAAATGATCTTCCAAGCTATCATCGTTAATCGTATCATTGAGGAGGAGGAGGAGGATAGCCAGTCAACATAACAGCACAGGCACTCAGCATCAGCATCAGTCTTGAAGGGATGTGACATTTTAAAATCAATTAGTCTGTTATATCAGCATCTGGTGTGTGGTAGCTGGTGGTGATCCAAGACTGGTTCATCGTGATGAAAGTCAGTCGATCAACCGAGTCGGTGGACAGGCGCACCCTGTGATCCGTGACAAATCCTCCAGCAGCACTGAATGTGCGTTCTGAAAGAACGCTGGATGCAGGACAGGCCAGTAGCTCAATTGCATACTGTGCAAGCTCTGGCCAGTGATCCATCCTCAAGACCCAGTAAGCCAGAGGATTTTCGGTGGGGAAGGTGTCCAAGTCTGACCTTGCCCCTAGGTATTCCTGGACCATGTATATCAGACGCTGGCGATGGTTGCTGGAACCGATCATACTTTGGGGCTGCGGACTAAAGAATTGTCTGAACGCATCGGTCAGACGGCCACCTTCCCCACAACTCCTTCTTTTTTGTGTTTCAATCTTTTTATTCAAGTTTTGTCATACAAAATGTATAAAAGTCGCCACATAACATTGTACAGTCACAATCAACATTTGGGGTAACACAATGAAGATCACCAAGTGTAGGGGTCCTTGGAGTAGTCCGAAGCTCCGTAGAGCCGTTAACCCCTATTAGCATCGCAGATCATATCTGAACCGTCCACCCAGATGAGCCGCCCCCCCATCCATCTATCGGGGGGGCGCAACTCAGCTGGCCGTGTGGGCAGCCCAGAGGTCTGATCAGACTGACAATGGTCCCGTAGGAGCTGAGAAAACAGGGAGCAGCACAAACCTCTAAGGTCTGGATCTGACTCCAAAAATAAACAATAAACAAATTTCAAAAGAGAGGAAAGAGGACAGTGACAAAGAATAGAAGGAAGGAGACAGAGTAAGGAAAGGACAGTTGAGGAGGGGGGAATGGGGGGAGGGAGGGGGGGGAGGAGCCCCGATTCAGCATCCAGACATCTCAACCTAATCCCCTAGGCTATGCTGTAAACATCCCCGGGTCATTAGTTAGGTAACGAAGCCATGGGTCCCAAACTCCATGAAACAGTTTCATTTTATCTTGGGCCAGAGCGGTCAAGCGTTCGTTTAGCATCAACCAAGACAATTTGCCTTTAAGCTGATCGAATGGTAGAGCTGCCGATTTCCAGTTCCTAGCAATAGTGATTTTGGCTGAAATAAAAATAAATGTCAAGAGCCTCTTGCAGGACTTGGAGGCTTCCACATCTCCTCCCCCCAGTAGTGCTTGCTTAGCTGATTTAGTTAGGTTTAGTTGGGTAAGGGAGTAAACTAAATTATACACCCTGATCCAAAACCTCCGGACCTTTGGGCATGTCCACCAAATATGATAGGTGGTGCCCATCTGGCCACATCCTCTAAAGCACAACGGGGTAGCTCCTGAGACAAAAGTTGCCAGTCTGACCGGCACCATATACCACCTCAGTAGAACCTTATAATTGGCCTCAATTATTGAAGTATTGACGAGCGAACGAGATGCTGTCTCGGCTATCCTATGCCATTCGTCCAGATCCAGGGTTTCCTGCAAGTCGGTCTCCCATTGGACCATATAAGTCAGCTTTGTCGATACACTCAGCAATATCGAATATATAGCAGATAAATGTCCTTTAATTTTATCATAATTTTTGCATAGATGTTCCATGGGAGTTTGGGTTGCTAGGTTGCTCTTGCGAGCCAGGGTTTGTACATAATGTGAGATTTGGGCGAACCTATAACCCTCCGCTGGAGGCATTTGATGCCTGTCAGCCATAGTCCGTTCGGTCAGCATACCTCTATGATCGCACAAGTCAGCAATACACTTAAAACCCTTATTAGTCCACCATTCGAACGCTAGTGGAGTGAGACCCGGGGTGAATGCTTTATTTTGAAGCAGAGGTGTCAGTGGAGAATGAGGAGATTTGAATTTGTGAGATCTGGAGAGTCTGTCCCATAGTTCCAGTGACATGGATAAAGTAGGGCAAAGTATAGGAGGTCGCTCCTTGATAGGGAGCCATAAAATATAAGAAATAGGTTTGGGACGGCAGGAATAAGATTCCATAGCCATCCAAATGGCCTGTGCCTGTTGGGAGTGAAACCTTGTAAGTTGTGCTATCTGGGCAGCATAAAAATATTTTAATAAGTCTGGAAGACCAAGTCCTCCTCTCCGCTTCAACGTGTATAGAGTGCTCCTATTCACCCTGGGTCTCTTATCACCCCAAATAAACTGTAGTACTTTATTCTGGAATCGTTTAAGGTCATCACGGGCCAATGAAACTGGCAAGGTACGGAAGAAATACAATAATCGAGGTAGAACATTCATTTTAATTGAGTGAAGTCTGCCAAACCACGATGGCGGGTGAACCTGCCACTTAGCCATGTCAGCTGTTAGCCGTTTGAAAAGGGCTGGATAATTCTCTTTGTACAACTCACCAATAGATGAGGTCAGCTGTATGCCTAAATAAGGGAGAGCTGTGGATTCCCATCGGAATTGAAATGATTTTTCAAGCGTAGCCTGAGTGGAGCTTAGCAAAGATAAGTTCAGTGCTCTTGACTTACTATGATTAATTGCCAACCCGGAAATGTTGGAGAAAGGCTGCAAAATAGCATACAAGTTAGGTAGGGATGTGATCGGTGAGGTCAAGGTCAGCAACAAGTCGTCCGCAAAGAGTAAACATTTGTGTTCATAGTCTCCGCAATAAATGCCCTGTATATCTCTGCAGGCGCGAATTTTGAGCGCTAGTGGTTCAATCGCCAGGGCGAATAATAGTGGCGACAACGGGCAGCCCTGTCTAGTTCCTCTCCTGATAGGAAATGTTTGGGATGTATATCCTCTGAGCATTAGCGAGGCACTGGGGGAATCATATAATATGTGAAGGAGATCCAGAAAGCGTCTCCCAAATCCAAAGCGTGTGAGAACATCAAAAAGATAGTCCCAGGAGATAGAATCGAACGCCTTCTGGATATCCAATGAAAGTAACATTCCCCTCCTAGTCCCCTTTCCATCCCAATCAGACCGAACTGCCGAGATAAGGTTAATTATCCGGCGGGTTTGGTCCGATGCCTGTCTTGTCGGGACAAAACCTGCTTGGTCAGGATGGATATAACACTGAAGAAAAGTATTAAGTCTCTGGGCCAGTATTTTGGTTAGAATCTTAAGATCCGTATTGATCAGAGAAATTGGGCGATAATTGGAACAGTCTGTATGGTCCTTTCCTGGTTTCGGGATAACACTTATATAGGCTACATTTTCATGGCTGGGGAGCTTGCTGCCGCTTCTCAGGTCATTAAAGTAAGTACAGAGATGTGGGGCCAGAAGATCGTGATATTTCCTATAGTAGTGACCCGGGAATCCATCTGGCCCAGGGGCCTTGGTAGGGTGTAGGGTTTTGATTGCAGCCCTGACTTCAGGCTCTGTAAGAGCACCGTCCATCAGTTCCGCATGGGCTTGTGTCAATTTAGGCAGCTGTAAGTCGCGAAAGAATGTGCTCGCTTCAGATGAATCGAGCTTGTCCTGCACTCCATACAGCTTAGCATAAAATTTGTGAAATTCTCCAATTATCCGTTCGGGGTTCTGGGAGGTTAGGCCCGTGGATAGTCGTAGTTTAGGCAAAGTCGGTGTGTACGGTCGAGGAACCAGTTTTCTAGCTAACATTGTGGTAGGTTTATCACCCATCGTATAGAACCTGTGCTTAGACCAACTAATATGTTTCTCCGCTTGAGTAGTCAAGCTAAGATTTAGTGCTAGTCGAGCCTCGTCAATTTTATGCCTTATATCTACCAGGGGATTTCTGTGCTGTTCACTAAGTAAGTTATCTAAGTTAGTTTCCAGAATCTTATTTGCCTGTTCCCTATTGCGTTTAATCCTGGCTGCCACTTGTAACAATATGCCCCTAATCGCTGCTTTATGTGCTACCCAGTTAATTGCGGGGGAACGTGTCCGATGCCTTATTAAGTCTAAAGTATTCCTGTATTTCCTTTTGAATCTCTAAAAAGATTGTAGGGTCATTCAGCAAGCTCACATTAAGTCTCCACGGGGAGGGTCTAGATTTAGTCCATAGCCCTGAAGTAGAGAGTTTTATCGGGGAATGATCAGACCAAGGGGTAGATAAAATCTTAACCGACTTAATAAATGGTAGCAAAGGCGTACGTACTAGAACGTGGTCTATCCTCGAGTAAGTATGATGGGCTTGTGAAAAGTGTGTAAAGTCTCTGACCGTAGGGTTATTTTCTCGCCAGGCGTCGATGAGGTCATAGAAATGAAACAGACGTGCAACCTTGCTGCTTCCAGTCGGTGGGCGTTTCAATGTTGGTCTAGAGGAGTCCGATTTATCCATAATTCTGTCCAAGGGAATATTACTATCGCCTCCCATAATGACCTGACCCTGGACTTTGGGCATAAGAATCTTCAGCATTTTGCTAAAGAATTCCGGCTGTCCAGTATTCGGGGCATAGTATGATATAAAGGACACCTCCTGGTCATGGAGCCGCCCCACTGCCATAATATATCTACCTCTCTTGTCCTTAACGATAGCGATGGGGGTAAAGGGGGTCCGTTTCGAAAAGCAGATGGCTACACCGCCCTTCTTTTCCCGACCCCTGCCAAGTAAAACTGTGGATACTTCCCATTGAGGTAACGGGGCGCTGAGACATTGGAGAAATGAGTTTCCTGCAATAGCAGGACTTCAGCCTTCTGTTTATGATAAAACTGGAAAGCCTTAGTTCTTTTAGTAGGGGAGTTAAATCCATGTACATTGTGGCTAACTATCGAATAGTCTGTGTTATATGTGGTGGCCATCGTGGTAGGGCAGAGCACTCTTACCTTGCATAATGAATGAAGCGAGAAGGGTCCCGATGATGATGACTGTTTGGCTATGTGACCTCTCAGACCATGACATAAGGGAAGGGCGCTGAACCGAGGCTCCGAAGAAAGAGGGGGAAGGGAGAGAAGGAAAAGGCATTAGAGAAGAAGAGAAACAAAAATAAAAGCAAAAAAACATATACATAGGCCTTAGGCCCAAACAACCAATATAACTCAATCCTAGCTGATGAATGAAGGAATGGGGAATAACCCCTGCCGGAGACAACATCCGGCAAATTAGGTGCAAGGGTACCATCCTTGTCGTAGGATAGGTAGTCTTGCAGTTGGGTGGCAAGCATGACCACCCCGACCCAAATATGATTACACTCTGTACGAGCAGGCTATTCGAGGTCATATCGGAAATGACAAAATCAATCAATACAGTTTTAACATAACAGGCTGTCTATAGGAACATGCATTCCCAAGGCCAGTGGCGCCGGGGCCGGAAGGGTCCCCATCGGTCGTTCCGGCCCCCGAGCCACAGCCCAACAGGGGAACACATTGCGGTCCGACTAAGGCCCCCAGACTGCTAAAAAGCAAAAAGCAAAATTTCTTCGACCAGGTTGGGCCCGTCGGGGTTGTAAAATATTCGGCTGGCAGCCAGTCCGAAGAACCAGGAACTCCAGTAACTTTGTAACCCGTGACTTTGTAACCTGTGAACTGTGAACGGTAACGATGGCCCCATCAGGCCCATAGTCCACCATGGGCCCAGGCCATATCCGTGCAATCAAGCACTAACAGTTCCCAAAAGGGGGCAAAAAAGCAAAAAGAGAGAAGAGCAATAATACTCAGGTATTCCGGCGAGCATTTCTGGCCTGTGAGCGTGTGCGATCCTGCCATATCGGGGAGAGGGGACGATGATCCAGACGAGGGGGAGATGAAATCGGAGTCGGAGAGTCCCGTGCAATGATGCCGAGACTAAGCAGTAGGTCTTCGCCTGCTTGGAACGTGGAAAAGGAGTGGGACTTTCCGTTGTAAGTGAATGATAACTTAAAAGGGAACGACCATCGATACTTAATCTGTTTGGCCATAAGTTGCTGGAGTAATGGCCGTAGGTTTCTGCGTTTCTGGACCGTTGATGGCGCCAAATCTGTAAAGAGCTGTATTGGTGTTCCAAATAGCGACAGGTCCGGCCTGTTGCGAGCCGCAAGCATCATCTTATCCTTAATGCGGTAGTGATGTGGCTTAACAATAATGTCTCGTGGTAGGCCGTCGGCCCTTGGGGCTGTCAGTGCTCGGTGAACGCGATCAACTTCCATGTGGTGGTTGGCTATATCAGGGATAAGGGTTTTCATCAGGTCTTTTACAGCCCCCTCTAGATCTGTGTGAGTTTCAGGGAGGCCACGCACGCGGACATTGTACCTACGAGAACGATTCTCCAAATCTTCAATTTTTGTGAATGCCTCTTCTAATCTATCCTGGAGGTCTGTCACCATGGCTGAGTTCTGGTTGACCCTTTTGATGGCTCCATCCACTTTGGTTTCAATTAGCTCAAAACGCTCTCCCAAGCTATGGATGTCTTTTTTCAGGTCAGTGGTGATTAATGTGCAGGCCTTAGAGAGCTCCTGCTGCAGCATGGTGGAGAATCTGCCCAACAGTACAGCATCAGGGGAATAGTGTGAGAGCTGGGGAATTGGCATATCCTGGCTGGATTGGCTGGATTGGCTAATGAGGACTTCTGCTAAGTCTGCCATGTTCCTATCCATGGAGGAGGCAGGGGAGGCAGGGGAGTTTGGAGAGTCATGTCTATCAGCGTATATGGCTGGGGATGGGGGATGTGATAGTGACTCACCCCGCTGTCCGGTCTCCACCTCTCCCGAGGATTGTGAGGAGAATGGATCCCTAGTTGGCTCCAGATTTAGCTGCCTGTCTCCTCTCTGTGTAGCGCCGTCGGATCTGGCTGCTGCCGTGCTGCCTCGTGTGTCTGGCTTACCCGGCGCCATCTTGGATCGCGGCTGTGCTGTAGGGGAAGGCCCTGCTCTCTTCTGGGCTGTAGTTTGCGTATCGTGTCCTTTCCGCGGCTGCCCCTGTGCCCTACGGTTCATCGCCACTTCGGGGCTGGTGTGGGATCGGTCCTGGCTCACGGACCTCAGTGCCTGCGCTATCGTTAGCTCTGGTGGGCCGGGGTGCCGGGAGATCGGTCAGCACACGTCCTTCTCCGAGTCCCCGCGCATGCGCACTTCCACAACTCCTTCTTTGACTGCCCGAAGCCTCAGCAACTCGTTGTCCAGGACCAGGAGTTTGTAACCTCCCAGTCTCTGGGAACGCGTTGCACAGACCTTTCTGCAAGGCCTCCCGGAGTTGTCTCATCCTCTGCTCCCTCTGCGACGGTACGATAAGGTCCGCAACCTTACCCTTGTACCGTGGATCAAGGAGAGTGGCCAGCCAGTAATGGTCCCTCTCCTTGATCCGAAGAATACGAGGATCCTTCCGCAGACTTTGCAGGATCAGGGAGGCCATGCAGCGTAGGTTAGCTGAGGCATTCAGTCCGGAGTCCTCTGGGTCACTAAGGACGACATGATCCGCAGCCACCTCCTCCCAGCCACGTACAAGTCCACTGGTTTCTTGGGACTGTAAATCATCCCTAAAAGACTGCTGCTGATGATGCTGAGTGCCAGCCTCCACCTCCATGCTGACACAATCCTCCTCCTCCTCCTCCTCCTCCTCTTCCTGTGCGATGGGTGGGACAGAAGGAACACTGTCTGGGTAAAGGGGGCCTTGAGAGGCAAGGAAGTCCTCCTCTTCCTGCCTCTGTTCTGCCTCAAGTGCCCTGTCCATTATTCCACGCAGCGTGTGCTCCAACAGGTGGACAAGAGGTACAGTGTCACTGATGCATGCACTGTCACTGCTCACCATCCTTGTGGCCTCCTCAAATGGTGCCAGGACAGTGCATGCATCCCTGATCATGCCCCACTGGCGTGTTGAAAAAAACCCGAGCTCCCCTGACCCTGTCCTGGTGCCGTAGTCGCACAGGTAATCATTGATGGCCCTCTGCTGCGTGTGCAGCCGCTGCAGCATGGCCAACGTTGAGTTCCACCTGGTGGGCATGTCACATATAAGGCGGTTCTTGGGCAGGTTCAACTCCTTTTGAAGCTCAGCCAGGCGAGCACTGGCATTATAAGATCTGCGGAAATGCACACAGACTTTCCTGGCCTGCTTCAGGACATCCTGTAAGCCCGGGTACCTGCCCAAGAACCGCTGCACCACCAGGTTAAGGACGTGAGCCATACAGGGCACATGGGTCAGTTGTCCCTGTCGGAGGGCGGAGAGGAGGTTGGTGCCATTGTCGCAAACCACCATTCCTGGCTTAAGCTGGCGTGGCGTCAACCACCTCTCGGCCTGCCCCTGCAGAGCAGACAGGACCTCTGCCCCAGTGTGGCTCCTGTCCCCCAAACACACCAGCGCAAGCACGGCATGGCATCTTTTTGCCTGCGTACTTGCGTAGCCCCTTGAACGCCTACGGAGCACCGCTGGTTCCGAGGACAAACCACAGGAAGAGGCCATGGAGGAAGAAGAAGAGGAGGGGGTGGAGGAGAGAGGTGTGTCACAACCAGTAGTAGCATTTTGGAGGCGTGGCGGTGGAACAACCTCCAACACTACTGCACCTTGTCCTGCATCCTTCCCAGCTGCCAAAAGAGTGACCCAATGGGCCGTGAAAGAAAGGTAACGTCCCTGTCCATGCCTGCTGGACCATGAGTCAGCGGTAATATGCACCTTACCGCTGACCGCCCTGTCCAGCGAGGCCAAGACATTGCCTTCCACATGCCTGTAGAGAGCCGGAATCGCCTTCCGTGCGAAAAAGTGGCGTTTGGGAACCTGCCACTGAGGAACCGCACATTGCACAAACTCACGGAAGGGGGCCGAGTCTACCAACTGAAAAGGCAGCAGTTGAAGCGCTAGCAATTTAGCCAAGCTAGCATTCAACCGCTGGGCATGTGGATGGCTGGGAGTGAACTTCTTTCGACGGTCCAGCAGCTGGGGCAGGGAAATTTGCCTGCTAGAATCGGACGTTGGTGTACTGCTAGCAGAGTGCCCGCAAGTACTTGCCTGTGACACACCTAATTCTACACCTTCATTCCTCTCAGAGCAGGTTTCAGAGAGGAGTGAAGGTATAGTGGGGTTGGAGATCCCAGCTGATGCGGTGCAAGAAGAGGTCAGCTTTGTTCTTTGGTGTGGGTCTTTAAGGTAGGCTTGCCAACGAGCTGCATGGCAGGTCAACATATGTCTGATCAAGCATGTGGTGCCCAAGCGGCTGATGTTTTGGCCACGCGATATACGCTTGAGACATATGTTGCAAACAGCAGCTGTGCGATCTGATGCACTCGCCTCAAAAAAGGCCCACACCAAAGAACTTTTTGAATGACGGGCAGAGGCAGCGCCCTGCACAGGCGGAGCTCTGCGGTGTGATTCCGTCGGTGTGCTGCCCATACGCTGGCCACTCAAGGGCATCCTGCCTCGTTGGAGATGTGCCTCCTCCTCATCCTCCTCCTCCTCTCTCCTATTAGGCACCCACGTGGAGTCAGTGACCTCATCATCCCCTCCCTCCTCATCACTGGAGCCAATCTGGCAGTATGCTGCAGCTGCTGGAGCATGACTGCCAGATTGGTGTCCTTCTTGAGCATCCCCTCTCTCTGCTCTCACGCTGCTGCCTTCCTCTAGCTGGGTATCATCATTAGTGATGAGCCGAACACCCCCGGGTTTGGTTCGCACCAGAACCCGCGAACGGACCGAAAGTTCGTACGAACATTAGAACCCTATTAAATACAATGGATGCGAACGTTCGAATTCTAAAGTGCTAATTATAACAACTATTATGCATGTTATTGTCCTAAAAAGGGTTTGGGTACCCGGGTTCTGCACCAGGGGACATGTATCAATGCAAAAAGAAGTTTTAAAAACGGTCGTTTTTCGGGAGCAGTCATTTTAATGATGCATAAAGTGAAAAAAAAAAAGTCAAATATTCCTTTAAATATCGTACCTGGGGGGTGTCTAAAGTATGCCTGTGAAGTGCCACGTGTTTCCCGTGTTTAGAACTGTCCCTGCACAAAATGACACTTCTAAAGGAAAAAAAAGCCATTTAAAACTGCTTGCGGCTTTAATGTAATGTCTGGTCCCGGTAATATGGATGAAAATCTTTAAGAAAAATGGCATAGCTACCCCATGACCCCCCCCCCCCCACCCCAGCCCATTACCAGCCCCTTTGGGTCTTGTATGGATATTAAGGAGAACACCGCACACAAAATAAAAAAGGCCCTATATACTCTGAACAGCCGTATACAGGCGGTGCATACAAGACAGGGACTGTATGTTTGTTCTTATGTAGAATGTGTTTGTAATTTTGAACAGGTACATTGTTTAAGTGTAGCTCCAGCCCAAAAATCTATTTTTAAACTTTTTGGAAAACATAGGTAAGGGTTATCACCCCTGTAACATTTGTTTTGCTGTCTGTGCCCCTGTTCAGAACATTTCACCTCACTTTCCGTCCCAATGACAACTGTTTTTGAAATGTGGTGTTTTTCTTGAAACAAGGATTGGTGATAAAGCATCAGTACAGAGGAGACACCTTTCTCCCATATTAATTCTTACAGGAGAGAATTTTCCTTCCTAGGGGTAGATTTCCTCTCACTTCCTGTTGTCTTCTTGCGTTTGCAAGTAGGAGTCGTTTGTAAGTTGGATGTTTGAAAGTAGGGACCTGCCGTATATAATCTGCAGAAATAGGCCCCTTAGTTGGTGTTGGCACAACACTGTAAGCACTCACAGTTACTCTTGGTTGGTGCTGGAACGCCCTGCTGTCAACTATTATATCAGGAATTGTAATTACATATAATTGTTGAACAGTGGTAGTAAAAATTGGGCCTTTGATGGTGGTGCTGGTGCCACAACACTGTAAGCCCTGACAGTTACTCTTGGTGGGTGCAGCAATGGGCCCTGCTGTGAATTATTAGATCAAGAATTGTAATTGCATGCCCCTGTTGAACAGGGGCTGAAAAATTGGGCCTTTCGTGGTGGTGGTGGTGGTGGTGGTGTTGCCACAACACTGTAAGCCCTCAGAGTTACTCTTGGTGGGTGCAGGAATGGGCCCTGCTGTGAATTATTAGATCAAGAATTGTAATTACATGCCCCTGTTGAACAGGGGCTGAAAAATTGGGCCTTAGGCACTGGTGGCACAACACTGCAACCCCTCACAGATACTGTACTTGGAGCACAGCAATGAGCCCTGTTGCAAAGTATTGCTTCAAAAATTGTAATGACACGCCCCTGTTAAACAGGGGCTGAAAAATTGGGCCTTAGGCACTGGTGGCACAACACTCCAACCCCTCACAGATACTGTACTTGGAGCACAGCAATGAGCCCTGTTGCAAAGTATTGCTTCAAAAATTGTAATTACACGCCCCTGTTAAACAGGGGCTGAAAAATTGGGCCTTAGCCACTGGTGGCGGCACCCATAAACAAAAATGATCTTCCAAGCTATCATCATCAATCGTATCATTGAGGACTCGGAGGAGGAGGATAGCCAGTCAACATAACAGCACAGGCACTCAGCATCAGCATCAGTCTTGAAGGGATGTGACATGTTAAAATCAATTAGTCTGTTATATCAGCATCAGGTGTGTGGTAGCTGGTGGTGATCCAAGACTGGTTCATCTTGACGAAAGTCAGTCGATCAGCCGAGTCGGTGGACAGGCGCACCCTGTGATCCGTGACAAATCCTCCAGCAGCACTGAATGTGCGTTCCGAAAGAACGCTGGATGCAGGACAGGCCAGTAGCTCAATTGCATACTGTGCAAGCTCTGGCCAGTGATCCATCCTCAAGACCCAGTAAGCCAGAGGATTTTCGGTGGGGAAGGTGTCCAAGTCTGACCTTGCCCCTAGATATTCCTGCACCATGTTTATCAGACGCTGGCGATGGTTGCTGGAACCGATCATACTTTGGGGCTGCGGACTAAAGAATTGTCTGAACGCATCGGTCAGACGGCCACCTTCCCCACGGCTCCTTCTTTGACTGGCCGAAGCCTCAGCAACTCGTTGTCCAGGACCAGGAGTTTGTTACCTCCCAGTCTCTGGGAACGCGTTGCACAGACCTTTCTGCAAGGCCTCCCGGAGTTGTCTCATCCTCTGCTCCCTCTGCGACGGTAACATAAGGTCCGCAACCTTACCCTTGTACCGTGGATCAAGGAGAGTGGCCAGCCAGTAATGGTCCCTCTCCTTGATCCGAAGAATACGAGGATCCTTCCGCAGACTTTGCAGGATCAGGGAGGCCATGCAGCGTAGGTTTGCTGAGGCATTCGCTCCGGAGTCCTCTGGGTCACTAAGGACGACATGATCCGCAGTCACCTCCTCCCAGCCACGTACAAGTCCACTGGTTTCTTGGGACTGTAAATCATCCCTAAAAGACTGCTGCTGATGATGCTGAGTGCCAGCCTCCACCTCCATGCTGACACAATCCTCCTCCTCCTCCTCCTCTTCCTGTGCGATGGGTGGGACAGAAGGAACACTGTCTGGGTAAAGGGGGCCTTGAGAGGCAAGGAAGTCCTCCTCTTCCTGCCTCTGTTCTGCCTCAAGTGCCCTGTCCATTATTCCACGCAGCGTGTGCTCCAACAGGTGGACAAGAGGTACAGTGTCACTGATGCATGCACTGTCACTGCTCACCATCCTCGTGGCCTCCTCAAATGGTGCCAGGACAGTGCATGCATCCCTGATCATGCCCCACTGGCGTGGAGAAAAAAAACCAAGCTCCCCTGACCCTGTCCTGGTGCCGTAGTCGCACAGGTACTCATTGATGGCCCTCTGCTGCGTGTGCAGCCGCTGCAGCATGGCCAACGTTGAGTTCCACCTGGTGGGCATGTCACATATAAGGCGGTTCTTGGGCAGGTTCAACTCCTTTTGCAGCTCAGCCAGGCGAGCACTGGCATTATAAGATCTGCGGAAATGCACACAGACTTTCCTGGCCTGCCTCAGAACATCCTGTAAGCCCGGGTACCTGCCCAAGAAACGCTGCACCACCAGGTTAAGGACGTGAGCCACACAGGGCACATGGGTCAGTTGTCCCTGTCGAAGGGCGGAGAGGAGCTTGGTGCCATTGTCGCAAACCACCATTCCTGGCTTAAGCTGGCGTGGCGTCAACCACCTCTCGGCTTGGCCCTGCAGAGCAGACAGGACCTCTGCCCCAGTGTGGCTTCTGTCCCCCAAACACACCAGCGCAAGCACGGCATGGCATCTTTTTGCCTGCGTACTTGCGTAGCCCCGTGAACGGCTACGGAGCACCGCTGGTTCATAGGACAAACCACAGGAAGAGGCCATGGAGGAAGAAGAAGAGGAGGGGGTGGAGGAGAGAGGTGTTTCACAACCAGTAGTAGCATTTTGGAGGCGTGGCGGTGGGACAACCTCCAACACTACTGCACCTTGTCCTGCATCCTTCCCAGCTGCCAAAAGAGTGACCCAATGGGCCGTGAAAGAAAGGTAACGTCCCTGTCCATGCCTGCTGGACCATGAGTCAGCGGTAATATGCACCTTACCGCTGACCGCCCTGTCCAGCGAGGCCAAGACATTGCCTTCCACATGCTGGTAGAGAGCCGGAATAGCCTTCCGTGAGAAAAAGTGGCGTTTGGGAACCTGCCACTGAGGAACCGCACATTGCACAAACTCACGGAAGGGGGCCGAGTCTACCAACTGAAAAGGCAGCAGTTGAAGCGCTAGCAATTTAGCCAAGCTAGCATTCAACCGCTGGGCATGTGGATGGCTGGGAGTGAACTTCTTTCGACGGTCCAGCAGCTGGGGCAGGGAAATTTGCCTGCTAGAATCGGACGTCGGTGTACTGCTAGCAGAGTGGCCGCAAGTACTTGGCTGTGACACACCTAATTCTACACCTTCATTCCTGTCAGTGCATGTTTCAGAGAGGACTGAAGTTATAGTGGGGTTGGAGATCCCAGCTGATGCGGTGCAAGGAGAGGTCCGCTTTGTTCTTTGGTGTGGGTCTTTGAGGTAGGCTTGCCAACGAGCTGCATGGCAGGTCAACATATGTCTGGTCAGGCATGTGGTACCCAAGCGGCTGATGTTTTGGCCACGCGATATACGCTTGAGACATATGTTGCAAACAGCAGCTGTGCGATCTGATGCACTAGCCTCAAAAAAGGCCCACACCAAGGAACTTTTTGAATGACGGGCAGAGGCAGCGCCCTGCACAGGCGGAGCTCTGCGGTGTGATTCCGTCGGTGTACTGCCCTTACGCTGGCCACCAAAGGGCATCCTGCCTCGTTGGAGATGTGCCTCCTCCTCATCCTCCTCCTCCTCCTCTCTCCTATTAGGCACCCATGTGGAGTCAGTGACCTCATCATCCCCTCCCTCCTCATCACTGGAGCCAATCTGGCAGTATGCTGCAGCTGCTGGAACATGACTGCCAGATTGGTGTCCTTCTTGAGCATCCCCTCTGTCTGCTCTCACCCTACTGCCTTCCTGTAGCTGGGTTTCATCATCAGACCCTTCGAAACGCTGGGCATCCTCCTGGAGCATGTACCCAACACTGTGCTCAAACAGTTCGGGGGACTCCTCAGGAGGAGGACATGGTGGGTCTAGGGAAGGAGTGACTGATGATGAGTCTGACATTGATACCAGGGAAGAGGACGCTTTGGCAGCTGCTTTGCCAGTACCCTGAGTCTGGATGAGAGAGGATGAGGAGGAGGAGGAGGGCTTGGTCATCCACTCTACCAAGTCTTCGGCATGATGTGGCTCAACATGTCCAGCTGCCGAAAAGAAGGACAAGCGTGTCCCATGGCCATGTGCTGATGACAATGCACCGCGTCCACGACCAGCACTGTTGCCCCCAGACACAGAGCCTGCTTGCCCTCTTTTATTGCCTCCTGACTGTCTGCCTCTCCTTGTTTGCCTTCCAGACATTCTAATAGATGGCCTGCAGGGAGATGGGAAAAAAGCAATAAGGGCTACCTTCAAGGTGTCCTTCTCTGTCCCTTTACTTAAGGATTTCTAAATATGGTTCAGGATGATTGCTTTTGCACAGAATAGCACAACGACAATTTCCCTGACTGTCCAAAAAACAAGGATTTCAAAGATGGTTGATGAGGAATGCTTTAGCACACTATAGCACAAGGAGAATTCCCCTCACTTTCCTTCTTTGTCCCTAGAAACAAGGACTTGCACAGTGAAAGAAACTGACACTCTCCCTACCTAGAGTTTTCTGTCCCTAGAAAAAATGTTTTTTTTAAGCACACTATAGCACAAGGAGAATTCACTCACTGTCCTTCCCAGTCCCTAGAAACAAGGACTTGCACAGTGAAAGAAACTGACACTCTCCCTACCTAGAGTTTTCTGTCCCTAGAAAAAATGTTTTTTTTAAGCACACTATAGCACAAGGAGAATTCACTCACTGTCCTTCCCAGTCCCTAGAAACAAGGACTTGCACAGTGAAAGAAACTGACACTCTCCCTACCTAGAGTTTTCTGTCCCTAGAAAAAAAGTTTTTTTTAAGCACACTATAGCACAAGGAGAATTCACTCACTGTCCTTCCCAGTCCCTAGAAACAAGGACTTGCACAGTGAAAGAAACTGACACTCTCCCTACCTAGAGTTTTCTGTCCCTAGAAAAAATGTTTTTTTTAAGCACACTATAGCACAAGGAGAATTCACTCACTGTCCTTCCCAGTCCCTAGAAACAAGGACTTGCACAGTGAAAGAAACTGACACTCTCCCTACCTAGAGTTTTCTGTCCCTAGAAAAAATGTTTTTTTTAAGCACACTATAGCACAAGGAGAATTCACTCACTGTCCTTCCCAGTCCCTAGAAAAAAGGACTTGCACAGTGAAAGAAACTGACACTCTCCCTACCTAGAGTTTTCTGTCCCTAGAAAAAATGTTTTTTTTAAGCACACTATAGCACAAGGAGAATTCACTCACTGTCCTTCCCAGTCCCTAGAAACAAGGACTTGCACAGTGAAAGAAACTGACACTCTCCCTACCTAGAGTTTTCTGTCCCTAGAAAAAATGTTTTTTTAAGCACACTATAGCACAAGGAGAATTCACTCACTGTCCTTCCCAGTCCCTAGAAACAAGGACTTGCACAGTGAAAGAAACTGACACTCTCCCTACCTAGAGTTTTCTGTCCCTAGAAAAAATGTTTTTTTTAAGCACACTATAGCACAAGGAGAATTCACTCACTGTCCTTCCCAGTCCCTAGAAACAAGGACTTGCACAGTGAAAGAAACTGACACTCTCCCTACCTAGAGTTTTCTGTCCCTAGAAAAAATGTTTTTTTTAAGCACACTATAGCACAAGGAGAATTCACTCACTGTCCTTCCCAGTCCCTAGAAACAAGGACTTGCACAGTGAAAGAAACTGACACTCTCCCTACCTAGAGTTTTCTGTCCCTAGAAAAAATGTTTTTTTTAAGCACACTATAGCACAAGGAGAATTCACTCACTGTCCTTCCCAGTCCCTAGAAACAAGGACTTGCACAGTGAAAGAAACTGACACTCTCCCTACCTAGAGTTTTCTGTCCCTAGAAAAAATGTTTTTTTAAGCACACTATAGCACAAGGAGAATTCACTCACTGTCCTTCCCAGTCCCTAGAAACAAGGACTTGCACAGTGAAAGAAACTGACACTCTCCCTACCTAGAGTTTTCTGTCCCTAGAAAAAATGTTTTTTTTAAGCACACTATAGCACAAGGAGAATTCACTCACTGTCCTTCCCAGTCCCTAGAAACAAGGACTTGCACAGTGAAAGAAACTGACACTCTCCCTACCTAGAGTTTTCTGTCCCTAGAAAAAATGTTTTTTTTAAGCACACTATAGCACAAGCACAAAACACACTGACACTCTCCCTACCTATCCTTCTCTTTCCCTAAACTAAAGGAATCCAGGTTAAGCAAGAAAGAAATAAAAGTCACTGTCCCTGCCTATGCTGCTCTTTCCCTGCTCCGGAACACACTACACTAGGCCGCCGTGCTGGCGGCCTTTTATAGTGTGGGGCGTGTACTAAACACCCTCAGCAATAATTGGCCACAGGCATCCTGCCTGTGGCCAATCATTGCTCTCCTCGCTGCCGGCGCTGTGATTGGCCAAGCATGCGGGGTCACAGTGCATGCTTGGCCAATCACAGCGCCTGGATGACACTGCGATGGCGTAGTGCATTGTGGGCCGTTCGCGTCACTCGAATTTGGCGCGAACGGCCCAAATCTTTCGATCTTCGTCGAACGATCGAACAGCCGATGTTCGAGTCGAACGTATGTTCGACTCGAACACGAAGCTCATCCCTAATCATCATCAGATCCTTCCAAACGCTGGGCATCCTCCTGGAGCATGTACCCAACACTGTGCTCAAACAGTTCGGGGGACTCCTCAGGAGGAGGACATGGTGGGTCTAGGGAAGAATTGACTAATGAAGATAATGATACCAGAGAAGAGGACGCTTTGGCAGCTGCTTTGCCAGTACCCTGAGCCTGGGTGAGAGAGGATGAGGAGGATGAGGTGGGCTTGGTCATCCACTCTACCAAGTCTTCGGCATGATGTGGCTCAACATGTCCAGCTGCCGAAAAGAAGGACAAGCGTGTCCCATGGCCATGTGCTGATGACAATGCACCGCATCCACGACCAGCACTGTTGCCCCCAGACACAGAGCCTGCTTGCCCTCTTTTTTTGCCTCCTGACTGTCTGCCTCTCCTTGTTTGCCTTCCAGACATTTTAATGGATGGCCTGCAGGGAGATGGGAAAAAGAGAAATAAGGGCTACCTTCAGGTGTATACTGTGCAGGAGGCTTAGCAACAATGACACTGACACTGTCCCCTGCCTATCCTTCTCTGTCCCTAAACTCAAGGATTGAAAATATGGGTCAGCAAAATAGTTTTAGAACAGAATAGCACACTGACACTTTCCCTCACTGTCCTACTCTGTCCCTCCCTACAAACAAGATTTAGCACAGAATAGCACACTGATAATTTCTACGAGTGTCCTTCTCTGTCCCTAAACTCAAGGATTGAAAATATGGAACAGCAAAATTGGTTTAGAACAGAATAGCACACTGTCAGTTTCACTCACTGTACCTCTCTGTCCCTAAACTCAAGGATTGAAAATATGGTTCAGCAAAATAGTTTTAGAACAGAATAGCACACTGACACTTTCCCTCACTGTCCTACTCTGTCCCTCCCTACAAACAAGATTTAGCACAGAATAGCACACTGATAATTTCTACGAGTGTCCTTCTCTGTCCCTAAACTCAAGGATTGAAAATATGGAACAGCAAAATTGGTTTAGAACAGAATAGCACACTGTCAGTTTCACTCACTGTACCTGTCTGTCCCTAAACTCAAGGATTGAAAATATGGTTCAGCAAAATAGTTTTAGAACAGAATAGCACACTGACACTTTCCCTTACTGTCCTACTCTGTCCCTCCCTACAAACAAGATTTAGCACAGAATAGCACACTGATAATTTCTACGAGTGTCCTTCTCTGTCCCTAAACTCAAGGATTGAAAATATGGAACAGCAAAATTGGTTTAGAACAGAATAGCACACTGTCAGTTTCACTCACTGTACCTCTCTGTCCCTAAACTCAAGGATTGAAAATATGGTTCAGCAAAATAGTTTTAGAACAGAATAGCACACTGACACTTTCCCTCACTGTACCTCTCTTTCCCTAAACTCAAGGATTGAAAATATGGTTCAGCAAGATTGGTTTAGAACAGAATAGCACTCTGACACTTTCCCTCACTGTACCTCTCTGTCCCTACAAACAAGGATTAGCACAGAATAGCACACTGTCACTGACACTCTCCCTACCTATCCTTATTTGTCCCTAAACACAAGGAATCCAGGATTAGTAAAGGAAAAATAATGACACTGTCCCTGCCTATGCTTCTCTTTCCCTGCTCCGGAACACACTACACAAGGCCGCCGCGCTGGCGGCCTTTTATAGTGTGGGGCGTGTACTAAACCCCCTCAGCAATAATTGGCCACAGGCAACATGGGGACATCCTCCCCATGTTGAGGGCATGTGGCCTGGTACGGTTCAGGAGGGAGGGGGGCCGCTCTCTCGTCCCCCCTCTTCCCCTGCGGCCGGCCAGGTTGCGTGCTCGGATAAGGGGTCTGGTATGGATTTTTAGGGGGACTCCACGCCATTTTTTTTTTAATTTGGGGTGGAGTTCCCCTTAAAATCCATGCCAGATCTGAAGGGCCTGGAATGGATATTTGGGGGAACCCCACGTCAATTTTTTTTAAAATTTGCGGCGGGGTTCCCCTTAATATCCATTCCAGACCTGAAGGGCCTGGTAATTGAATTCTGGGGAACCCCCACACTTTTTTTTTTTTTTATCAATGACTTTTGCATGTATTGCCGGGAGCCGACAATTCATTAATAGCCGCGAGTGAGTTTTAAATGACTTTTTTTCTTTCAAAAATTACATTTTTTGCAGGGACAGTTCTAAGCACGGGAAACATGCGCCACTTTACATGCATATCATACACACCCCCCAGGTACGAAATTTAAAGGAATATTTCACTTTTATTTTTTCATTTTAAGCATTATTAAAATCACTGCTCCCGAAAAAACGGCCGTTTTTAAAACTTCTTTTTGCATTGATACATGTCCCCTGGGGCAGGACCTGGGTCCCCAAACACTTTTTAGGACAATAACTTGCATATAAGCCTTTATAATTAGCACTTTAGATTTCTCCCATAGATTTTTCGAATTTGCCGCGAACACCCCAATTTGTTCGTTGTTCGGCGAACGGGCGAACAGGCAATGTTCGAGTCGAACATGAGTTCGACTCGAACTCGAAGCTCATCCCTACTCTGCAGATGAATCCACCATAACATCACTCACATCCAATGTGGTAAGAAAGTAGGTAGAAGCTGCTACCCTGGCCTCCAACAAAGTACGGGCCGCGGAGCCGAAGAGCCTCTCAACCAGCAACCAGCAAGGTCAACCACGGGAGTGAGTGTGGCTAGTACTGTGCCTTCCTCTCCATGTGTTCACCTGATCGGGAAGAAGGGCATTCAGATGTCTCCTCTTCTGTACCTGCTCGAGGAGAAGAGGCCCGGGGTTTAGCTGAGCTACCAAGGGCCTTATGTTTTGCGGTTGACGCTATCAAAGACTCTATTCATCAGGCGTCACGCCTTGCTCTCCTGTTAGTGCATATGCGTAGAATTCTGTGGCTAAAGCATTGGTCAGCTGAGTTGCCATGTAAAAAGCTTTTGGCTGGTTTTCCCTTTCATGGGGAACGGTTGTTCGGGGAAGATTTGGATAAATACATCCAAAAAATTTCAAGTGGTAAGAGTATCCTTCTACCGGTTAAGAGAAGGAGTAGGCATCCTTCATTCAAACGTGCTTCCTCTCCAGTACCAGGGGCTACAGCCTCCAGGCAGTCGCGACGGCCTCCGCCGTCAGGGTCAAAGGGTAGGCCTCAGGGCCAAGCACAAGGCCAGAAGAAGCCCTGGGGGAAGAAGACTACAAAGTCCCAAGGCCTCCTTATGAAAGGGCGCCTTCTGTGGTTTTCAGGGGCTTGGCAAGAAGAGATCCAAGACAGATGGGTCATCTCTATGGTAGCCCTAAACTACAAACTAGAGTTTCAAAAGTTTCCACTGTGAAAAGAAGGTCTTTTTATCTGGTGCTAGACCGATTGATGTCTCAGGGTATAATCAGAGAGAATCAGAAGAGCAGGGCATGGGGTTTTATTTAAATCTTTTTACGGTGCAAAAACCGAATGGAGATGTCAGACCCATTCTAGATCTCAAAGATCTGAATCGGTTCCTAAACATCCGCTCTTTTCGCATGGAATCAATCCGGTCAGTCGTATCCACCTTGCGGGGAGGAGAATTTATAGCGTCAATAGACATCAAAGATGCATATCTGCATGTGCCAATTTTTCCCGCTCACCAGAAGTTTCTGCGTTTTGCGGTAGAACAGCTGAGACACATGGAGTTTCTATGGGGGTTATTTACTAAAGGCAAATCCACTTTGCACTACAAGTGCAAACTACAAATGCAAAGTGCACTTGAAATTGCACTGAAAGAGCAATTGAAAGTGCAGTCGCTGTAGATCAGATCACTTCTTCCACCCTGTCCAACTTCTCCCCCTGGATTTTAATCTGCTGGGAAGTAACCATCTCTTTCTCACCCTGGACCCGCGCCATGGGTGTTTACAAAGGTTCTGGCCCCCCTTTTGGCGAGGCTAAGAGCCCAGGGTATAGCAGTAATGGCATACCTAGATGACCTGTTGCTGGTAGATCAGTCGGTGGCACGGTTAGACCAGAGTGTGTCCAGCACGGTCAAGTATCTGGAACACCTGAGTTGGATTCTCAACCTAGAGAAAGCATTCTTGCGACCAGTGAGGAGGCTGGAGCATTTAGGTCTGGTTATAGACACAGCCCAAAAAAAGGTGTTTTTGCCTCAGACAAAGGTCAACGCTATAAGAGAGCTGGTCCAGGTGGTCAGGGCACGGAAGGGTCCTTCAATTCGCCTTTGCATGAGGTTGTTAGGGAAGATGGTGGCTTAATTCGAAGCAGTTCCCTATGCCCAGTTTCATTCAATGGAAAAATTAGGAAGTGTTACCGGGCTAACAAAATGTAAAATATAAACACGTGACCACTAATTGAATTAGTGAATAAGTACGAAACAGCAGTAGCTTATCTATGAGATAACCACAAACAATCCAAAATAAAATAATAAAAACCTGCGCTAAATGTGATAAATAAGTGACTATTGAAATTGAGAACCATATAGTTGAAAAAATTGTCTCTAGAAAGTATGATGAGAAATAAGTCTCTAGAAGTTTTAGTGACAATCCAAATGAAGTGCAACATTTTATCCTAATAAACCTCTGAGTTTTACTGTAATACACTATGGAGTTTTCTTATATTCTGGGTTACGAGTGGTGACTACCCTGAGTGTTTGGTGTATCGAGTATATCGAGTATATCCAGTCTGGGCTTCATTCTACCTCTGGTCATTGGAGTTTGGTCGAAATCTACAGATTGATCATCATACAGGCTGTTTTTAGCTTGCGGTGGTGAATCACGAGAGCTTGTTGGTGTTAATCTTTGAGGGTCACCTCCTTATTTTTGAATCTGCAAGAGTGCCACTCATTTCATCTCTGCACTTCAGTTTCATTCAAGACTGTTGCAAAACAGTATTCTGTCTGCTTGGAACAAGAAGACCTAAGCCTTGGATTACCCAATGTATCTGGCCCCAAGGTTGCGCCAGAGTCTCAGTTGGTGGTTGATAACCAAAAATTTGCAGAAGGGAAAATCCTTCATACCGGTTACCTGGAAGGTAGTAACAACGAATGCCAGCCTCTTGGGCTGGGGAGCAGTCCTGGAAGCAGTGGTGTTGCTATAGGGGTGCGGCTCGCACCGGGTGACACCCGCCAGAGGGGTGACACCGGGTCGCCGCTAAACATTATAGCTTGCATATGTTGTGAACTGAACATCATTCAGCTTATGAATAAGCATATTGAGAATAGCAAACAAGATGTGGTTGTTGAGCATAAGCGTGCGCAGGGGGTGTGCTGGGTGTACCTGGGCACACCCTAATCACCCCTGTGTGGCACAGATTCCACCTGCTGCCCACCCCGACCCTCCCTCCAACAGCTCTGCCACCTCCCCTCCTCTCCTCTCCCACCAGCTGCTGCTGCAGGCACAGGATGTCATTTACCATCCTCTTCCTTTTCTGAATGAACACAGTGAGTGTTCATTCATAACTGAAGCATAGTAAACTGTGTTTGTGAATGAACAGGAAGCTGCTCAGCATAGAGCATTGCACATTCATTCATTGTCCAGTGCAGCTGAGGCTGCAGAGAAAGGGACTCTTTCTCACAGGAACAGAGTTGAGGCTCCAGGTGGTGGAGCTCCTGCCCCTGTCACCTTTTTTTCTCTTGGTGTCAGGAAAACTTGCCAGAAGTGACTCATGCAGATAGCAGAGGAAGGAGGCAGCAAATACCTTCCTGCTTATGCATAAGATACCAGGCCGCAATCTGCCCCTCTGAACAGGCACTGTCAGTTTGGCTGAATCCTGTTCTCTACACGATGTTGGAACTGTAAAAAGTATTCCCAGCTGGGCTGCCTTCCCTCCTGGTTTATTGTGAGCTGTTTTTGCATTAATTCAATACAAGTCACTCAATTGCACTGGAACTGTGTGTGTTATTGCCGCCACACCATGCTGCACCCCACCTACACTTAGCGGCAGTCGGCCATGTCCCTTGCAGCGGGTGCAAAAAAAGGATTGGGTTCCAGCATGGCTCTGGTAGGATCAGTTTTAATCCCTATACCAAAATTCAATAGCTCTAACATTCCCTTGACTAAATTGGAGGAGAGACTGGAGGATTGCCGTGCGCTTTACCAGGTTCCGGGCCAAGCTGATGGCAGATCTGGCTATTAACACCCTAGAGGACGGCGTCCGCCTGTGGTGATGTTGCTGCCAGAACACGAGCAAGAAATCTTATAGCAAATAATATCACACTTGGAGGGCCTGTTTGGGGAAAATATACTGCTTCCGGAGTTGAGGTGAAGGTTCTTCCTAAGAAATCAGCAGGAAGACGAGAATTTCACCCGTTATGTGGTGGCGCCTGGAAAAGGGGGGATGTGCGTGGCTGCGCTGACATCACTGACTCAGATCACATACTGAGAGATAAGTTCATAGCAGGCCTGAAGGCTGGACATGTCTGGAGGGCCTTGCATAAGAAAGTTAACATGCAACTCGCCACCTCCTTCCACAATGCGATGGTGCATGCGGTTGTGTGGGACCTGGAATGAACGGATGCAACAGTGACCAAGAATTTTGAACCTGCATACTTTTAAGAGGAAACCCTGGCTCCTTCATCCTTGTCAGCCATGCAAACTGTACTAATAAATCTAGCTCAGGATGTGGCTGCTTTGAAACAGAAGAAGAAAGACTCACCCTAACCCTAGGATAAGAACCCACTGTACAGGGACCCTGCCATTGGTGTGGCCTCTATGGACATATATCCAAGAATTGTGGGTCCAGGTTCAAAAACCCCTCAAGGCCGTCTTTAAACTACTGACTTCTGGGGCAGAGGGATGACACCCAAGACCAACAACCCAAAGTCCTAGCTGGCCAGAGGACATGGTAACATCGAGCCCAGTAGTTAAGAGGCAAGAAGTCCCATATCTGATTGACACCAGGTCAGAGGTCATGGTCAGGGAGTATGATTTCTATTTGCAGAGATTAGGAGCATGATAACAGTTAGACCACCTGCTGGCTATCTCTCAGAACAGCCAATAACCTACCCATCCTGGTCGAGGGCATCACCTGGGTGAGGATCCAAATAGAAAATCAGGTGGTGGAGTAGATAGGGATAGTGGTGACCCATGGCCCAGTTAACCCAGCAGTGCCTGTCACGATGGGCATGAATGTCTTGAAAGACCTGGACTTACCTCGCCTGTTGATCAAATATGAACATTCAGGGCTGGCAGGCACGTAGCAGGCAGGCACATGGCTGGCGGGTGCATGGCTGTGGCCTGCAAGCGGTGTGGCTCCGAGTACTACAGGCCTATGAAACCCAAAGCAGGGCAACTAAGGAGAAACAAGAGCAAGTAGAAGTGGACTGTACACCCCCAAGCAGAAGTTACTCTTGGCACCCTTACAAGAAATGGTCTGGTTACTCCCTGTGAGCCCACCAAAAAATACAGGGGGCCACTGTTATGGGCGAACCCTGAGGAAGCAAGCTGGAGCCTGACCCAGTGATCCAGCGACTACATTGAAATATGCATAGACCTTGTGTGCTGGGTAGAGACTGCTCCAAAAAATCTGCTGAAGATCCGGAGGCATTTAATGCCACAGATCGCTCCCTGGTGCATGAAGCTCCATCTGACTGGTTCCTGCCGCCCCTCCTTGTGGAGTCTCTGGCCTATCTCCATCTTGAGCCTGATGTTGTGGAAGTCAGAAACCCAGAAGGCCTGTATGTAGGGTTGTCATCTTTTCTTTAAGCCAAACCCGAACACTTTTGCGGCGCACGGCAATTTTTTTGTGGTACACGCTATAGGATTGTAAAATAACGCGGACACCTTTTGGGTTACCCAAAGACAGTGGCGTCACTAGGGTTGGTGTCACCTGGTGCAGTAAAATATGGTGTCACCTCCCCCCCCCCAATAACTTTTTCCAAATATTTTTTACCCTACTGTTTGCTCTCTGTTCTCCTTTCTTCCCCTTTTCTCTCTCTCTATCCATCTTTCTTGTTCTTTCTATCCCTTCTTCTTTCTCCCCATTTTTCTTTGTCCCCTCCCCCGCCTCTCTTTCTCCAGGATCGGAATTCACATCTCAGGAGCCTATAGGTACTGGACTCTGAAGTGCCTCCCTCCCCCAAACAGCGTTGCCAGCCCCCTACAACTTTTTTTATACACTGAGAAATCATGAAAGATCTACTAACAGAATGCATTTCTTTGAGAACCTAAAATGACAGTGTGCTGCCCGACATTTTGGAGAATAAAATGTACATTACAAGGTTTGTACAAAAAAAAAACAGATGGAAGTATGATGCACCGAACTGTTAATCATACTGCCCCCTAGCAGCCTGCAATGCAGAGTGGCTGGAGTGTCAAATTTCTCCGGCTGCTCTTTGATTTCATGCTGATTTAGTGGGAATTTGCCCTAAAAGGGAAAGGGGGGGTGGAAGCTTAGAGACAGAAGGGGGGAGAGAGAGGAGGGTGGGGTGTAACAGAGAAGGGGGATGACAGAGAGGGAGGGGGTGGGGGTAAGACAGAGAGGGAGGGGGTGGGGGTGTGACAGAGATGGAGGGGGTGGGGTGTGACAGAGAGGGGGGTGACAGAGAGGGGGGTGACAGAATGGGAGGGGGTGGGGGTGTGACAGAGATGGAGGGGGTGGGGGGGTGACAGAGAGGGAGGGGGTGGAGGTGTGACAGAGATGGAGGAGGTGGGGGTGTGGCAGAGATGGAGGGGGTGGGGGGTGACAGAGAGGGAGGGGGTGGGGCAGAGAGGGAGGGGGTGGGGGTGAGACAGAAGGGGGGTGACAGAGAGGGAGGGGGTGAGACAGAGAGGGAGGGGGTGGGGGGGTGAGACAGAAGGGGGGGTGACAGAGAGAGGGGGGATGACAGAGAGGGAGGGGGTGGGGGGGGGTGACAGAGATGGGTGAGACTCCCCCCCTCCTCACCTTTCCATGGCTCTACCCCTCAGCTGTTTCCTGCACATTCTGTACATGCATTGCACACAGTCAGCCGGCACTACCATTCTCACTGGTGGCACAGACAGAGAGAATGGCATGTTCTGTATGTGTGCACAGACCGAGTGTTTGGTGCCGCTGCCACGTACTGTAAGGTAGGCTCCTACTCTCCGGTCTCTTTCCTTATCCCAGGCTCCCGAGCAGTCAGCCTCCTCCTGGTTCCTCGAGTCCTTTCTTACTTCCTACTGCTGACTGTTCATTCCCACGCCGCGCTTCTCTCTGCCTATGGATTACGATGTCACGTCAGCCGGAACTAGATAGCTCCTGTCGGGCAGAGATCACTCTGCCTGACAGGGAAGTGACTGAAAGACGCAGGAGCGCGGTGGACACACTCGCAACGCTCCGCTGCAGCTATGCAAGTAACAACTGTGTGTGTAGCGGCAGCCCCAGGGTCACCCCTCTGGCGGGTGTCACCCAGGTGCGGCATGCACCCCCCGCACCCCCATAGCAACGCCTATGCCCAAAGAGAGTAGTAATGAGGTGTGCTACGATGAACAGTGGCTGTGGCAAAATTGCATTAACAGTGGGGGGTGGGATGACTTAAAGGGGCATGGCTAAATAAAACAAAAGCATTTGTGTACTTTTAAAATAAGATTCGATTAATAAAAGAAATGTCAGTAAAATATGAGACTAGCCTACCTTAAAAGTGGAAACTGTCAGACAATAGAGCAGTGGATGATGTCAGAAGATCAGTGGATGGTGTCAGTAGGACAGTGGACGGTGTCAGTAGAGCAGGGGATGTGTCAGAATATCAGTGGATGGTGTTAGTAGGACAGTGGATGGTGTCAGTAGAGCAGTGGATGGTGTCAGTAGAGCAGTGGATGGTGTCAGTGGAGCAGTGGACAGTGTCAGTGGAGCAGTGGACGGTGTCAGTAGAGCAGAGTACGGTGTCAGTAGAGCAGTGTACGGTGTCAGTAGAGCAGTGTACGGTGTCAGTAGGGCAGTGGACGATGTCAGTAGGGCAGTGGACGGTGTCAGTAGGGCAGTGGACGGGTTAGTAGGGCAGCTCTACTGAACCCAACCCCATACAAACTGTTCACAAAGTGGCACTGTGCATTCTACAACCCTTTCAAGCACCTTTTAATTACAAAAAAAGCCCCAAAAATTCAAAGAAATCCACAGGCACCCCACAAATAGAGAAGAAAATAACAGATTAAATATCAGATAGTGCCTGTGCCCCCCCAATAGAGACCTCCTTTACAGCGAGACAAAAAAAACCTTACCTTCCAGGAGCCCCTGCAAAGATGTGTGTGTGTGTGTGTGTGAACCTGTTAGGGGGGGAGTCTGTAATACCATGCTTTCTCCTGCAAAAGAGTCCCTGGTTGCCAAGACACCAGTCCAGTGGCCCATCGTTCACTGTCTCTGGTGGCATTACCGCCGGTGGCTGGGTGGGAGAGAGAGAGCACACAGACAGACAGTGCAGTGTGACCCGGCTGCAGGACATTACAGCATAATAGCCCCGCCGGAGCGGGGGAAGAAGGGGGGGTGCGTGCTGTTTGGGGGTAGATGACAGGGGGGTTGCTGACAGAGGGGAGGGGGTAGCTGAGAGAGGGGGTAGCTGATAGAGGAGGTGGGGTAGCTGACAGAGAGGGGGTAGCTGACAGAGGGGGGTAGCTGACAGAGGAGGGGGGTAGCTGACAGAGTAGGGGGGTAGCTCACAGAGGGGGTAGCTGACAGAGGGGGAAGCTGACAGAGGGGGGATAGCTGACAGAGGGGGGATAGCTGACAGAGGAGGGGGTAGCTGAGAGAGGAGGAGGTAGCTGACAGAGGGGCGCATAGCTGACAGAGGGGGGGGTAGCTGACAGAGGGGGAATAGCTGACAGATGGGGGCCCCGCTGACAGAGGAGGGGGGTGGCTTACAGAGAGGAGGTGGCTGACAGAGGCGGGTGAGAGGGCAGACGAGATATAGACCTCAGTGAGGAGACACACGCCAGGTAGGGAGGCGATACTTCGGGCGGCTGCGATCACCCACAGTCCAGCCCCGCCTCTACATGTGACAAGCTCCACCTGCCAATCACAGACCCTCGTGTCTGCCGCCTGCACGTGACCCATTCAGCCAATCACAGGGCACCCGCTGCCCATCGCTGAGCTGGGCTCGGAGGGCAGAGGCTCAGGCATGTGTGTAACATTGATGGCGTGCACGGAAATCGGGATGCGCCGCTCTAGATGTTGCGGTCGGGGCCACTAGTCACAGGACGGTTGAACGTGAATGTGCCCGGGTTTCTGGCGGGTTGAAACCTGGGCACATGTGTCAAAACCCGGACTGTCCAGGTCAAAACTGGACAGGTGGCAACCCTACCCGTACATCCATCCAGATCAGAAACTGTACTGGTTAATCTGAGGACCCAATAATGGGACAAAAAACATGCCTGATCCCCTGTCACCTGATGGCCCAGAGTCACTGTCTGCAGTTGAACCTACATCAAGTGACTCTACAGAGAATCAAGAGAGGCGGCAACCTTTGAGGTATAACGACAGGCTGATTTTCTGACTATTATGTTAATTGTTTATTGTTTTGCTCTTATTGCACTTTCTTTGTCTCCAGTGTTATTATTGTTTCCATGTTGTTGTGATGCAGAGAACAGTATCTGTTAAAGAAGGGCGAGTGTAGGCAGGTGAAGTCTACTTTCTCCACTGTAGGTGGCACTGAACATGGTTTCTTTATGGTTTCCTATGTCACTGGGGAAGCAATCCAAGTGGATGCTGTCACCCCATGTGATCCTGGAGGCCATCTTGGGTCAGGCAGAGTTTATTTCTCGAAAAAGGAAAAAGAAACTGTGCTAAGAAATGTGACAAACCTATGAACAACAAGTGTTTGTTCTAAAACATGACCTGGAAGCAGTGATTCTCCTGTATAACACCAATACAGTGAACAAAGTATAGATAAAAATAGAACCGCGCTCAAACTGTGAATTATACAGAAATGAATCATAAAAATATATAAACAGGGTGAAACCTACTGAAAACATATGAAATTAGCAAAGTGCACCCATAAAGTTAATTATGTGCTGAAAAATTGTGTGAAGTACTATAAACAATGTATCATGAATTCATACAGTGTCCAAGCACAAATAAAAAGTCCAGATGCGTTGGATAAATTAATAACTATCCACCCGTGCAAAATCAAATAAAGTCCATCCATAAATGAAGACTCTTCAAACGCTGATGAACAAAGCCAGTGTGCGATCCACCACCATTATAGATAGAATCACTGCTTACCAGAAATCCGTGATCCCCCATTACAGAGGATCAGGGAGAGCATGTAATAAACACATGTGAAGAAAAAAGTTGCGCTACCAAATATAAAACTAATGTAATAGGCTGCCAGCATTAACAATCAGACATATTGTAAACAAGAAAAAGAAAATAAATAAATGCGGCACCATGAAAATTGATATGAGAACCAATTCTAAAAAAAAAAAAATCGTCTACACATGCTAAGTGTGCAAACGTGACCTGTGAAAAATGGGGACAAGTGAATGTGACCCAATGTAAGATATGGCTTATGAAGCCGTGATCACCATGAATCAAACTAATATACACAGAGACCAAAATGCACATACATTAATCAATAAGCATATCTATTGCCCAGATACACCCCACTAAATTTGACACCCGCTACACTCTCCCCCCAGCAATTTGACACTGGTCCCCAGTGTCTGGATCAAGTCATGCCCCAAAGGGAGCCAATATAACCTCCATCCGGAGACTGTTTCAAAAATGCGAAAAAATGTTTTTTTGAAAACTGGTAGTTGTGCCTGAACCTGACATGGAAGGGAAAAGAAAAAGGGAAACAACACATAACAGTACACATATCACAATAACACCATTAATACTTTCTCCCCCTCCCAAATTACTAACTAAGACCCGCCCCATCCTCAGCGGTCTTGACAGATGTTCTCCTGTAGAGGGGATAAAAGAAAGTTAAACACAAAAACTTCCTGACACATATGTATGTGTTGGAACGAAAAAATCTCTCCAAAGAGAAATCCTTTCCTTCCATGAAGTGTGTGTGTGTGGTGTAACGTGAATAACATTGCACAACACCTGGTGACAGCGCCACGGTAAAGACACTTGTTGAATCCTTGTGCAACTCTTTTTTTTTCTCTGTACTTTGGCCCTGACTACCCCAAAGTCCATGATTCCTTTGCGGGAGGGAAGAAAAAGAGAAAACAACAGCAACAGTTCTCCATTCCTCCAAAGAGCACAACACCCGTAAAACTCGGGTACAGTTCCTGAGTTTCCCGGGAAAGAAACAAACCCCGGAAAGTTCAGCAAACTTGCAAGGCACTAAGCAAGGAGTCTTTTCTCCTACAAGTAGAATCTGGGATGCGGCAAGACAAGGGGTTTGAAATACTTATCCACAGTCTCTATGTGATATTCGACATCCTCCCCTTCTTTCCGTCGAATCAACACTTTGTCAGCATGGATGTGCCGACCCAACATCCACTCTGCTTTACAGTCCTTAAATCTTTGAGATGCCTTTGGGGAACAAGCGAGGTACCTGCGTGCGTGTGGGACCCTGATGTGTGTCCACACGAAATCATTGTACCAACCGTCCCTGCAAACTTCCACTTCATAAAGCAGATCCTTAGATAAGTATGGGTACTCCCACCCATACTCGTTGGCGACTTTCTGGCAGAACAAATGCTGTAGCCTAGACAAGGGAGGCATGGTAGAGCGGTCTCCCTCGCCCGGCAGGACGATTGAATCCGGATGGCGAGGTGCCTTGACCACCTCCAACTTGGGCATAGGTGCCCGCAGCGACAGTCTCTTATCCCCGGTGGTAGGTGTAGGATGCACCGGGGACCGAAGGGCAGGCAGGGGGTCCCTCCTCAGGCGCTGGTGCCTCCACCCAGGGTGTACTATCCCCTGTGGTTATAGGTGGATCCCTGGCTTTGCGGGATGAGGAGAGAGGCATCTTGTCCCAGCCCTTCTCAGCAAACATTTAGTCTATGACGACGTCGTCTCCCACATCAGAGACCGACTCCAGGTCGGAGGTGTCACACTCCTCTGCGGGCAGGTAGTTGGTAGTGGACACCGAATCACTCCCACCCACGGGCCTTGAATCCCCGACACCTCCGTCCCAACACCAAGTCCCAGTCCCTGGCTTACCTCGGCCCAAACTTGTGAAGGGATGTCCAGGACTCTTCCTACTGGATCCATCCGGGCAAGGCAAGTGCAGGGGTTGTCCTCCATCTCGGCCGCTGGAAGCTCTCACAAGACCGACCTTCCTTGTTGGCGCTGGGAGTAAGGAAACTGTGGTGACCGAAGCAGCATCTCCGGATTTTGCATCCTCAATCCCTTTGTTCGCGACCTCCACGGAGGTCTCTACAGTGCGCGGAGGGATGGCTGTCCAAGCGTTGATTTCTCCTTGTTGAGTGGCGGCGCCTGATGTAGGGCTGAGGTGGAAGACTCAAGGTCTCTCTATGCATTGCTCCACCTCAAACGTGAACTCCTGCAGGCCTCGCAGCGACCGAAGGGCTTTAGCTGTACCACCAGTCCCGAACATCTGGGACAAATCATACCCAGGGCCTCAACATCCTTGCAGGTATACAAGGCGAATCGACCCCGGGGCTTGAGCCGAACCCCCGATCTGTAATCAGAGCAGCAGTTGAAGTCATCCTCGTAGTATTTGAGACTGGAACCCACGAGGCATTGCTGAACATGGTGACTGATTGCTGCTCCATCGCATACTGCATAACTGGCGCCAAAGTCCCCACGTGTACCTCTTCACATGGCCGGACTCCTCCCCTCTGGCACACCAGTTCGCGGGCTTTCTCCATGTCACGCCCACGAACTGTGTAGGAAGGGTGTGCCTGCTGGCGCAGTGGCCAATATGGCCGACCTACTCGGAACTCTTCTGGGCAGCAAAGTTCAAACTCCGATAGCTTCGGCTCCATTGCATAAACACAAATCCCGGACTTAGAGCCCCCACGTGTAGCGGTCCTCCCCCAGCTACTCCCTTCTCTTCATGGCTGGTTTTACTCATCTAGGGGTATCTGGGAGAAGGGGGAAAGATGCACACCACCAGATCGGCTCTCTGATGTAAGATGCAGAGATATGAGATGAACCATTTACCCTCGGGTCTGCGTTTAGGCCGGAGCCTCAGCTTCCTCTGTGGAGGATGATTGCCACTGTCACTGACAGGGACACTTAGCTTCCAGTAACACGAGTTCCACACCAAGAAAAGTCCAACACTGTTTTATTGCCTTGATACTGGTTGACTTTTAAAAGAACAGACAAGGTGTAGGGAAGAGTAGGTCCAGGCACAACTGATGAATTAAAGTTTCTCCTGTTCCTTTTAGTGCAAACAGGCTTGGCGCACAGTCGCTGCCACCGACCGTGAATTTGGTCACTGCCACTGACCTGGGTGAACGTTGAGGCCCCTGCCACAGGCCTTGGATGAGGCCTGCCACTGACCTAAGAAAGATGGGTCTCTGCAACAGACCATGAGAACATGAAGTACCTTCTTTAGAACAAACGACCCCTGTCAGAGGAAGACATCCATCCGGACGGTCACCAGAGGCCTCCACCGGCACCAGCAAATGCTGCGCTGGCTCTACGGGGAGGTCACGTCTCCGGTCCCTTACGCCCAGGATTCAGGCACCCAATACCGGGGGCACCTTAGGAATGCTTCGCCCTCGCGGGACCCATATGAAGGTACTGGGCCCCAGGCCTCCTGGTATAGTACCTCACCCCAGGCTGAAGGTGCCTGAGATGGAACTCGACTCCAGGGCGCCTGGGCACAGATGAACCGCAGCAGCCCCCAGGCTGAAGGTGCCTGGGGAATGGACCTCGTGGGCAAGATGTCCGCCCCTTTTATATCCTCTCCCAGCAGGCACAGCGGGTTCCCCGCCCCTCCGTACTACTGCCGCAAGAGGACAAAAAGGGCACGGCTCTAGAATGGTAGTTCAACCCTGGTCCCAGGTGACAGTGCCACCCAGGGACCGCAGGGAACATGACACCATTCATACCTCCCACACTCCAAAGTGTCCATAAATCCCTAAAATCAATGTATCTGGGTCATCTATTGCCCAGATACACCCCACTAAATTTGACACCCGCTACAAATATAAAAAAAAAAATAATAATAATAATATGCTGGAGGCCCCCTTCTCAGCAGAAGAGGTACAGGAAGTCATTAAGAAACTCAACGGCACGATGGACACATATGGTGGGAATGCCCCAGAATACGCCCTTTCTGGAAAAAATATTTTTCAATTTAATTGATAAGCTAGTGGGAAAATAAAATACTTTGAAATGTGTTGAATTCTGTCCCCCGTCGGATAGTGTCCGCCCTGTACTGCGCTTGCTCAGTACGTAGGACAAGGGGATTTCAAAAATCTCCGAAGACGAATGGCGCCTGCGTGGTGAGTCCAGGTTCAAGCCCCAACATCCGAGGTTCAAGCCGAGCCAAGCGAGGCCGTGCCCGAAGCGTGGCGAGCGAAGCGAGCCCGTGAGGGGCCCTGTTACTATGTTCTACCGTATGTCCACTTGGATGGTGGGGCTTGAACCTGCACTCACTGCGCAGGTGCCGTTCATCTTCGGAGATTTTGTGAATCTCCTTGTCCTCCGTACTGCGCAAGCGCTGCGCCAGCGCAGTACAGGCCGGACACTATCCGATGGCCGGACCGTTTTTGTCAGAACACCGGTATACATGTCAGAAAACACTGCAAAATATTTTTTGTGGCCCTAAATGGGTGTTTTTGGAAGAGCAGAATACACCCACAGTATGTAAACGGTGTATCTCACACCTACAGAACTGCAGAAAATGCTATTCCAAAAAAAATTTTTTGTCCTAAATTTTTTTTTAGAATAGCACAATAGAAGAAAAATATATAAATTGTTTATCTCACACACCTCCAGATATGCAGAAAACACTGCAAAATATTTTTTGTGGCCCTAAATGGGTGTTTTTGGAAGAGCAGAATACACCCACAGTATGTACAGGGTGTATCTCAACGTAACATATGCAGTGCTGGTGCACTGAGCTTGCAGATAAAAGTTAGATTTTCTCTGGCACTGGGCTCATGGCAGTGTAAAAAGACTGTGCACTGCAACCCAACCAGGTAAATCGATGCAGATCGCTGAGTTATTCGATCTCTGAATCTGGACTAGATAAATCTCTCTCCCTGAAAGCAGCAACAGGAACCTTGCCCTACACTGTCTCTATCTTTTCTCTCAGTAGATTGCAGAATCAGGACTAACTCCTATCATTTAATTCTCTCCCTCACAGCAACAGCAGCCAGGATCTTTTCCCTATACTGTCTAAAGCAGAGTGACGTGCTGTACTGTGTGCCTCTAGCTTATATAGAGGCTGGGTCACATGCTGCACTGGCCAATCTGTCAGGAACTTGGTAGGAGGCCGAGATGCTAGGAGGGCTCCCCTTGCGGCCCGAGTGCAGCACACCACTGGAGGTGACACAGCAGGTGTGGTGCCCACAGAAGCACGGGTGCCTGGTAGCTGGAACTGGAGACAGGCGTGCTTGGATGGTCCAGGAAGCAGGGACCAGTGGACAGACTTGATAACGGAGTCGGGAGCCAGGCCAGGGGTCAACACAGGAAGTCAGTCCAGGATCAGATGCAGGAAGCAGGCAGAGGGAGGTCAGATGTAAGCCAAGGATCAAGCCAGGGGGTCAGAAGGATCAGGTCAGGACAAGCCAAGTCGGTACATGGATCAGGAACAGCAGATTCACAGGACACAGGAACGCAGACAAGCTGAAGATACACCAGCGATGCGCCACTGTCAGCAGTGAGTTTAAATAGGCCGGGCATCCATCACGGTGCCGCGCATCCTTCTGCGCGCATGCGCATCAAAGCGTCTATTTCCCTGATACAATCACACCCTTGCCATTAGTAGGGCACATCAGTAAAATAAAAGTTTATTGGCTGCCCTGTAGCTTTTAGAAATGCACCATTACATCGCCGAACACCGGACCCGAACCCGAACATACAGTCAATTGTTCGGGTTCGGGTCCGGGACCCAAAAATCCAAAAGTCCGGTACGAACCCGAACTTTACAGTTCAGGTTCGCTCAACCCTAGTATGGTATGAATATTAAGGGGAAACCTGAACCAAAAAAAAAGCGTGGGTCCCCCCCAAATTCCATATCAGGCCCTTTAGGTCTGGTATGGATATTAGGGGAACCCTGCGCCATTTTTTTCTGCGGCCTGCCAGGTTGCATGCTCGGATAAGGGTCTGGTATGGATTTTTGGGGGGGACCCCACGCCATTTTTTTTTCATTTTGGTGCAGGGTTCCCCTTAAAATCCTTACCAGATCTAAAGGGTCTGGTATGGATTTTTGGGGGGAACCCCACGCCGTTTTATTTTTAAAAAATGACGCAGGGTTCCCCTTAATATTGATACCAGACCCATGCTGTTTTTTTTCAATGACTTTTATCTGTATTGCCGGGCCCCGACAATTCATTATCGCCGCGATCAGTTTTAAATGACGGGAGAGGTACGAAATTTAAAGGAATATTTAACTTTAGGCATTATTAAAATCACTGCTCCCGAAAAAACTGCAGTTTTTAAAACTTTTTTTGCATTGATACATGTCCCCTGGGGCAGGACCCGGGTCCCCAAACACTTTTTTATGACAATAACTTGCATATTAACCTTTAAAATTAGCACTTTTGATTTTTCATGTTCGTGTCTCATAGACTTTACCGGTGTTCGCGTTTTTTGGTGCGAACCGAATCAGGGGGTGTTCGGGTCATTCCTATTCACCGCTGATCAGATCACTCCATTGATAATCAGACCCATGAGTGGATAGCGTAGCATGTAAAAGATGGAAAGGCTCCAATAGTGTAAAACCTTATGATTTATTAATAAAAAGTAAAACGGAATATCACACTTACAATGTTGCATTAATAGATAAGCCTTAAATCTGATGTGCCGGCCGGTGCACAATCAGATAAACCCAGCCGTCTGGGTTGTACGAGCAGTGACACGAGGTGACGTCAGCGCGTCGCTCCGCCCGGACTTACTTTTTATTAATAAATCATAAGGTTTTACACTATTGGAGCATTTCTGTCTTTTACATGCTACGCTATCCACTCATGGGTCTGATTATCAATGGAGTGATCTGATCAGCGGTGAAGCAGGCTTGTGACGCTTTGGAAAGAGGCTGTGTTTATTACATGCTTTCCCTGATCCTCTGTAACGGGGGATCACGGATTTCTGGTAAGCAGTGATTCTATCTATAATGGTGGTGGATCACACACTGGCTTTGTTCATCAGCGTTTAAAGAGTCTTCATTTATGGATAGACTTTATTAGCGCAGTCGGCTATTTCTGGGAGGGCATCCAGGGACGTCCTCCCTCACTTGTGCTTCCCGCGTGCCCCCTGGGGCGCGTACCCGGAAGCGTCTGTGATTGCCGGGTTCTCCAGGCCTGGCGCATCACGGATCAGGGGAAAAGGGCCACTGACAGCAGCCCTTTACCATGTGACAGAGCGATCACTTCTCAACAAACTGGCACATGTCCGGTTGAGCTCTCTCCCTTCTCCTCCCACTGATCGGTACAGCGTGTGAGGAAAGGAGGGAGCCGGTGCAGCAGCGCCTGTGGGCTGGATCTGAAGTGCCTACAACGCTAAACTGTGCCCATTTATGCCTCATCTGTGCCTCATATATGCCCATCAATACTGATACATGCCCATCCATGCCAATCCGTGCCTCATACATGCCCATCTGTGCCTCATATGTGCCCATCTGTGCCTCATCCGTGCCCATCCATGCCTCATCCGTGCCCATCCGTGCCTTATACATGCCCATCCGTACCTCATACATGCCCATCCGTGCCTCATACATGCCCATCCGTGCCTCATCCCTGCCCATCCGTGCCTCATCCATGCCCATCCATGCCTCATCCCTGCCCATCTGTGCCCCATCCATGTCCATCCATGCTCATCTGTGCCTTATACATGCCCATCTGTGCTTTATTCGTGCCTCATCCATAGTGAGCTATTGCTTTGAGTGGAGAAAACTGCTTGCAGTTTTTTCCAGGTTTTAGCATTCCTAGATGGGGCTCCATAGTTTGGAGATTCTATAGTGTCTTGGGCAGGATGGAATATTCAAACCAATGTCCGGGTTTTGTGGAGGACCAGCAGGATGTATGCCTAGGTGCACACAGCTAGGGTTGCCACCTGTTCGGGATTCACATGGACAGTTCGGGTTTGGAACCATGCATCTGGGTTTCAGACTGCCTGAAACCCGTACGCATTATTCAGACTGGACTACGGCTTCCCAGCAGGGTTGCTGGCTGCAGTTGTCTAAGCTGAGAGTGTCTGTTACACTCCCTTTCACACTGCCCAAAGCCAGCACTAACAAACCCCCCCAAACACACACACAGATGGGAGAGGAGAGAGGGCTCGATCTGCACCTCTTACTTCCGCCCCTACCCCTCTGTGCCTGCCCACACTCCATTCCCTGGCGCTGTGCCTCAGAAAAGGAAAGCGGGGGCTAAAAATTTGAAGTCCACCTGCCTCAGATACATCTGGACGAGAGGTGCTGACTGCCAAAGGGTGAGTGAGCTCACCAGCCATCCCTGACTCTGACTGAAGTCTCCCCCCTTCTCGCTCCTGCCTCTGAGAGAAGGCTTCTCAGAGCACCCCTTAGATTAGAGTTCCCCTTTACACCAAAGGGCACAGTGTTCCCCCTTACATCAAAGTCCTCTCCGTACATCAGAGTTCTCAGTGTTCCTCCTTAATTCAGGTTTCCCAGAGCATCCCTTATGTTAGAGTCCCCAGAGTTCTCCCTTCCCTCAGAGTTTGCAGAGTCTCCTCTGACAGTGAAAGGGAACTCTGTGAGTTCAAATGTAAAGGGGAACTTTTGTTATTAACTTCATATGATTAGAAATGTTATTTAATAGCAAAATATATGTATAGTTTATACTATAAAAAAAAAAAATTGCTGTGCGCCGCTAAAGTGTTCGGGTTTGACTTGAAGAAAAGGTGGCAACCCTACACACAGCCCTTATAATGGAGGTTTAGAAATACCTCAGGGCTCCACCCAAGAGAGACAGAAGGTCTTCAGGAGTCAGAGGCTGCATACAATTCCAGAATTAAAAATCATACCAATAAAATCTGCTGTTACAGTGTCATATGTGGATTTAAAGCGGAGGTCCGCCTTGTTTTTTTATTTTTTAAAGTCAGCAGCTACAAATATTGCAGCTGCTGACTTTTAAAATAAGGACACTTACCTGCTCGGCTCTCGTGTGCTGCCGCCGCCATCTTCGCTAAGGGAATCAGAAAGTGAAGCCTTACGGCTTCACTTCCTGGTTCCCTACTGTGCATGCGCGACTCGTGCTGCACTATCCCACTGGTCCCTGCTGTCTTCTGGGACCCGTGTGTCTCCCAGAAGACAGCGGGGGGACGAAAGAAGTGGCTTAGATACCCGCGGATGGCTCGGGTATCTATGCCCGGAAGTGGGACCAAATACCTGTATAACACAGGTATCTGCTCCCCCTCCCCCCCCTGAATGGTGCCAAATGTGACAGCGGAGGGGGGGAGGGTTCTGAAAAGCGGAAGATCCATTTTTGGGTGGAACTCTGCTTTAACGTAGTGCTACAAAGGAATTAGTATCCACAGAACAAAGTGTTTTTCCACTTACATTTTGTGCCGTCACTGACACAGTTCACTTTGACTCTGCTGCTAATTAAATTATTTCTGAAACTGGTGAAAAACAGTTGGAAGATGATAATACCATTGAAAGTATGGATATAGATGATCTGTTGAATACCTCTTTACACCCTGTTTCAAATTATTATGCAAATTCTATTTCATTGTCACAAAGATTAAATATTTTGTTTTTCAGCTTAACTCATGGATGGCATTGTGTCTCAGGATTCTTTTGATCACTGAAAACAATCTCGGACACCTGTGATAATTAGATTGCCAGGTGAGCCCAATTAAAGGAAAAACTACTAAAGGAGGGTGTTTCACATTATTAAGCAGAGCACCATTTTCAAGCAATATGGGGAAGAAAAAGGATCTCTCTGCTGCCGAAAAGAGTGAAATAGTTCAATGCCTTGGACGAGGTATGAAAACATTAGATATTATATGAAAACTTAAGTGTGATCATCGCACAATTAAGAGATTTGTGGCTGATTCAGAGCACAGACAGGTTTTGTGCAGATAAAGGCACATTGAGGAAGATTTCTGCCAGATCCATGCATCGGATCAAGAGAGCAGCTGCTAAAAAACCATTACATAGCAGCAAACAGATATTTGAAGCTGCTGGTGCCTCTGGAGTCCCACCGACATCAATGTGTAGAGTCCTCCAGAGTCTTGCAACTGTGCATAAACCTTGCATTTGGCTACCACTAACCATAAGCAGAAAAGGCTGCATTCAGCAGAAAAATACATGAAGACTAATTTTCAAACAGTCCTGTTCACTGATAAGTGCCATGAAACCCTGGATGGTCCAGATGGATGGAGTAGTGGATGGTTGGTAGACGGCCACCCTGATCCAACAAGGCTGCGACGTCAGCAAGCCGGCGGTGGAGTCATGTTTTGGGCCAGAATCATGGGAAGAGAGCTGGTCAGCCCCTTTAGGGTCCCCGAAGGTGTAAAGATGACCTCTGCAAAGTATGTGGAGTTCCTGACTCACCACTTCCTTCCCTGGAACAGAAGGAAGAACTATGCTTTCCGTAATAAAATCATCTTCATGCATGACAATGCACCATCTCATGCTGCAAAGAATACCTCTGCATCAATGGCTGCTATGGGGATAACAGGAGAGAAAGTCATGGTGTGACCTCCATCCTCCCCTGACCTCAATCCTATTGAGAACCTTTTGGAGCATCCTCAAGCAAAAGATCTATGAGGGTGGGAGGCAATTTACATCCAAACAGCAGCTCTGGGAGGCTATTCTGACATCTTGCAAACAAATTCAAGCAGAAACTGTCCAAAAACTCACAAGTTCAATGGATGCAAGACTTGTGAAGCTGCTATCAAATAAGGGGTCATACAGTATGTTAAAATGTAACGTGACCTGTTAAAATGTTTAAAAAGTTAAAATGTTGTTCAAAGTTTGATTGAAATAGCTTTTGATTTCAGTAAATATGCTGCAAACGCAACAAATTATAATTTTCAGTTCTTTACAACCTATAAAGTGTTTTGAAACTTACTGTGCGTAAAAATTTGGAACAGTACATTGTAAGTTTTTTATTTTGAAAACAAAAACTGTTATTATTAGGAGGTTTGTTCAATAAAATTTGAATTGTACTCTTAATAGTTGATAACATGAGAATTATGCTGACTGTTGTTTACATCATTTATTTAGGTAAATGAGAAAAATATCATTGGCATAATAATTTGGAACAGGGTGTAGATTGAAATACAACATTTGATGAAAGCTATGTCCCTGAACTTTCAGACATTTCCCAAACTGATATTTCAAGGGCAGAAAGTACATTTACCTCTGATGCTATCACTGTTACACCTCAAGATGAAAGTCTTTTTGTGGAAGAAAGAAAATTCATTGTTTTTGAATCATCTCTTGATAAAATACTTAAACTTCTACGTTGCCCCAAAGAACAATGTTTTGAAAAAATTAAAAATTTCAATAAAGTTATGGTTGGCAGCTTACTAAAAGAGTATTAAACATGCACCGAAAACCACCAAATACTTCTTTGGGAAAGCCACCCAAAGATTTTGCCGCGGGCAATTTAATTCTTGCCTCGGCTATTACATGCAGTGGATCTCCGTAAAGGAAATGATGGATTTACTACATATACACATTTTTTCAAAGGCAACTTATCATAAGTATTTTAATAGATTCATATATGCTGGAATTGATCATTGTTGGCTTGAAGAAAAAAAAAATACAATCTAAGTTGCAAACAGATTCAGTTTTTGTAGTCGGTGACGGACAATGTGATAGTCTGGGTTTTTCAGCGAAATACTATGATGGAACTTAAATATTGATTTCAAACAGTGCAAGTCACTCAAAAAACATTGTGAAAAAACTGGCATTTCAGAATTGCCTGGACCGCATAATAGATGACAAATACGATGTTCAAGTTCTGGGAACAGATAGACATATGGGCATAAAAAAAAATGTGAGAAGAGTATAGCAAAATATCTCATCAATACGACTTGTGGCACTATGTCAAATCTTTAAAAAAAAAATTGTAGAGTCCAGCAAGAAAGCAAATTGTAAAGACTTGCAATTTTGTCTATCACCGGTAGTAAACCACTTTTACTGGTGCAGTAGACACTGTAAAGGAGATACAGATATTTTCTGGAGTACATGGACATCCCTGCTGTACCATATACGTAACATACATGAGTGGGAGGAGGCTGGTGAAAAAATTAAGTGTCAGCATAATCCAATATTATTATTATTATACACGATTTATACACAATATGTGACTCTGATGTCCATGTACAGTGGATGATAAAACCCAGTGCAGCATTCAAAGCTTTTGAGGATTTAGTGATGTCCACACAGTTAAAAAATTATGTCCCCCCTTGGTGCTGTACTGTAGCACTGGTGCTATTGAAACTTTTCATAGTAGCGTGCTAAAATATCGAAGTAAACACTTTCATTTCCGGATGAACTCCATGGAGGCATGCACAAAGCTGGTCGTTATATCTCATAACCAGAATGTTGGCCATTGCCAAGCTATTGTGCAAAGTAAAACAAAGAAAAGTGAAGAGCTTGGCACAAAAATAACCTCTTTAGAGCACACACGCTCTAGAAAAAAATGGATAGTGCATAAAATCTATGAGCCTGTATGCCATGATCATTTTTACGAAATAATAAAGACAATTGTTAAGCCCTGTACACACGATCGGATTTCCTATGGTTTTTTAACCAATGGATTTTTCCATCGGAAAACCGATGAAGCTGACTTTCATCAGTCTTGCCTACACAACATCAGTCAAAAAACCGACTGTTCCAAACGCGGTGACGTAAAACACTCCGATGAGCCGAGAAAAATGAAGTTCAATGCTTCTGAGCATGCGTCGACTTGATTCTGAGCATGCGTGGGTTTTTTATCCAATGGAGTTTCCCACAGACGATAGTAATTTGCTATCGGTTTTTTAACCATCGGATAAATTTAAAACATATTCTATTTTTAAACACCGATGGGGGCGTGTCCTGATGTGATCAGCGGCGGACGTGTCAAAGGGGAGCTCCGGGTTTTCTACATCCCATCCGATGCCATCCTTGCAGCCTATAGTGGAATCAGCATCTACCTGCCTGCCAGCGGGTCCCCCTCGATCCTCTGGAGCATTCTGAGTCAGAAATTGTACAGCAGCTCTGCCAGGGGACGTCTGCCCAGCACTGCTCCTCTCATCCGCGGCCGCCGCCATCTTGCCGTCCCGGCATCTTCCCGGACGGACGACTCCGGGCCTGACTGAAGGTAAGGAGGGTCATCCACTCTCCCCTGCCTGTCCATCTGCCCATCTAGTGGGGCCCGGAGGCCTGTCTGGCTGTTGGGGACGTCCGTGGAGGCCGTGGTCCCGCCCGGCCGAGTGCGGCCTAGTGCGGCCTGCAAAGCACCGCTGTCTCCTGAGCCGCGGCCCCGCGAGTGCTTCCGGAGCTCGGATCCTTGGCTTCCATCCCTCCGCCCTGTCCTATCTGCCCACCGCTGCCTTGGCCTAGTGTGCCGCCCATCTAGTGAGGCCTGGAGGCCTGTCTGGCCGTTGGGGACATCCGTGGAAGCCGTGGTCCCGCCCGGCCGGGTGCGGCCTAGTGCGGCCTGCAAAGCACCGCTGTTTCCTGAGCCGCGGCCCCGCGAGTGCTTCCGGAGCTCGGATCCTTGGCTCCCACCCCTCCGCCCTGTCCTCTCTGCCCACCGCTGCCTTGGCCTAGAGTGCTGCCCTGCAAGAACTGTGACTGCTGCTGAGGTGGCCTGGATGATAGATCCTGGAGTCCTCTGCTGCCTGCCTGCCTATACTACACTGCTCTGAGCCACCCTCACCCCTGTACCTCCAGCCTCACATCCTCCCTAACTGTCAGCCGGGTGTTGGCTGCTGAGTGACGGGTGCCTGGAGACCCCCTGTGTTCTGATCACTGCGGCCAGTCTGGCTGGGCTCTCATTGCTTCCTAAAGCCTCCTCTGAGCACGGCTGCAAATCCTACCCCTGTGTGACCTGCCAGATGCCCTCCTCCTCTAAGAAAGGCAAGGGGAGCTCTAAAGCCACAAGGGCCCACACACCCCTCCGGGTACCACCGCCATCTTCCCCGCACACGGATCCCGTCCTGGTCGGGCGAATCCGGGCCTTGCTAGCCGAACTAGACATGGATCCCAGTGAGGCCCCGGAGGTGGAGGGGGTGGCCCCGTCATCTCATGACAACACGGCCATAATCCTTGCTGCGATCGAGCAGAGTAGGACTTCGCTACTGGTACGCATCGACCACCTTGCTGAGGAGTGCAATTTTATACGGAATGATCTAGACAAGATAAGGGGGAGGATGTCTGAGACAGAATCAAGAGTGTCGGCCACGGCGGATCTAACGGCCAATCACTCCACCTCCATTGCTGAGCTACAACGCACAGTACAGTCCCTTGTCGCAAAGTCGGATGACGCAGAAAATAGGCTGCGACGCAACAATGTCAGAGTCCTCGGTCTGCCTGAGGGAGAAGAGGGGGACCACCCTGCTGTATTTGCAGAGGAGTTTTTCAAAAATGTACTCGATCTGACGGATGTTCCCCCTACCTATGTTGTTGAAAGGGCCCACCGAGTGCCTACGGGCAGAGCCATTCCGGGGAATATCCCCAGACCTTTCCTGGTCCGCTTCCTCAATTACCGGGACAGGGACAGGATCCTCTCTGAGGCCCGCAGACACGCCGCACTCAAATACGGCAACGCCTCAGTTCTCCTTTTCCCCGACTTCTCGGCAGAGTTGCAGAGGAGGAGAAAGACCTTCAATGACGTCCGCAGACGGCTCAGAGACAAGAACATTAAATATGGAATGCTATACCCAAGCCGCCTGCGTGTCCAACATGGTGGAGAGGTCCACTTCTTCGACAACCCTGCGGATGCTGATAGCTGGTTGACCACCCTGCAATGAAAGATTCCTCCCACCGATCTATTAGATGCCTGATTCTTTCACATCCTGGTTTGCTCTATCCTACTCAACTTCCTGCAAGCCCCGGAGTTACCCCAAAGTACCTCTACAAGTGAAACACAGCCGACCCCCCCTGTTTTGTTTGGTTTTGTTGTTTGCTTCCAAGTGAAGGACCAGGAGACCTACCTCTACCTGGGGCAGCTCGCTTCTTGAGGGGACTGCTCCGCTGTTCCAGAGGGCCGGTCTCCTCCCACTGTAATGGGATGCAAGTTCCCTCACTCTCGCCTAATGTTCTAGGTTGAACTCACACTGAGGTTATCTCAGAGACTTTGAGCCTCCAGAAGGCGACATCTACAATCAAGTTTAGGGTAAGAAACTGCCTCGGCGAAAGTTGGGGATATGCCAGGCGGTAGGGCGTTATTTGTACTGTTTGTAAGTTTCCACACCTGCTCGGGTTCTACACTATTTTCCTTGCTGGACTATGCTGTCATCATTTTGATACTTCTCTGGGTCACATACTATTTTCTATTTTTTCACTTTATGTTCTCTCCAGTTCCACTAGATTGCTACACCCTGTGGACTACCTCTGCAGCGGGCCTATGGCCAGGATATTACTGGGTATGGGTCTTTTATGATCCTAATGTCATCAAAATTCTCTACTTCAAATGGGTATAGATTTAAGGCTGATATCTTGGAATGTTAGGGGCTTGAATGACAAGATAAAAAGATCATTAGTATTTAAATTTCTGAAATCCCACAAACCTTACATTTTGTTTCTCCAGGAAACCCACCTGACGGGCAACAAAATCCTAGCACTCAGGCGGGCATGGGTCAAACAAGGGTTTCATGCCACATATTCCTCCTACGTGAGGGGCGTGACTGTCCTGTTGAACAAGTCACTCCCCTGCACAGTGGAACAGGTCTTCACGGACCCTGGGGGAAGATACATCATCCTTATCCTCGAAATGTATGCCCAACGCTGGGCAATAATTAATGTATATGTCCCCCCTCCATTTAATTCCTCCATCCTGTACACGGTCCTTACAAAAATAGCCCCCCTACGGGTCCATAATATTCTAGTCGGAGGGTATTTCAACGCCATCCTTGACCACAACAAAGATACTACTAACCCCCTTAGAACTGCCCCCCCCGATTTGGAGCTCTGGGCAGACACCTTTGGTCTCCAAGAGCTCTGGCGGTGGAAGCATCCGGAGGAGAGGACATATTCATATATCTCAGCATCACATAGGTCAGGATCCCGCATAGACTTCATGTTCGGGTCGGCTTCTGCACTGTCCCAAGTCAGAACAGTCTCCTATCTCCCGGCAAGTCTTTCAGATCACTCACCGCTAGAGCTTGGCTTGAGTCTGGGCACCCCCCGCGAGCCAGGATGCTGGAAACTGGCATCCCATTGGATAGCCAACCCACAAGTCCAGGAGCTGGTGGAGCCCAGACTCAGGGAATACTGGCAGACAAATGAGGGATCGGCTTCCCTTGACGTGGTCTGGGAGGCGGGCAAGGCTCATGCCAGAGGAGAATACATCTCTTCCATCAAGGCAGTGAGATCCGGCTTTGCGTTACAGACCACTCAACTGGAACAGAGCGAAGGGGCGGCACTGGATCTTTTCACGAAGCATCCAACGCCTGAAAATTATTCTACCCTAGCACAAACGAGAAGAGATCTGAAGCTCCACTACACCTCGCTGGTACACTCAGATGCGCGAAAGCTTGTAGCCAAGCTTTTCAAGTCAGGGGACAAGAACGGGAAACTACTGGCCAACCTTGTAGCAGAACCTACGCTCCAAACAGTAATCCCTAGACTTCAGACTTCCACTGGTTGCCAGGTTACGGACCCCGAAGGTATACTGCGGGAATTCCATTGTTTCTATAGCAACCTGTATGACGACCCATTCTCTGGCTCAGCTGCTGCTGGGCTAGAGGAACTGGGGGGAAATACTTTGCCTCTCCTCTCCGAGGAGGACAGGATAGCGTTAGACAAGCCGTTAACACGTCTGGAAATAGAGGCAGCAATATACTCCTTGCCCAACAATAAATCCCTGGGCCCGGATGGTCTACCTGGGGACTGGTACAAAACTAACGCTACTTTACTGGTCCCTAAATTAAATCAGCTATACACAGACTGCCTGGAATCCGATAGGCTATCAGACAGCATGCACCAGGCGCATATAGTGCTGCTGCCCAAGCCAGGGAAGGACCCCACCTGTTGCTCATCCTATAGACCCATCTTGTTGCTGAACTACGATCTTAAGATACTCACAAAAGTGCTAGCCAATAGACTCATGAAGGTTTTACCATCCCTAGTCAACATAGATCAGACAGGCTTTATGCCGGGCAAGTCCACGGACATTAACCTTAGACGAGTCTTTACCCATCTCCAGCTCCCACCCGAAGAGAATGTCTCCCGGGTACTGGTATCCCTCGACATCGAAAAGGCTTTCGATACAGTCAGATGGTCCTATATGATGCAGGTTCTGGAGGGTTTTGGCTTCGGCCCAACTTTCCGGAAATGGATCGGCCTACTATATAGGGCACCCACCGCCCGTATCAAACTGAATGGTGGCCTCTCGCCCTCTTTCCCGATTAGGAGGGGAACAAGACAGGGGTGTCCTCTATCGCCTGCATTGTTCGCCCTGGTAATGGAGCCTCTGGCTGAGGCCCTGCGGAGGTCGGGGGTGGTGTCTGGAATACGGGTCGGCTCGGTGACCGAGAAGCTGGCATTGTATGCCGATGATTTGATTCTCTTCCTCAGGGACCCCGGTCCCTCGCTCGCCGGGGCGCTTCGGCTTCTGGACCGTTTCGCGACTCTCTCTGGCCTCAGAACCAACTGGAGCAAATCACTAATTCTACCCATAGACCCCGGGGGAAGGAGGCTGAGTGATCCTACTTCGCCTCTACAATGGGCGGATACCATCAGATACCTAGGGATAAATATCTCGTCCAACACTAAAGATTTTTTCAAACTTAACTTGTCCCCGGTGCTGCAGTGGTGTAAACTAAAACTGAAGGCTTGGTCAAACCTCCCACTATCTCTGATAGGGAGAATCAATTTAATAAAAATGAAACTACTCCCGGTCTTGCTGTACATCTTACGGCACTCTCCGGTATGGATCCCCAAGTCTCTTCTCCAGCAACTAGACTCCTCAGTAGCTTCCTTCTTGTGGCAATCACACCCGGCCAGATTTAGTAAAAAGATTTTGTGTAGACCATGGACACAGGGGGGACTTGCCTGCCCAGACTTTCACACCTACTATCTAGCAGCAATGCTCACCCATGCACATAACTGGCTGGTTTAGGATGACACCAATGCGTCAGTTGTCCTGGAGGCGGCACACCTAGGATCTTTTGAGGCCCTCCGCAACGCACTCTATAGGGGGTCGGAGGGCTCTGCGGTACCCTCGACCCTAGCTATGAAAGCGATCATTAAGGCATGGCACACGGTAGTGATTAAACCTAACTTGGCAAAGGCCAGATGGTCCCCCAACACACCACTTTGGTGCAATCCGAGGCTCAGGGAGTTCCACTCTTTGCAGGATCTGGGTCTGTGGGCCGGCAAGGGCATCAAGTATTTGAGGGATATCTGCGATGAGCTGGGGCTATTTACATTCGATAGGTTGAAGAATAAATTCCAGCTTCCGAACTCTTTCTTTTTCAGGTTCCTGCAGCTCCGCCACGCCTTCAATTCGCAATTCAAGTCGGTTCAGCTTCGGCTGGAGCTTGACACCCTGGAGATTCTCCTGGATGATGCCGAGCTCTCAAAACCCCTATCCCGGATCTATCGAGCACTCCTGCCGTCCATTCAGGAGGGTCTGGATGGTCTGCGTGGTTTGTGGCGGGCGGAGGTGCAGGAGCTGGACAGCGAAGACTGGGAAGATATGTGGGACTACCCATTTCAGCCGCTGGTGGCTACCAGGGACAAACTGATCCAATTCAAAATCCTCCACAGGATCTATTACACACCCCAACACCTCCACCGCATATACCCGGCCCTGCCAGCTAACTGCTGGAGATGCTCTGATACTCCTGCAGATTTCACACACATATTCTGGGACTGCCTACAGATTCGGGACTATTGGCGGGAGGTAACGCAATTTATCCACAGCCTAACTACCATTTCTATTCCCCTGACAATTAGTGTATGCCTCCTTGGCCTGGTGGGGCAACTGGCACTTGCCAAAGCCCCACGTACCCTAATAGGTATCCTCCTGTTTTATGCAAGGAAAGCCATAGTACTGAAGTGGAAGTCAACCACCCCCCCCACCCTGACCTCATGGAAACATCTAGTCAACACAGTGGTGCCCCTCTATAAAGCGACGTATCTGTCTCGTGGATGCCCCAAAAAATATGAAAAAGTCTGGCATCTGTGGACTGATTCAGAGTCCACAACAGATGACCGACCTCAAGAGGAGTAACTCGTAAGATCTCCTCTGTACTCATCAGTCCTGATAGGAGCTAAGGTCCGTACTCTGAATAAATAAATGGAGGTGCAAGCATCGCTCAAATTAATAGCACCTACCCCTGCATGCTCCTGATAAGCCCAACCCAGACATCTAGGAACAAGTAGAGGTCCCGCAAGGAATAATAACTCCTGTTGTAATCCTACCATGTGTACCCCGAGAGGTGTCCCTGTTAAGTTAGCTAGATATATTTAATGCTAAGATGTGATGATAAGTTGTCCTCTGTTTTTTTTTTTTTTTTCTTTTATGTGCACGTGGTTATGTGCAAGGATTGGCCGGGGTATGCCCCAAAGGCCCTGTTTTGTATCTCAAAAACGCAAAAACTTCAATAAAGAGAATTTAAAAAAAAAACCAAAAAAAAACACCGATGGAAAAAAGACCGATGGGGCCCATACACGATCAGTTTGTCCGATGAAAAAAGTCCATCGGACTGTTTTCATCGGTAAAACCTATCGTGTGTACAGGGCTTTAGTGTTGCTTCCGGAAAATTGACAATGACATAAGAAATCAAAAGAGGATCATATTCCTGAAAATGTAGCATCTACTGCAAGACCAGATAAAGAATATGCTGTGTCCATGCACATGTCACAATTTCCCTTGCATAGGGAGGAAGATTCTTTGGAATGAAATTACAATTTAAAAAAAAAACGTAATTATTTTTATCTTATTCATTTTTTTTTTAATTATTGATTATAAATATTTATATTCTATTTATTTTTTTAACTTGAAAATTTATAGATATGCTTACAGTATTACCATATCGTTGTTGTTTTGGTAGTATAACATTTATATAATATATATTTATAATGACATTTCTATATAGTATATACTAATATTCTATTTCTCATTTTAGGTTGGACTGTTTAGAATTTGTTATTCAAGCAATTCTTATTATTTATCGTTTAAAAATTTATGACAATTTGAATTATTTTAAATCACTTGATTTTAATGCTTCTAATAAAAACAAGGTGAGTTAAGACAAGAAATTGTGTTTACGGTTTTTGACTCATTTAAATTAAATAACATGTTAAAATTATACTATAATTTATTTTATTGTTGACTCATTAAAATTTTTAAACAATAATCAATTAGATATGATAACTAATTATTTATTATTATTTATACGTTTTTTATACCATGAAATGTATACAATAATTCCTGCTAATTAATAACTAGCCAAATAAAATAAAGAAATTACATTTAAAAAAGCAGATTTAAATTTTATAACATGTTAAAATTATACTATAATTTATTTTATTGTTGACTCATTAAAATTTTTAAACAATAATCAATTAGATATGATAACTAATTATTTATTATTATTTATACGTTTTTTTATACCATGAAATGTATACAATAATTCCTGCTAATTAATAACTAGCCAAATAAAATAAAGAAATTACATTTAATAAATGCAGATTAAAATGTTTTATTTTAACAAATGTGAAAAAAACATTATACAGATAAATCCAAAAATATATTAATGTGGGTTATTTCGATATTAATTTAAAGTAGTTGTATATAACTAAAATTCCAATGCCATGTCTCCGGGGTCATAATTATTAGAATATTTAAAACCTACGTATTCACCTTCTGGGTCTGGGAAAGCAAATCTAACAGCATGAACAGCACGTGAAGGTATGGGCCTTCGATTTCCTTTGCCCAGATAGCCATGTATCCAGGCAGTAAAAGCTTTGTAGGCAGTTTTACGTAGGTTTCTGTAAAATAAAGAATAAAAATAATTTGTGTGCAACGTTAATTATAAAACACTGTTTGCTTTTAAAATATTTATAAATAAGTATTTATAGAGAGAGATAGAATCAATGGTTGTCACCACAAACATATTATAACCCAAAAATGTGCCTGGTTGCATCTAAAACATTTTTTAATCTATGCAACCAAAAAATGATTGTCAATCACATGTCTATAAAAATTAACCTTTCAAGACTAGTTAGTTACGTGTTCTCCTTGAAAGTAAATATTTCTAAAAAAAATATTTAAAACAATTATAAAAACAACAATAGAGAAATGTCAAAATATATAAAAAAAAATCATGATTGAATTTTAAATATCAATTTTTATATATATAGATCTATAGATATATAGATCTATATATCTATATAGATAGGGGGACATTTTATACTTGAAAAAGGAAGAAAGGGTGCAACAGCCTAGTGCATTATCCTTTGGATGGTTTTTATTTAAAAAGATGAAATAAAAACTACTCACAAGTGTAGCATAAAGGTTCACAATATAAAGAGTTTCCACAGGTAGCAGCAATGAGTCAAACCCAAAAATACTCCAAATGGTCATAGAGGATGTGATGAGGGCCACTGCCGGCTGACGCGTTTCGAAGGACAACCTTCTTCCTCAGAGCCCAGCAGCGTTACCTCCCTCAGCTGTCCCTATATATATGTGTGCACACACATATGCACCACTAATCAAGCTGACGAAGACCTCCCAGAAAGTCTTGGGAGGTCCTCCCACTTTAGTGGGCAGTCAAAAGACCAATGATGACGCCCACAGGAAAGGCCAAATTTGTGTTAGACTGTGTTGAGTTGTCCCTCACGCACAATCACTTCTTATTTCTTGGCTATTTGTCTGAGGATAGTGAATTGAATTCCTTGCAGGCCAAATTTGTGTTAGACTGTGTCGAGTTCTCCCTCACGCACAATCACTTCTCTTTTCTTGGGGAACACTTTCTGCAGACCAGCGGAACGGCTATGGGGGCCAGGTTTGCCCCTAGTTATGCAAACCTCTTTATGGGGTTCTGGGAGAAATTCTCCATTTGGAAAAACAACACGTATGGGGCGAACCTGGTCCTCTTGGCCTGGCACATAGATGATATTCTCATCATCTGGGATGGGACAGACCTGGAATTTAACAATTTTCTTGAACATTGATTGTAGAGCTAATCCTTTTGGTATTGAATTTACCCATGTTATCAACAAGGGCCTTCTGGTCTTCCTTGACCTAGAACTTAGGAGTGACTCTGATGGAAATATTTTTTCTAGGACCTATTTTAAGCCTAGTGGGGGCAATTCCTTTTTGCATGCTAAAAGCAACCACCATCCTAGATGGACTAAGAATATCCCCTATGGACAGTTTTGTCATCTAAAACGTACATGTACTAAGAAGGAGGACCATCTTGTACAGAGTGAACTTCTTATAAAGAAATTCCAGGAAAAGGACTATGACCCTACACTCATAGAGACAGCTTTCAAGAAGTATGCTGACCTATATGATGACCCATCAGGATGCACCCCACGCTCAGCTTTCACTTCCAATTTTTACACTTCTCAAGCTCATTTCTCTACCCAATAGAGAAATGAGGCTTTTGAGAATAAGGCTTTTGAGATACAAAGTATTTAAAAGAAAAACTGGGGTATACTGAAGTACAATCCTTTGCTGAGTGAACACCTCCCTGACAAACCTAACATTGTATTTAGAAAGCCTCGCGATTTGAGAAGTATAGTTGCCCCAAGTAGGGTTAAAAAGCCCACTAGTAGAACTATCAATGCTTGGTCAACTATCTTTGACCAAAAGGGAAGCTATAAATGTAGTGTCAGAAACTGTGGCACCTGTAACTTTATGTGGCACAGAAAGAAATCAGTAGTTGGTAGGGATTATAGGATCCATCAGCTGATGCATTTTATCAATTGTGGGATGGAATTTGTTGTATACAGCATTATCTGCCCTTGTGGACGTCTCTATGTAGGCCGTACTTCTCGCCCCATGAGAGTGCGGATTGGTGAACATAAGTGTGATATTATCAATACTACAGTAAAATATCTGGTCCCTCTCCATTTCCAGGAAGCTCACCAGGGTGATCCATCAGGTATGAGGGTTTTTGGAATTGAGTCCATTGGAGGCGACCTTGACAGGGGCAGGAGACACCAGAGGCTTTGCAAATGCGAAGCCTACTGGATCTTCACCCTTGGTAGTCTGACCCCTGGGGGGTTCAACGAAGACCCCGAAATTCACAAAATTAACTAACATCTTTATCATCTGTAAGTGTATAATTATGGTCTGGTTCCTCCCCCTCCTTTTTCCTCCACTCGATTCCTTTTTACCCCTTTGAGAACACCCACATAATATATGCCTTATGGCTAGGCCTCTGACCCTCTCCATTATCAGACCTTTACCCTGCTGTATCCTCTCCCTTTTCTCCTGCCCCCATTTTTTTTATATATATATATTTCTATAGCTACTAATAATATTATTGATGACATCCTTTTTACAATTGATTTTATACCTTTTGATAGATTTAATATGTGATATTCATGTATTTATAAAACATTCTTGTTCTACATATATTATTCAAGATATGTTATATTGTGGAGTGCTTTTAAAGCTTATACATATTCGTAAGAACTTACGGTCATTTTTATATTTCATGTAAGGTTCGCTCTTTAATCGTTTTGTAGCCTAGGCTTGACCAATGGGTATATGGATGTTTACTTTCCGATCGATCGAGTAATCAAGACACACACACGGGATATGGTGAATCAAGATTACAATGGTTTTTTGAATACAAGCTTATTTTGTACAAGATATGATGAGGGAAACCGCCCCTGGTTAAACCCATCAAGGAACAGTTCCTTTATTATATTATATTAACAAGTTAAACAACCTAATCTGCCCAGAGACAGGTCTAAGCAAGTTATCCAAATAGAACTCACCTCAAAGTCCAGACGTTGAGCCAGACCTTGGAGCATGGGCCGCTTCTTTGAAGACTTAACTATAAGTTATACAGAAATATCAAATATCTGCCTAGAGATAAGACTATAGATATATGTGTGTCAACCAGAGTCTGGGCGTAGGGCCAAACTGTCAGGGAAATTCTCCATCTGTTGTCACCAATCTGCGCCCAGCGCACATGCGCGGCGGAACTGTGCTTTGGCGCATGCGCGTGTGCGGTGGGACGGCGCTTCGGCATTCTCGGGTGCGCGCATCGGCGCATCGGCGCACGCGCGTGCGCAATGGCGCACCAATAGGATTACAGGCGGGCCTATTTAAACAAGCTCAGTGACACTGTCTGGTTGCTGGTTTGTCAGTGTTCCTGTGTTTCCAAGTGCCTAAAAATAAGTTGATCTCCTGTTGTGACCCGGACCGGCTTGACTACTCTCCTACTTCTCCTGGACCTGACCCCTTGGCTTGCTTTACGGACTTCCACCTTTCTCCAAGTGTTTGATCCTCGGCCTGTGACTCGGATCCGCTGCTTGTCTCCAGCCCCTGACCCTCTGCCTGCACCTGGGACTTCTTTTGTTTAACCTGTCTACCAGTCTCTGCCTGGACTTGTTACTTGCTGCTAAGCTCCTGCCTGGACTTTGTTCTCTTGCTACTGGTTCCTGTCTGAGCCTGCTCTCAAGTCAACCCATCTCTACCAGACCCTACAGCAAGATACTCCTACCTGCTGGTGGCCAGTGCTCCCTCGTGCTTTCCTCTCCCTGTCTCACCTCCAGGGGGCAGAGTGCGCTTGGGTGCAAGGGTGAACCACTCTCGGCATCTCGGCCTCGGTAAGTGCTCGTCTGACAGTGACAGTACAAACCAGCCAGATGTCTGAGGCCGACAGAGTGCATTCCCCGTTTGACACCCTCTGCCAGCAGGTCACCACCTTAACGGACGCAGTCCAAAAACTTCAAGAGGGGTATACCCAAATAGATGGCCGTCTTCAACAGCTCACCGTTTTTCTAGGACCAGCACCCTCGGCTGCTACCTCTGCTAATGTTGCCACCACCTCCCAAGTACCTACGAGTTCAACTGTAGTAATGGCTACCCCTGAACCCAGGGTCCCTATTCCGGAACGATTTTCGGGTGTCCACAAAAAGTACTGGGCCTATAAAAATGCCTGTTCTCTCTACCTTGCCCTTCAACCAAGGACCTTCTCTTCGGAAGAAGTGAAAGTAGGGTTTATCATCTCCCTCTTGACAGACGACCCTCAGGTCTGGGCCCATGGGTTGATGGAGCAACGGAGCCCTATATTGGACTCGGTAGAAACATTCTTTGAGAACATTCTACCTTATCTATCTTGAAAAAACTGAATAGCATATTATATAGCTACGATGTAGAGCCCAATATCCGTGTTTAAACTCCGATTATGGAGAAAAAAAATGATAAATTGATACACGGATATGGGTACTGGTAGTTTCAATTATGCTAGCAGGGATTCGGTATTGTCCTAACTTGCAGAGTTGCCCAGTCTGGACTTGTAATAGATGTTGGTGGGAGTGCCTCCGTTTAGTAGGTAGCAGCCCTCGGTAGTCAGGGATTATCTGCACAGTTTTTTCAAGATACCCAGAGGCATTGTTCTACTACTACTACTGCCATCCTGACCATCTATAAACCTCCGTTTTTACTTGAAAAACCTTTTAACCCATACACTCAAAAAACTCCTGAAGAAGCGACTTATGTCGCGCAACATGTCGGGTTTAGGAATGAATTTCTGACGACACACCACCAATCAATGCCACCAGCTAATACTGGTATCCAATATACTGAAAGAATTGACCTTGATGTCATTCTACCCAGTATAAATTCTAATTCCTCACTGAATTTTGGCTATTGGGTGATGTGTATAAGTGTGTCAACACTAGGTTGATGAATAGTTCTATATAATATTCATTTTATTTGTATGTTTTGTTATCCTTTTCTTTTGTTAATTTTTAATAAAACTTGAGTAATTTTATATCAACTTGTCGTGCCCATAAAGTCCATCTTTTTATTCTATTTTTATTTAACCCCCAGTGTATCTGGAATTCCGGGACGTTTTCGATAAGCAGCAAGCCGACCATTTACCACCCCATAGGCGCATCGACCTCCTGCCGGGCTCCGAAATCCTGTTTGGACGTATCTTCCCGCTGTCCGAAACCGAGTTCAAAGCCCTCAAGGCTTATATTGATGAAAATCTCAAGAAGAAGTTCATTCGCCCCTCTTCCTCTCCAGCCGGTGCAGGGATCTTCTTTGTGGGAAAAAAGGACGGTTCCTTAAGGCCCTGCATCGACTACAGGGACCTAAACAAAATTACCATTAAAAATAGGTACCCACTACCCCTTATTCCGGAGTTATTCCAGCGCTTCCGATCTGCTCGGATCTTTTCCAAACTGTATCTGCGGGGGGCCTACAATCTTATCCGGATCAGGGCTGGAGATGAGTGTAAGACCGCCTTTAGATCTCGTTTTGGACATTACGAATATCTGGTCATGCCTTTCGGACTTTGTAATGCTCCAGCCACTTTCCAACACCTAGTCAACGATATTTTCAGACAGCACCTTGACGACTTTTTAGTAGTGTACCTGGATGACATCCTTATCTTTTCCGCTTCTGTTGAACTTCACCAGACTCATGTCATGAAGGTTCTCACTATCCTTAGAGAGCATAAGCTCTACCTCAAGGCCGAGAAATGTGATTTTGAAAAGACCACCGTACAGTTCCTCGGCTTCATCATTTCCATCGATGGGGTCGCGATGGACCCACAGAAAGTGAAGGCCATCCAGGATTGGCCAGGTCCGACTGACAAAAAGGGGGTACAGCGGTTCATTGGCTTCGCCAACTTTTATAGGAGATTCATCGTGGGGTTTTCCTCCATAGTGGCCCCAATAACTCAGCTTACACGACAAAACAACCCCTTCTACTGGTCACAGGAAGCCCAGGAGGCCTTCTCCCGCTTAAAAGACGCCTTTACCTCTGCACCAGTACTTCAGCATCCGGATCCTTTACTGCCATTCACCTTGGAAGTGGACGCCTCTGAGACAGCCATTGGAGCCATTCTCTCCCAGAGACAAGGCTCCAAGGCTCTTCTGCACCCAGTAGCTTTTGCCTCTCAAAAATTGACTCCCCCGGAACGAAACTATGATGTAGGGGACCGGGAATTACTGGCCATAAAGTTCGCTCTGGAGGAATGGCGGTACCTTCTGGAGGGGGCAGTACACCCCATCATGATCTTCACAGATCATAAGAATTTAGAATATCTAAGGACAGCTAATCGTTTCCGTCCCAGGCAAGCCCGTTGGGCCCTTTTCTTTACCCGGTTCAACTTTCACATTTCCTATAGTCCCGGTTCCAAAAATGTGAAGGCAGACACGCTATCCAGGATGTTCCCGGAAACCCCCAGTCTGCACAACCAGGTACCATCCTGTCAGCTCAGAACTTCCTGTTGATTCCCCAGGCCGACCTGCTCACCTCTATTGAAGCCGCTTCCCGGCTCTGTTCTGACCCAGTCACTTCATCCCTGGAGAAGCTTGACGGTTTATTCTGGTCCCAGGGCAAGATCTTCGTTCCTTTGGAAACAAGACCGCTGGTCTTGATGACTTTTCATGACCTCAAATTGGCCGGTCACTTCGGAGCACGTAAATCCTCGGAACTGGTCTCCCGCTCCTTCTAGTGGCCAGGCTGGAGGCAGGATTGCAAGTCCTACGTCGCCTCCTGCACTCAGTGTCAGCATAATAAAGGGTCGAACACCAAAAGCTGGGGCCTGCTCAAGCCCTTACCCATCCCTGAACGTCCTTGGGCGGACGTGTCCATGGACTTTATCGTTGACCTGCCTCCCTCCGGAGGGTTTACCACTATTCTGGTCGTTATTGACCGTCTCTCTAAGATGGCTCACTTTTTACCCATGATCGGGACACCTTCTGCCACGGATACCGCTCAAATCTTCTTCAAGGAGATAACCAGGCTCCATGGAATACCGAAGAGCATCACCTCCGACAGAGGTGTCCAGTTCACTTCAAAATTCTGGAGGGAACTCTGCAAATCCCTGGAAGTCAAGACCTGCCTCTCGTCAGCGTACCACCCCCAGAGCAACGGCCAGACGGAGAGAACTAATCAAACTTTGGAGCAAAACCTCCGTTGTTTCTGCTCTGCTTCCCAGGATGACTGGGCGTCCCTACTCCCTTACGCGGAGTTCGCCTACAATAATTCAGTACATTCCGCTACTAATCAGACCCTCTTTTGGGCCAATTTTGGCTTCCATCCCTCCTTCCTCCCTGAAAACATCCCAGAGAGTTCTGGCCCCGCGGTCCAGGACCGGGTGGCCTCTGTCCAGGTGAATTTTCAAAAACTCCAGGAAATGATGCGGAGTGCCCAGGAATCCTACAAGAGATTCTATGACCGCGGGAGGAAGGAAAACCCAGCGTTCAAAGTTGGGGAGGAAGTATGGCTTTCTGCTGCCAACCTCATGGTTGCCTATTCCCTCACGAAAGCTCGGCCCTAAAAATTCATCGGACCCTTCAAGATCAAACGGGCAATCAATCCCGTGGCCTTTGAACTGGCACTACCTGGTTCCTATAGGATTCACCCAGTGTTCCACTCATCGTTGTTAAAACCCGTCACTCCCAGCTCCTTTCCTGGAAGAGATGAACCTCCTCCTCCACCAGTTGAATTAGATGGGGAAAATGAATTTGAGGTGGAATCCATCATGGGCTGCAGGAAGAGAGGCAGACAGTTGCAATACCTGATTAAGTGGAAAGGGTACCCTCCGGAAGACAACTCTCGGGAACCATCCAAGAACTTGCATGCTCCCCGCTTAATCCGAGCCTTTCACCAGGAACATCTGGAACTGATGGCCAGTCTGGGCGTCCGGAGTCTGCCCCTCGGAACGGTGCTTCGGCGCATGCGCGTGCGCGGCGGGACGGCACTTCGGCGTTCTCGGGTGCGCAATGGCGCACCAATAGGATTACAGGCGGGCCTATTTAAACAAGCTCAGTGACACTGTCTGGTTGCTGGTTTGTCAGCGTTCCTGTGTTTCCAAGTGCCTGAAAATAAGTTGATCTCCTGTTGTGAACCGGATCGGCTTGACTACTCTCCTACTTCTCCTGGACCTGACCCCTTGGCTTGCTTTACGGACTTCCACCTTTCTCCAAGTGTTTGACCCTCGGCCTGTGACTCGGATCCGCTGCTTGTCTCCAGCCCCTGACCCTCTGCCTGCACCCGGGACTTCTTTTGTTTAACCTGTCTACCAGTCTCTGCCTGGACTTGTTGCTTGCTGCTAAGCTCCTGCCTGGACTTTGTTCTCTTGCTACTGGTTCCTGTCTGAGCCTGTCTACTCCTGGTGTTTGACCCCCGGCCTGCTCTCAAGTCAACCCATCTCTACTAGACCCTACAGCAAGATACTTCTACCTGCTGGTGGCCAGTGCTCCCTCGTGCTTTCCTCTCCCTGTCTCACCTCCAGGGGGCGGAGTGCGCTTGGGTCCAAGGGTGAACCACTCTCGGCATCTCGGCCTCGGTAAGTGCTTGTCTGACAGTGACAGTACAAACCAGCCAGATGTCTGAGGCCGACAGAGTGCGTTCCCCGTTTGACATCCTCTGCCAGCAGGTCACCACCTTAACGGACGCAGTCCAAAAACTTCAAGAGGGTTATACCCAAATAGATGGCCGTCTTCAACAGCTCACCGGTCTTCTAGGACCAGCACCCTCGGCTGCTACCTCTGCTAATGTTGCCACCACCTCCCAAGTACCTACGAGTCCAACTGTAGTAATGGCTACCACTGAACCCAGGGTCCCTATTCCGGAACGATTTTCGGGTGTCCGCAAAAAGTACCGGGCCTTTAAAAATGCCTGTTCTCTCTACCTTGCCCTTCAACCAAGGACCTTCTCTTTGGAAGAAGTAAAAGTAGGGTTTATCATCTCCCTCTTGATAGACGACCCTCAGGCCTGGGCCCATGGGTTGATGGAGCAACGGAGCCCTATATTGGACTCGGTAGAAACATTCTTTGAGAGCATGGCTCAATTATATGATGATCCCCAGCGTTCAGCGACAGCTGAATCTGTCATTCATAGTCTGGCCCAAGGGAGAAGGCCGGTGGAAGACTACACGGCGGAGTTCAGAAAGTGGTCAGCCGACACCGGATGGAATGAGGCGGCCCTCAGATACCAATACCGCCAAGGACTATCCGAGGTTCTCAAGGATGAGCTGGCCAGGATAGAAACCCCCACCTCCTTGGAGAGCTTGATCCAGTCCGCCACTCAGCTCGACAGGCGTTTGCGTGAACGGCACATGGAGCGCTTCCAGCTTCCCCGTCCCAGTTGGCCTCCATCCAGGACTATTCCTCACTACCCACCAACCTCTACTCCCACAGCAGCATCTCTTCCCGAACCAGAACCTATGCAGCTTGGGTTGGTTCGGTCTCCCCTGACTCCTGAGGAAAAGTTGCGCAGGCGCCAGGCCAACCTGTGCCTCTACTGCGGGGGCACCGGCCACTTCCTTCGTAGCTGCCCAGTAAGACCTAGTAAGTCCACCTCTAAAGACATTTTGAACTATCAAATCACTGACAGTCCTCAGTCTTATGTCATTCTTTTTCTGTCTCTACAGCTGCCGGAAGGGGCAATCCGCCTCCCGGCAATTATTGATTCTGGAGCCTGCAGCTGCTTCCTGGACTCTTCTTTGGCCTCAAGATTCCATTTCCCCATTCAACCTAAGGACCACTGCCTCCAGATACACCTGGCAGATGGGTCTCTACCCCGCTCGGGACTTATCACGCAAGAAACCAAACCTATCCTTGCCATTGCTGACTCAGGCCATCAAGAGCTCCTCCGGTTAGACCTCATACCTTCTCCGATGTTTCCCATCATTCTGGGCCTTCCCTGGTTGCAGGCGCACGAGCCCCTCATAAATTGGGCAAAGAAAGAGGTTAGCTTCACCTCCTCCTACTGCTCCCAGCACTGTCTTGCCTCTGCCTCTACCACCTGTACTTCCCTGATTGCCAAGCCGGACAACCTACAACATGTTCCCCCAGTGTATCTGGAATTCCGGGACATTTTTGATAAGCAGCAAGCCGACCATTTACCACCCCATAGGCCCATCGACCTCCTGCCGGGCTCCGAAATCCTGTTTGGACGTATCTTCCCGCTGTCCGAAACCGAGTTCAAAGCCCTCAAGGCTTATATTGATGAAAATCTCAAGAAGAAGTTCATTCGCCCCTCTTCCTCTCCAGCCGGTGCAGGGATCTTCTTTGTGGAAAAAAAGGACGGTTCCTTAAGGCCCTGCATCGACTACAGGGACCTAAACAAAATTACCATTAAAAATAGGTACCCACTACCCCTTATTCCGGAGTTATTCCAGCGCTTCCGATCTGCTCGGATCTTTTCCAAACTGTATCTGCGGGGGGCCTACAATCTTATCCGGATCAGGGCTGGAGATGAGTGTAAGACCGCCTTTAGATCTCGTTTTGGACATTACGAATATCTGGTCATGCCTTTCGGACTTTGTAATGCTCCAGCCACTTTCCAACACCTAGTCAACGATATTTTCAGGCAGCACCTTGACGACTTTTTAGTAGTGTACCTGGATGACATCCTTATCTTTTCCGCTTCTGTTGAACTTCACCGGACTCATGTCATGAAGGTTCTCACTATCCTTAGAGAGCATAAGCTCTACCTCAAGGCCGAGAAATGTGATTTTGAAAAGACCACCGTACAGTTCCTCGGCTTCATCATTTCCATCGATGGGGTCGCGATGGACCCACAGAAAGTGAAGGCCATCCAGGATTGGCCAAGTCCGACTGACAAAAAGGGGGTACAGCGGTTCATTGGCTTCGCCAACTTTTATAGGAGATTCATCGTGGGGTTTTCCTCCATAGTGGCCCCAATAACTCAACTTACACGACAAAACAACCGCTTTTACTGGTCACAGGAAGCCCAGGAGGCCTTCTCCCGCTTAAAAGACGCCTTTACCTCTGCACCAGTACTTCAGCATCCGGATCCTTTACTGCCATTCACCTTGGAAGTGGACGCCTCTGAGACAGCCATTGGAGCCATTCTCTCCCAGAGACAAGGCTCCAAGGCTCTTCTGCACCCAGTAGCTTTTGCCTCTCAAAAATTTACTCCCCCGGAACGAAACTATGATGTAGGGGATCGGGAATTACTGGCCATAAAGTTCGCTCTGGAGGAATGGCGGTACCTTCTGGAGGGGGCAGTACACCCCATCATGATCTTCAAAGATCATAAGAATTTAGAATATCTAAGGACAGCTAAACGTCTCCGTCCCAGGCAAGCCCGTTGGGCCCTTTTCTTTACCCGGTTCAACTTTCACATTTCCTATAGACCCGGTTCCAAAAATGTGAAGGCAGACACGCTATCCAGGATGTTCCCGGAAACCCCCCAGTCTGCACAACCAGGTACCATCCTGTCAGCTCAGAACTTCCTGTTGATTCCCCAGGTCGACCTGCTCACCTCTATTGAAGCCGCTTTCCGGTTCTGTTCTGACCCAGTCACTTCATCCCTGGAGAAGCGTGACAGTTTATTCTGGTCCCAGGGCAAGATCTTCATTCCTTTGGAAACAAGACCGCTGGTCTTGATGACTTTTCATGACCTCAAATTGGCCGGTCACTTCGGAGCACGTAAATCCTCGGAACTGGTCTCCCGCTCCTTCTAGTGGCCAGGCTGGAGGCAGGATTGCAAGTCCTACGTCGCCTCCTGCACTCAGTGTCAGCATAATAAAGGGTCGAACACCAAAAGCTGGGGCCTGCTCAAGCCCTTACCCATCCCTGAACGTCCTTGGGCGGACGTGTCCATGGACTTTATCGTTGACCTGCCTCCCTCCGGAGGGTTTACCACTATTCTGGTCGTTATTGACTGTCTCTCTAAGATGGCTCACTTTTTACCCATGATCGGGACAACTTCTGCCACGGATACCGCTCAAATCTTCTTCAAGGAGATAACCAGGCTCCATGGAATACCGAAGAGCATCACCTCCGACAGAGGTGTCCAGTTCACTTCAAAATTCTGGAGGGAACTCTGCAAATCCCTGGAAGTCAAGACCTGCCTCTCATCAGCGTACCACCCCCAGAGCAACGGCCAGACGGAGAGAACTAATTAAACTTTGGAGCAATACCTCCATTGTTTCTGCTCTGCTTCCCAGGATGACTGGGCGTCCCTACTCCCTTACGCGGAGTTCGCCTACAATAATTCAGTACATTCCGCTACTAATCAGACCCTCTTTTGGGCCAATTTTGGCTTCCATCCCTCCTTCCTCCCTGAAAACATCCCAGAGAGTTCTGTCCCCGCGGTCCAGGACCGGGTGGCCTCTGTCCAGGTGAATTTTCAAAAACTCCAGGAAATGATGCGGAGTGCCCAGGAATCCTACAAGAGATTCTATGACAGCGGGAGGAAGGAAAACCCAGCGTTCAAAATTGGGGAGGAAGTATGGCTTTCTGCCGCCAACCTCATGGTTGCCTATTACCTCACGAAAGCTCGGCCCTAAATTCATCGGACCCTTCAAGATCAAACGGGCAATCAATCCCGTGGCCTTTGAACTGGCACTACCTGGTTCCTATAGGTTTCACCCAGTGTTCCACTCATCGTTGTTAAAACCCGTCACTCCCAGCTCCTTTCCTGGAAGAGATGAACCTCCTCCTCCACCAGTTGAAGTAGATGGGGAAAATGAATTTGAGGTGGAATCCATCATGGGCTGCAGGAAGAGAGGCAGACAGTTGCAATACCTGATTAAGTGGAAAGGGTACCCTCCGGAAGACAATTCTTGGGAACCATCCAAGAACTTACATGCTCCCCGCTTAATCTGAGCCTTTCACCAGGAACATCCGGAACTGATGGCCAGTCTGGGCGTCCGGAGTCTGCCCCTCGGAACGGTGCTTCGGCGCATGCACGTGCGCGGCGGGACGGCGCTTCGGCGTTCTCGGGTGCGCGCATCGGCGCACAGGCGTGCGCAATGGCGCACCAATAGGATTACAGGCGGGCCTATTTAAACAAGCTCAGTGACACTGTCTGGTTGCTGGTTTGTCAGCGTTCCTGTGTTTCCAAGTGCCTGAAAATAAGTTGATCTCCTGTTGTGACCCGGACCGGCTTGACTACTCTACTACTTCTCCTGGACCTGACCCCTTGGCTTGCTTTACGGACTTCCACCTTTCTCCAAGTGTTTGACCCTCGGCCTGTGACTCGGATCCGCTGCTTGTCTCCAGCCCCTGACCCTCTGCCTGCACCCGGGACTTCTTTTGTTTAACCTGTCTACCAGTCTCTGACTGGACTTGTTGCTTGCTGCTAAGCTCCTGCCTGGACTTTGTTCTCTTGCTACTGGTTCCTGTCTGAGCCTGTCTACTCCTGGTGTTTGACCCCCGGCCTGCTCTCAAGTCAACCCATCTCTACCAGACCCTACAGCAAGATACTCCTACCTGCTGGTGGCCAGTGCTCCCTCGTGCTTTCCTCTCCCTGTCTCACCTCCAGAGGGCGGAGTGCGCTTGGTTGCAAGGGTGAACCACTCTCGGCATCTCGGCCTTGGTAAGTGCTCGTCTGACAGTGACACAAACTCTAACGGTTTCTAATCAATCAGCTAACCGCACAACATCCTATTCCAACATGCAATAACTACTGACATTTACAGAAATCATACTTTACTGAAAGAATAGATATATGTGAATATATATATATATATATATATATATATATATATATATATATTCTTTAGATATTGCTAGAAATATAAAAGCTAGAATAGAAAGACCCTTAATTTACCTTACAAACCCTCCTTTGATCATGCAGACAGTCCTGTCTGCCTTGATCACTCATTGTACCATCTATGTCTAGTGACAAAAATTGCCATCCCATTCGAGGGGTCCCCTCTCTCTTTTGTTCTTAGGTTAGCAATCTTTCCGATAGCACAGAACACTAGTTTGGTAATCAAATACATAATGAAAACAAAAAGTAATATGATTACAATTGTCATGCCAATATCTTTTAACCAAGAAAAGATTCCTCTGAAGCCAAAACCCTCTCCTCCCAGTGGGTCCCATGTTCTTGCAATGTCCCTTGCAGCTTGTTGTAATGTATTTACTTCCTTTCTATGCTGAGAGATTATGTCATAATAATCGGGTATCTCAATAGAGGTGTTGTGAACCCAGGTGCAACACTCATAATCTTCAGTAACCTCACACAAACCTGTGAGTGCAGCACTCATAGATTCAATGGCAAAGTCATGGAGTTCTAATTGTTTCTTAATTACTCTAGACTCAATGTTTAAGCTAGTAATGTCATCAGAATTATTTTCCATTATCTCATCTATAATTCCTGTATAATTGTTTAACTTTTTCTTCATGTCTACACCCCATCCTGTCCAGGAAGGAAACCAGGTCCAAGCCATGTCTTTCTTTAAAAATAATTCCCGTTTAGTGCGGTGTTTGAGGGGGTAACGGGGGTGGGGGCTAGCCTCTAGAAGGTGTTCCCCTTTGCTTCGCCCTAGTATTCCCATTACAGGAACCAGGGCAGTTACATAACACCACCCCTGTGGGCCTGCGGGTATTCAAGGGTAACAAAGTTTTCCACAACATATATACATACTATTCCCTAGTCCAAAACCTTTCATTCTATTGTTCTGTACCTTGTTTCCATCATTGAACGCAACCGATACAAGACGGTTTAACAATTTACTAAAGATTCTGGTTTTATTGATAGAATTTATGGTTGATTTTAGAGACTGGTTGGCAAAACTATACATTTGACCTTCCCAAATGGTGTGGTTGTGTGTACTATTCCCTATGAGTTTCTGATCAGGGACTCCCTTGGTTATATTAAAAACTGATTTGGAACAAGTACCCGCATTTCTAGTTGAGTTGCCTAGTTGAACGCACCATTCAGGGCTATGTGTTTTCCCCGTGGCAAAGAATTTTATGTTCTGGCTTCATTGTTTAAGTGAGATACTTTGTATTACTAGCCCTGCAGTGTCATTAAGCAATGGGTTGAGGTTCACTGGTACTGATAAGAGTGGGATTCTTGCTGTTTCTGGATGGAGTTTGCTACATACCCAGCATCTTTCATATCCTGATTTTCTAGCATAAGCATATTTAAACTTTAGCAATAGCATTTTGTCAGAAAAACTTTCAGCAGATTCCCTTTTTGGTCTATTATGTCTATATTTGTGGGCTGGATTTCCTTCAACACTTGTCATACACGATTGGTAAAAATAACAACCCCACCCTACCAGTGTGGCAATAAGAAAAGCGCAAAAAAAGGCGCAGAACAACAATACCAAGATTTGGTTTCCTTGTCTGAAAACCTTTGGGAGTGTGACCTGATAATGTACTTCAGCAACTCTAGAGTTCAAAGGGGTTGAGGTTGTGGGACTGGGGGCATCACAGGGCTCGATAAATTGTTCATCGTAGCAGATGGTTCCGGAGCGGATGGGCTGGTTGGTGGTTTTGGGGGTCCTGGAGTCCCCTTCAGTCTGGATGCATGGATCCATTGTGGACCTTGGTCTGTAAGCACAGCAGTTCTGGTGACCTTCTCAACCCGAAATGGACCTTGATAGATGGGTCCTATGTGTTTCCTCACTGCAAGCTGTTTTACAAACACTTGGTCGCCCGGGATGAAGGGATGTGCAGGTTCTGTGGAAAGAGGAGGAAAAGTAATAGCCGCTTGTTCATATTTTTCAGTAAGGCTACTCACCAAATGTTTCACGTACTCTTCCTGTAAAGAAAACAAGTTATCCTCTCCTGTCAGACCATATAGTGGCTGGAAGGCCGAACCTGCAAATCCACTGGTTAGCTAACACTCGGGCTGTAATTTTAGCTGTTTCCCCTGTGGTAGGAATTGCTTCCACCCAGCCTGTGAATTTATCTACTATCACTAAAAGATATTTCAGATTCCCCTTTTGTGTGGGCATGTGTGTGAAGTCTATTTGCAAATCCTGTAGGGGTCCTGTGGGGGGTGCCAAATGTCCATGTAACCCGTGGCGCTTGCCCTGTGTATTATTTTGTGCACAAGTTAAACAGGCCTGTACCAAGGTTTCAATCATGTGATGTACCCCTTTTGTGCAAAATGTTTCGTTGTATAGTGCTAGGATGGCTCTTGGACCTATATGGCCTGGTCCATGTAGGTAGGAAAGTAAAAGTGGGGCTGCTGCGATAGGTATCCCAATTATTCCCTCCGTGGTTGACCAAAGTCCATTAGAATCTTTTGTTAACCCATGATCGGCCCAAAAGGTGACATCATCCGGGGTGGCTTTGCTCTTTAGCAATTGTGCCACCGAGGGAAAATCAGTAGAATTAAAATCCTGTTGAAAAAACACCATGGTAGGGGAGGGTGGAGCTGTTATAGCAGCTTACTTAGCAACTCTACCTGCCAGGGCATTAACTCTAGCAGCGTGGCCTTTGTCATATGAGTGTCCCTTGATTTTGATAACTACTACACTTTTGGGCAGCTGGAGGGCATCCAGGAGTGCGCTAACTTCTGAGCGATTTGAAATGTTTTTATTATCTGCCGTTTTTAACCCTTGTTCCTGCCAAATACGTCCGTAATCATGTACCACTCCATAAGCATATCTACTGTCTGTGTAAATGTTCACATCTTTCCCCTCAAATATCTGACAGGCTCTAGTTAATGCAATGAGTTCTGCTATCTGTGCCGAACTGGCGTCCAGAGATTTGGATTCTAATACTTTATCTGGCAGTTGTACCACCGCGTAACCTGTTTGATAGGTTTTATCATCTGGACGGGAGCAACTACCATCCACATAGATATTCTCTGCATTTGGATGTGGGATGTCTGTGAGATCAGGGTGTGGTAGGGTTGTTTCTACCAGAACCTCTGTGCAAACATGTTCAGGAGTGAGGGGGTCATCTAACATGATTCTCAACAGTGAATGTAAAAATCTGATGGGTTGGGATGTCTCTGAGCAAGATTTTATGTTGAGGTTATGGGTGTTGAGTAAAATAATTTCATATCCACTGGATCTCTGTGCTGTCATGTATTGTGTGTTCATGTTTGCCATGAGATGTGTGACTGTGTGAGTGGTGTACAGGGTAAGTTCATGTCCCAAAACTACCTTCGAAGCTTCCTGTACAGCCATTGCGCAGGTAGCCAAAGCCTGCAAACAATGTGGCATACCTTGAACTTGAATTGGAAGTTTCTTTGAGATGTATGACACAGGTCTTAAAGAATTACCATGTGGCTGTGCTAAGACCGCTGCAACAGTTGGCCCGGATACCATACAGTACAGTGAGAATGGTTTACTTTAGAGTACTCTATCAGACCCAATTCTGGGGCTTGTTTTAGGGAGGTGATCAATGCTGTAAAAGCTTGAACCCTGTCCGGTGTCCAATCAATGAGCTTTGGGGAGTCCTGCAGGGTAGCAGTCCGCAGGATCGAATCATAGTATGAGCAATCAGGTATCCACTGTCTACAGTATACTATGGAGCCTAGGAAGGAGAGAAGGGCAGCCTTGTCTCTTGGTGGGCTAAGGGAGGACAGTGCCTTGACTCGAGCCGGTGACACCAAACGCTTTCCGTTTTGGATTATACACCCCAGGTACTCAACCTGCGACCTGCACCACTGGATCTTTTTGCGAGACGCCAAGTGGCCTTTTGGGGCGAGGTGAGTTAGCAGGTGCTCTGAGTCCTCCGCACAGCGCTCCTCACTTTCATTACACAGCAAAAGGTCGTCCACATACTGTAGCAATACTGAACCTTCCTTTGGTACCCAATCACTAAGTGAATGATTCAGAACCATGGAGTACGCTGCTGGACTGTCCGCAAAGCCTTGTGGGAGCCTCGTCCAGGTTAGCTGGCCGCCCGGACCCCACATGAAAGCAAACTAATTTTGTGCCTCCTGCGCAAGGGGTATGCTAAAGAACACGTTTGACAGGTCAATGACTGTGTATACCCTCGATGTTGCCGGAATAGCACAGAAAATTGTGGTAATATCTGGCACCAAAGGTGGTAGAGGGACAACGGCCTTGTTTAGGGCCCTGAGATCTTGTACAAAGCGCCATTCACCACTAGCCTTCCACACTGGGTGAATGGGTGTGTTCCAGGGGCTGATTGTTGGTTTTAATATGCCCTCCGCTAGGTATTGTTCTATTGGTGAAAATGGAAACACACATGAGAGAGATGTAAGCGCTGCAAACCCTGGTATATATGATAATGGACGTTTTCCCCAATGGGGCTTTGGACAGCAATATAAATGTGATCAAAAAATTGTATGTCAAATTGAAAGTATAAAACATATTTATTTGAAAGTTGTCAAAAGACACAGTTGGGTTACAATAAATAAAGCAAGTAAAACGGTCTGGCCAGATAAATTGCTGCATATTCCAATATTACCATACATGCAAAATGTGAAACAAGATTGCATAACAAATGTATGTGGGTGTAAATCCCCGACGCGTTTTGACCATTCGGTGGTCATCTTCAGGGGGATCGTTGACTCTAAGAGACATATAAAATAACTTAAAATATTGGAAAAATATATAATCATACATCACAGTACAAGTATGGTATGGCGATATAGTTACTGCTTATAAATGGAGTAGACAGTTGCATGGCCAGAAATGTCAGGAAACCGTGGAGCAATCCGGAGGGTCATGTAGTCGCCCGCCACCCCCCCCCCACACACAGGGGGAAGGAGCCCGATCCTTTGGGCTTACAAGAAGCCACACCGGTGACACCTGTCAGAAGGCAGGAGAGGACAGGAGAAACACCTGCAATAAGTTCCCAAATTAATGACCATATATTGAATAAGGAGATAGGGTAAGTTAGCTCTTGGCTGTATTGCAAGAGTGCGGAGTGGGAATTATATATAATAAGAATATGGACTGGCTGCGATCTTATCTATAAATGTATATGCATCAAGGTGTTCTAGGGTTACAATAATATGGTAGGACAATGTAAATTAAGTGATAATGATACTTGAATCATGTGTGAAAGAATGGGAAGTGAATGGACTAAAAGTAAAAAATTATTATTAAAGTGGAGTTCCACCCTCTTTTACAAGTTGTTTGCATCATATGTATATATGTCCACTAAAAACTAATTGACATATTATTTTTATTTATTTTTTAACCACTTAACGACCGCTCACTGTATATGTACGTCGGCAGAATGGCACCGACAGGCACAATTACGTCCAGTGTACGTGATTGCCTTTGTACAGTTGGGGGGTCCAATCGGACCCCCCTCCTATACAGTGAGCGGTCGGTATTCGTTGGGGAGCGATCCGAGATGAGGGGACGGCCGTTCGATTCCGGCCACCCCCCGCGATCGCTCCCGGCGAATGAAAATGCTTCCTCTGTCCTGTAATGTAAACACAGGCAGAGGAAGCAGGAGGAAGTGATGTCATGCGGCGCTCACATATACCGAGCGCCGTACAAGAGAAGACATCAGGTCAGTGCACAAAACACTACACTGACACCAGGACACATACGCACACAAATCGCCCCCCCAGGCCCCCCCAGACACCCCCAGATCAGCCCCCAGTCACAGTGTCACTGATTGCAGTGACCATTTATTTACTGATCACTGCAATCAGTGACATTTGTGACTGTAAAAGTGTCACTAAAGTTAGTTTTAGGTCCAGTGTAGCCCCCTAACCCCCCCTAATAAAGGTTTAACCCCCTGATCACCCCCCAGATAACCCTTTCACCCCCTAGCACAGCCGTCGTAAATTATCTAATAAAGGTTTAACCCCCTTGATCGCCCCCAGGTAACCCTTTCACCCCCTATCACCACTGTTGCTAAGCGATCATTTTTCTGATCGCTGTCTTAGCGTCGGTGATGCAGATCGGTAGCCATTAATTTTTTTTAGGTTAGCCGCAGGTTCTTATAGCGTCAGGTACCCCCATAAATTATCTAATAAAGGTTTAACCCCCTTGATCGCCCCCAGGTAACCCTTTCACCCCCTATCACCACTGTCGCTAAGCGATCATTTTTCTGATCGCTGTCTTAGCGTCTGTGATGCAGATCGGTAGCCAGTAATTTTTTTTAGGTTCGCCGCAGGTTTTTATAGCGTCAGGTACCCCCATAAATTATCGAATAAAGGTTTAACCCCCTTGATCGCCCCCCAGGTAACCCTTTCACCCCCTATCACCACTGTCGCTAAGCGATCGTTTTTCTGATCGCTGTCTTAGTGTCGGTGATGCAGATCGGTAGCCAGTAATTTTTTTTAGGTTCGCCGCAGGTTTTTATAGAGTCAGGTACCCCCATATATTATCTAATAAAGGTTTAACCCCCTTGATCAACCCCCAGGTAACCCTTTCACCCCCTATCACCACTGTCGCTAAGCGATCGTTTTTCTGATCGCTGTCTTAGTGTCGGTGATGCCGATCAGTAGCCAGTAATTTTTTTTAGGTTCGCCGCAGGTTTTTATAGCGTCAGGTACCCCCATATATTATCTAATAAAGGTTTTAACCCCCTAATTGCCCCTAGTTAACCCTTTCACCAGTGATCACCATATAAGTGTTTTACGGGTGACGCTGGTTAGTTAGTTTGCTTTTTATAGTGTCAGGGCACCCGCCGTATATATAACCCAATAAAGGTTTAACCCCCTGATCGCCTGGCGGGTGATATCAATTAGGTTTTAGCGTCAGAGAGGGTCTGCGTCACACCCCAGGCAGCGTCAGGTTAGTGCCAGGAACGCTAACACCCACGCGTGAAGCATACACCTCCCTTAGTGGTATAGTATCTGAACAGATCAATATCTGATCTGATCAGATCTATACAAGCGTCCCCAGCAGTTTAGGGTTCCCAAAAACGCAGTGTTAGTGGGATCAGCCCAGATACCTGCTAGCACCTGCGTTTTGCCCCTCCGTCTAGCCCAGGCCACCCAAGTGCAGTATCGATCGATCACTGTCACTTACAAAACACAAAACACATAACTGCAGCGTTCGCAGAGACAGGCCTGATCCCTGTGACTCCAGTGCTGTAGGAGGTGATTTCACCACCACAGTTAAAAAAAAAAAAGCATATATGCCGAAGCATTGGGGCAGCAGGGGCGGAGGAGCGATTTTGCTCCTAATGCCGCGCACATACGGTCGAAATTCCGATGGAGGCTTGCACGTGGAAAAGTCCGACCATGTGTGTGCGGCATAACTTTTGCGGGAGGATGCCCCCATGCTTCGGCATATATACAGTAAATGGTGCAGGTATGCCCATCATTAGAAGTGGGTGGATGAAGAGCGGTATTCTAATGGTGGGCATACTCACCGATCAATCTCTTTTTTCGTTCAGCCAACTGGCTGCATGAAAAAAAAAGATTACAATACATGTCCAACAAGGACCAGCAACGTACTGGTATGTTGCTGGACTTTGAATGTTTATACCAGAATGATGCCTGCGGGTTTAGGTATCATCTTGGTATCATTCTTTTCAGCCAGCGGCCGGCTTTCATGTAAAAGCAATCCTAGTGGCTAATTAGCCTCTGGACTGCTTTTACAAGCAGTGGGAGGGAATGTCCCCGCCCCGGATATATAAAAAGCGCCATTGGGAAATTGGGAAAGCATTTTATCACACCGATCTTGGTGTGGTCAGATGCTTTGAGGGCAGAGTAAAGATCTAGGGTCTAGAAGACCCCAGTTTTTTCAAAAAAAGAGTACCTGTCACTACCTATTGCTATCATAGGGGATATTTACATTCCCTGAGATAACAATAAAAATTATTAAAAAAAAAAAAAAAAATATGGAAGGAACAATTTAAAAATAAAATAAAAAACAAAATTAATAATAAAAAAAAAAAAAAGCACACCTGTCCTGCCCTGCTCTTGCCCAATGGCGAACGCAAGCGTCGGTCTGGCGTCATATGTAAACAGCAATTGTACCATGCATGTGAGGTATCACCGCGAAGGTCAGATCGAGGGCAGTAATTTTAGCAGTAGACCTCCTCTGTAAATCTAACGGGGTAACCTGTAAAGGCTTTTAAAGACTTTTAAAAATGTATGTAGTTTGTCGCCAATGCGCGTTTGTGCGAAATTTTAAAGCATGTCGTGTTTGGTATCTATGTACTGGGCCTAAGATCATCTTTTTTATTTCATCAAACATTTGGGCAATATAGTGTGTTTTAGTGCATTAAAATTAAAAAAAGTGTATTTTTTCCCCAAAAAATGCGTTTGAAAAATCGCTGCGCAAATACTGTTTAGAAAAAAAAAAATGCAACACCCACCATTTTAATCTGTAGGGCCTTTGCTTTAAAAATATATATAATGTTTGGGGGTTAAACATAATTTTTTTGCAAAAAAAAATATGTTTTCATGTAAACAAAAAGTGTCAAAAAGGGCTTTGTCTTCAAGTGGTTAGAAGAGTGGATGTAAGCTTCCTAATGTTGTGTATAAAATGGCAGAACAGTTCAAAACCCCCCAAATGACCCCATTTTGGAAAGTAGACACCCCAAGCTATATACTGAGAGGCATGTCGAGTTCATGGAATATTTTATATGTTGACACAAGTTGCGGAAAAAAGACAATTTATTTATTTATTTATTTTTTTTGCACAAAGTTGTCACTAAATGATATATTGCTCAAACATGCCATGGGCATATGTGGAATTACACCCCAAAATACATTCTGTTGCTTCTCCTGAGTACGGGGATACCACATGTGTGAGACTTTTTGGGAGCCTAGCCGCGTACGGGACCCCAAAAACCAAGCACCGCCTTCAGGCTTTCTAAGGGTGTAAATTTTTGATTTCACTTCTCACTGCCTATCACAGTTTCGGAGGCTGTGGAATGCCCAGATGGCACAAAACCCAGCCAAATTACCCCATTTTGGAAAGTAGACACCCCAAGCTATTTGCTGAGAGGTATTGTGAGTATTTTGCAGATCTCGCTTTTTGTCACAAAGTTTTGAAAATTGAAAAAAAAAATAAAAAATTTTCTTTCTTCATTTTCAAAAACAAATGAGAGCTGTAAAATACTCACCATGCCTCTCAGCAAATAGCTTGGGGTGTCTACTTTCCAAAATGGGGTCATTTGGGAGGGTTTTGTGCTATTTTGGCATTTTATGGCCTTCGAAACTGTGATAGGTAGTGAGGAGTGAAATCAAAAATTTGTGCCTAGAAATCCTGAAGGCGGTGCTTGGTTTTCTGGGTCCCGTACGCGGCTAGGCTCCTAAAAAGTCCCACGCATGTGGTATCCCCATACTCAGGAGAAGCATCAAAATGTATTTTGGGGTGTAATTCCACATATAACCATGGCATGTGTGAGCAATATATCATTTAGTGACAACTTTTTGTAATTTTTTATTTTTTTGGTCATTATTCAATCACTTGGGACAAAAAAAAAATATTCAATGGGCTCAACAGGCCTCTCAGCAATTTCCTTGGGGTGTCTACTTTCTAAAATGGGGTCATTTGGGGGGGGGGGTGTTTGTGCTATTTTGGCATTTTATGGCCTTCAAAACTGTGATAGGTAGTGAGGAGTGAAATCAAAAATTTGCGCCCTTAGAAATCCTGAAGGCGGTGCTTGGTTTCCGGGGGCCCGTACGCGGCTAGGCTCCCAAAAAGTCCCACACATGTGGTATCCCCGTACTCAGGAGAAGCAGCAAAATGTATTTTGTGGTGTAATTCCACATATGCCCATGACATGTTTGAGCAATATATCATTTAGTGACAACTTTGTGCAAAAAAAATAAATAAATAAATAAATTGTCTTTTTTCCGCAACTTGTGTCAACATATAAAATATTCCATGGACTCGACATGCCTCTCAGTATATAGCTTGGATGTGTGAGCAATATATCATTTAGTGACAACTTTTTGTATTTTTTTTTTTTTAGTCATTATTCAATCACTTGAGACAAAAAAAAAAATATTCAATGGGCTCAACATGCCTCTCAGCAATTTCCTTGGGATGTCTACTTTCCAAAATGGGGTCATTTGGGGGGGGGGGTTTGTACTGCCCTGCCATTTTAGCACCTCAAGAAATGAGATAGGCAGTCATAAATTAAAAGCTGTGTAAATTCCAGAAAATTTACCCTAGTTTGTAGACGCTATAACTTTTGCGCAAACCAATAAATATACGCTTATTGACATTTTTTTTACTAAAGACATGTGGCTGAATACATTTTGGCCTAAATGTATGACTACAATTAAGTTTATTCGATTTTTCTTATAACAAAAAGTAGAAAATATCATTTTTTTTCAAAATTTTCGGTCTTTTTCCGTTTATATCGCACAAAATTAAAATCGCAGAGGCAATCAAATACCATTAAAAGAAAGCTCTATTTGTGGGAAGAAAAGGACGCAAATTTCGTTTGGGTACAACATTGCATGTCCGCACAATTTACAGTTAAAGCAGCGCACTGCAAAATTCTGAAATCACCTCTGGTCCTTTAGCTACCAAATGGTCCGGGGCTTAAGTGGTTAAACTCACTGTTTTACAGTGGTCTGTTTATAATTCACGCCGCGGCCGCAACAGGTCTCCTAGCGTCATCCACTGACCGCTATGCCTCCTGGGAGATGTTTGTCATCAATCCCAGGAGGCCCTGTGCCATCGCATCTCCTTCCCATTGAATTCAAGGCACGCGCCATCCTGCCCTTCCTCGGTGTGTGTATTTCCTTCTTGTTCCTCCGCTCCTCCCTACCCAGCGAGCCTGAACCTGTCATGATGTGACCTGCTGCCCTCCTCTCCTTCCGAGATTCGGAACAACAGGGGTGGGCGATTGGTTGATTTTATGGCAGCAGCGGCAGCACCCCCCCCGCTCATCAACTGTAAAACCAGTCCCGCGGCCCCCCCCTGCTAATCAACTCTACAGTCCAGTGGAAAAAAAAAAAATCCTGCGGCAGAGCCTGCCCCAGACCCCCGCCCCCCCCCCCGCGCTCATCAACTGTACAGTGAAAAAAAAATCCCGCGGCAGTAACTACCCCCCCCTCTTTGCTCAACAACTGTACAGTGTAAAAAAGAAAAACCCGTCCCACGGCAGTACCCAACCCTACTATCAAAAAAAAACACCCCCGCGGCGGCACATCCCCCCGCACCCAACAAGGGTGCAGTGTGATAAAAAAAAACCCGTCCCACGCATCTCTCCCACCCCCCCGCTCAAGAACTTTACAGTGGGCCTTGCGATTCGATGTGCTGGGGTGATGCGATTCGATGTGCTGGGGGTTATGCAATGTTCTTTGGGCCATGCGATTCGATGTGATGGTGGTGTTGCAATGTGCTGTGAGTGATGCGATTCGATATGCTGGGGGTTATGCAATGTTCTGTGGGCCATGCTATTCGATGTGCTGGGGGTGTTGCAATGTTCTGGGGTGATGCGATTCGATGTGCTGGGGGTTATGCAATGTTCTGTGGGCCATGCGATTTGATGTGCTGGGGGTGTTGCAATGTGCTGTGAGTGATGCGATTCGATGTGCTGGGGGTTATGCAATGTTCTGTGGGCCATGCGATTCGATGTGCTGGTGGTGTTGAAATGTGCTGTGAGTGATGCGATTCGATGTGCTGGGGGTTATGCAATGTTCTGTGGGCCAAGCGATTCGATGTGCTGGGGGTGTTGCAATGTGCTGTGAGTGATGCGATTCGATGTGCTGGGGGTTATGCAATGTTCTGTGGGCCATGCGATTCGATGTGCTGGGGGTGTTGCAATGTGCTGTGAGTGATGCAATTCGATGTGCTGGGGGTTATGCAATGTTCTGTGGGCCATGCGATTCGATGTGCTGGGGTGATGCGATTCGATGTGCTGGGGGTTATACAATGTTCTGTGGGCCATGCGATTCGATGTGCTGGGGGTGTTGCAATGTGCTGTGAGTGATGCGATTCGATGTGCTGGGGGTTATGCAATGTTCTGTGGGCCCTGCGATTCGATGTGCTGGGGGTGATGCAATGTGCTGTGAGTGATGCGATTCGATGTGCTGGGGGTTATGCAATGTGCTGTGGGCCATGCAATTCGATGTGCTGGGGTGATGCGATTCGATGTGCTGGGGTGATGCAATGTTCTGTGGGCCATGCAATTCGATGTGCTGGGGTGATGCAATTCCATGTGCTGGGGTGATGCAATTCCATGTGCTGGGGTGATGCAATGTTCTTTGGGCCATGCCATTCGATGTGCTGGGGCGATGCAATCTAGATGCATAAATGAATTTTGTTGCTAAGATTAGTCTTTTTTTTAAATGAAAAGCTGTCCAGAAAAAAGTAGCCGCTGTGTGTGTGTATATATATATATTTCTTGAACATGCAGTATATTTACTGTTTCCTGCAGAGAGGAGGGGAGGAGAGGTTTGCATAGAAAAGTGTCAACTTCCTCTGACACTGCCGTTGCTATGGAAACCTGACCTAAAACCTATTACACCGCTTGTGCAGCACTGAGCATGTGCGAGATCTGCAATCATGAAATCCAGGAAGTAATACAGTCTGGCTTCAGATGCCCACACTCTATTTCTAGTTTATAAACTTTCAATATGCTGTAATAATCTAACAAAACGGACCTCAGTTTACAGACTAACTTTACTAGAATACATTAGGCTTGTGTATTATAGAGGTATTTTTATTTAAAAAGTGCAATTTCGCTCGGAACACCACTTTAAGTGAGCGTCAGTGAAGTGATAAAAAATAAAAAAAATAAAAAAAATCGCACAAACTGCATGTTGGTAGGTCAAGCTGCCTATAAAGGGCTGTAGGATAATAGAAAGTGTTGGTAATGTGAGTATATGCTGTGAATGAATGAAATGCATGTCAACAGCTAATGAAGCATGTAGGAGAAGAGTAAAAATCGCACAAACTGCATGGTGATAGGTGTAGCTGCCCATAGAGGGCTGTAAGATGGTAAAAAGTGTTGGTGATGTGAATATATACAGTGAATGAATGAAATGCATGTCAACAGCTAATAAAGCATGTGAGAGAAGGGTGAAAATTATGTAAGAATGTGAAGGGAGATCAGCAGTGTGCTGAGGCTGGTGAAAAAGGTGTGAGATGAGGATGATTCAAGAATGATTATAAATTGTAGATCTAATGTTATAGTTTACCTTATACAGCCTATAGTGGCTTGTATGGATGGAAGGTTGAATATAGTTGGAACCTGGCTATAAAAAAAGTAAAAGCTCAGGAGCCCAGACAAGATATGTGCAGTGTCGTCCGTCTTTGCCAGAGTGGAATCATGGTTTGATCCACAAACAGGCAGTCATTAATATATGCCTCAAGGCAATTAGGGTAGGTGTGCACAGGTGTGATCTCCCTCCCCCTCCCCTCAGAGCTATGGTGTGGAGGCCGTATTGATGACGGCCCATAGTGTGGCTTCCGCGGCGTCCCGGAAGGCGAAAGTAAAAGTAAAAAAAAAAATTCTACTATTGCCTCGGCTACTGCCATCATCTCCAATGCAAAACGCAAGGCGTCACGGGACAGCGTGCATGTCGAGATTCCTCACCACGAGCGACCCGGAGATGGTCGCAGGACGCCAATGGCAGGGTGAAGCTCAGGTCGGCGGGCGGGACGGTAGCGCCCCTCCGTCGACCAGAGCATGGCGGGGAAAGCGGAAGATTCCACATCCCCTACCCTGCAGTGAAGCACAAAAGGACCAGGGTCCCACCCCCCAGGGGGGGACAGGGGCAGCACAGACCCGCCGTGATCCAACGGTTAATGGACTGTAATGAAGGCATGAGATAGTGGCATGAACCATAGTGATGGTACATACTGGTTAGTGCCAAAAATCTTAGTGGGTCAAATGTCTAAAGGGGAACGAACAGGAGGTGGGACTTTAAATGAACTATGGTGGCAGCAATTGAATAATAAATATAATATAAGGTGAACAGCAGAGCTTTATTGGTAGAATAGGTAACCATTTCATAGTTCAAATACAGCGATACACATAATACTGGTAATACATATGAAATTTACACAATAATGTGTCTCATATTGAAGCACTGGTAAGAATAAAAATTAGCAATATTTGACATAGGCATAATAATAACAGCGTTGTCTCAAGGAGACTGAAAAAAAGTTCCGTGGTTCACCACAAGCACCGGGTTGAGTAGGTAATAAACAGTACTGCCTGCAGGACCTATGGCTTCACTGAGCCTGAGGAGCGGGTATAACATGGTAACTTGAAATAAGGACACGGCATATTAAGGCTCTACGCATTTCGTGACCGAACGCCACTCGTTAGGAGCATGCGCGTGATGTTTCTATAATAAGAATGGTAGGTAGTAATTAATTAAAAGGCAAAAGCAACATGGACAGACTATAATAAAGAAACCAACAGTTGGTTGGTACTTACTAGTTGGAGTACACTAAATAGGTATGGCAATGGTGGGGTGTCACACGTATCCGGGAACACCTCCAACCGGGAGCCGAGGCGGACATCTCGACGGAAAGGACTCATGCGGGCAGCACCTGGAGTCGGTGGGAACACACGAGGCAGCTCTGTGGTGAATTGGCAGGTGGTTAGAATAAAGCTGGTAGTGAAGTAAAAGTAAAAGGGGGGGACTGAAAGGATGGTGAAATGGTAGCAGAGTGAGGGCTGAGTTGGAATGGGTTGACCCGTGGAGGTGAGTGGAAAGGGAAGGAGACGTGAAAATAGTGAGTGACCCGGGGAGAAACCAAGGAGGTGTTGGAAAATGGATAAATAAACCGTGAGGAGAAGAGTCAGGTTACCTCAGTGAAAAGAGCGATCTGAACATCAGGAGGAGTGGATTCCACTGGGTGTGTGATCCGGGGAACAGAGAGCCTCGAGTGACAGACCGCCCAGAGTGGCGCCCATAAGTACCTCACCATGGTAACGCCCACCAACGTCAGTGATGCATGGTGTAGAGGTCGGGCGCCGTCAGTCAGAGCGTTGTCTCCAGCCAATCGGCAACCAAGATCTCCCTCCAATTGCTCACGAATGTGGAAACCAGCTACAGATGGACGTAGCGACGCCGATGGCGTGGGATGCATGACGCTGACGAGCAATGACGGTGCATCCGCCTAGCCAGAGCACATCACGGCCCCCTAGTGGGTCAAATGACAATAAATAATGTTATAGTAATCTTAAATTTATACAGGGGCCATGCGTTGATTTAGAAATCCCCAATCTCTGCATATAAAAGATCCCCAACAAGTATTAATGTGGAGGATACTGCAGTAAGGGAATCCAATTGATTAAAATGGTCCTATTGCATAGGAAAGGGAAAAGATATGTGTGCAATCTGGTTCCCAAATTGAATGGTGTGTGGCCTGTTGAGGCTAACATAAATCACTGATTCAATTATATTATTAAGGTCAAACTTGTTTTATAATATGCAGGGATCATAGGGACTGAAGAACACAACACAAAACTCCTGTCTTATCTCTCTAGTGTGGTGGGGGGAAGCGGGTGTTTAGCCACCCAGTATTATATAGAAAAATGGAAACAGACATGAGAGAGATGTAAGCGCTGCAAACCCCGGTATATATGATAATGGACGTTTTCCCCAATGGGGCTTTGGACAGCAATATAAATGTGATCAAAAAATTGTATGTCAAATTGAAAGTATAAAACATATTTATTTGAAAGTTGTCAAAAGACACAGTTGGGTTACAATAAATAAAGCACGTAACTCTTAGAGTCAACGATCCCTCTGAAGATGACCACCGAATGGTCGAAACGCGTCGGTTTTACACCCAAATACATTTGTTATGCAATATTTTGCATGTATGGTAATATTGGAATATGCAGCAATTTATCTGGCCAGACCGTTTTACGTGCTTTATTTATTGTAACCCAACTGTGTCTTTTGACAACTTTCAAATAAATATGTTTTATACTTTCAATTTGACATACAATTTTTTGATCACATTTATATTGCTGTCCAAAGCCCCATTGGAGAAAACGTCCATTATCATTGTTCTATTTGTGGGCCAATACCCGCAATCTTTTCTTCTGACAAAGGGTATTGCCTGTTGATGACTTGGTTAATGCCCAGACAGGATGTGTTTCCAGATGTGCTGGCAGAAACATAAAGTACCCCCTGCAGTCTTGTCTTTTTGGATTAGTCAGGTCACAGACCTTTGAGGTAGCTAATAGGCCTCCATCCTTTGTAAATTTAATGTTAATGTTTAAACTTGACATCAAATCTCACCCCATAAGAGGGAGTGGACAGTCGACCAGGACTGCAAAACTCATCTCAAAAAGGTGATCATTGTGTACAGTGCTAACAGGTAAGAGGGGAGTAATTTTGTGGACACAGCTTGTTCCATTAATTCCCATTGAGCAACCCTCTGTACATCCTTCAGTTATACATTTTCGGTCTGTAAGAAAACTAGTGGTCGCCCCCGAATCTAAGAGAAAATACACTACCTGTCCATCCACCTTTAACCTTACCTGGGGCAAGGCCTTCCAAGTATCTGATTGAAAATGTAAAAGAGGGCTGGAACTGACTCAGGGCACCCCTATTGGGAACTGGACCCTCCATGTGTGGTCCCAGGCCAGTGTACCTGAATCAGGTCTGCCACTGGGGGCTGTCTAGAAGGTCTGGGTTGTGTATTTGGAGGGGGATGTGCAAGCGCCTGGGGTGGTTGTGAGGGATACTGTGCATACTGCTGTTGAAATGGCCGGGGTGGATAATTCGGTCTCAGATAGCCACCCCTACCTGCTTGACCTCTCCCTCGGCCCATGCCTCCCATTCTATTCGAACTCCTGCCTACCCCTCGCCTCCGTGGACACTCTGATTTCCAATGTCCCATATCCCCACAGGTAAAACACACCTGTAGATTCTCTTGGGGTGGGGGGTATGTTCTCTGCTGGTATTGTTGGGGAGTCTGTTGTGTATAGGGGACAACCATTTGTGCTGCGGCTAGTTGGGGGAATGATTCCACCTGGTCAGGGTTAAAAGCCGGGAATACCCCTCCCTTTGTTGTGAAAAGGCCTGAGGAGGCTTGCTTTTTAATATCTTCCAGAAAGGCTTCTGGTTTTAAATTTGACCAATCAGGGTCAATTAATTTAAGTAATTGTGTAGTTTTAGGGTCTCCCCCTGCCATTACAGTGGTAACATAAAGTTCTGGGTTGTCCAGTCCTGTATTTTTGTATAATTGGTGCACCCGCTTTGAGAAAGAGTAAAAAATGTTCTCCTGCTCCTTGTTTAGCACTAACCATTACTTGGATAGCACTTTCTCCTTTATAACTTTTCTGCCAAACAGCTGCTACTGCTGCCCAGAATGCCTCCCACCCTTTTGATTTTTTAAATGGGTCTGCGTCTTCGAACATTTGCTGTATATCCATGTCTGTAGGCGTGTCGGAGTCTACAGTTTGTATTATGATTTCACAGTCATTAGCACAATGTCTTTGTAAGAATAAGGCTGCCTTCCTGGGGTGCTTGCGGGGCTTCGGGCAAAGGTCTTTAATATCCCGCAAGGTACCCAATGGAAGTGGGATATGCACCGGAGTGGTCCCATTTGGATAACTGGGAATTTGAGTGCGTCGATATTAGGCACACTGGTGTCTTCCTGCTCTTTTTGTCCTTTTTTCTCTTCTGCCTCCCTTTGTTTTTCAGCTGCTGATCTTGTAAAATTAGTACCCTCTAATTCAGCTAACTGTAGGACCCGTAACTGCCGCTCTGCTTCTATTTGTTTTTCTAGATCCTTTTTTTTTATAGTATCCTTTTTTGTTGCTTCTATTTCCTCCGCTATCTTCCGTACAACTTCTTGCTGCTTCCTAAGCAACTCTTCCTCCTCGCGCATCTCTTCCTTTTGCTGCTTAATATGCTGTAACCTTCTTATCCTATCTTCTTCTTCTTCATCATCTTTTTGTTTCTGTCTTTCCCTTTCTTCTTCTAACCTTCGGTTTTCCCTGTCTATGCCTGCCTGTCTCTCCTCTGCCTCTCTTTGTCTGCGGTCTCGTGACTGTCTCTTTCTTCTTCCTCTCTTGGTTTTCTTTCCCTTTGTATTTTTATCTTATCTTTCTCATGAGCTTTTGCTGCCTCCATTTCCCAATAGTCTAGTTCCCATTCATCCTGTTGTGCCTTACCCGCCCCTTCATAAACTAGGGCTGCTATTGTTGCATTATCAAGCAGGGGATATATTTTCTTGGGTACGGGTTTGGTATCTTTGACTAACATATAAGGGGGAGGTGCGGTTGGAGTAGCAGTATACGGGGGAGTCTTTTCTGGCTTTGAGGGAGTTAAAGGGGAGGGGAACCTTTTTTGATATTCCATCGTTGCTTTTTTCCACTTCTTACAACACTGGCTCATATATTTCTGATCCCATTCCCCTGGGGGGTAATTATATTTGTCATGGTTCCCACATAACTTCTGTACTTCCACCCAATCTGTCTCGCTACATGGCCCTGCTGGCCCTAAACCAGAAATTTGCAAACATTGTGACCTTTGTATTACTAATGTTCAAAATGGTTCAACAAATTGTTCTCCCAACGTGCCTTTTGCAAAATCATACGGAGAGGGTTGGCCCTGCTCACCTTCAGGTCCGTCCTTTCCGAATTTGTTACCCATTATGCCAAATAGAGTGTCTTATAACCACAAATTCTGACTGATTTGGGGCAAATGGTGTACACCTCTCTATTTTGGTGACATAGACTCTGTATTTCCCATGGAGTTAAACCTTCTGTAAATCTCCTATTTTGGTTGTGGTTATGCAAATAAAATCTTAAAACCCAGAATTTTGGGGTTCCCCCTGCCGGGAAATATGGACCTTTCCCAATGTGATTTTTATATTCTCCTGGGACTGTAGCCAATAAGGTAGGTACCTGTCCACGGAATATGAACAAGACACCCGTTAAACACTCAGGACAATTTTGAGGCATCTATTGTGGCAGAGGTGGGTTACAAATGCAAACAGTACCTTTCAAATTCTTATACACTATTTCAATTAAAATAATTGATCAAAATACTGTATTATACCCAAAATCAAATAAAGATATAAACATATAACAAATAATAAAGCAATATTCCTTAACAAACAAGAGTTGTCATATATTCCTATAAAAACTCCCCAAAAAAACTGGGGTTAGAGTTCCATACACCCGTCCTTCATTCCGGGAGCACTATTTGCTACCCTTTAGTGTTTCTTAGTTTATAGTCCGGCCAACCTAGCTGGACTGTCCCTTTACCTAACCTTACGTCCTCTTGAATCCCAGGGAGCCAACCTAGCAACCCTCAAGACTTTTATACAAACTCTTGAATCCCAGGAGGCCAACCTAGCAACCCTTGAGACTTTTATACAAAATTAAAATTAAACAATGTGGAAGTCAATCGTGACAGAATAAGTGAATTTAACTCTGCAGAAATTGCTTTCGCAAAGTTCCACTTACCTGTCAATCGAAAGACCCCACTTCTGGTACCATTTGTAAGGTTCGCTCTTTAATCTTTTTGTAGCCTAGGCTGGACCAATGGGTGTATGGATGTTTACTCTCTGATCGATCGGGTAATCAAGACACACACACGGAATATGGTGAATCAAGATTACAATGGTTTATTGAATACAAGCTTATTTTGTACAAGATATGACGAGAGGAACCGCCCCTGGTTAAACCCATCAAGGAACAGTTCCTTTATTATATTATATTAACAAGTTACACAACCTAATCTGCCCGGAGACAGGTCTAAGCAAGTTATCTAAATAGAACTCACCGCAAAGTCCGGACGTTGAGCCAGACCTTGGAGCATGGGCTTTGAAGAAGTAGCTTAACCATAAGTTATACAGAAATATCAAATATCTGCCTAGAGATAAGACTATAGATATATGTGTGTAAACCAGAGTCTGGGCGTAGGGCCAAACTCTAACATTTACAGAAATCATACTTTACTGAAAAATATAGCTATATGTGAATATATATAAATTCTTTAGATATTGCTAGAAATATAAAAGCTAGAATAGAAAGACCATTAATTTACCTTACATTTCATATTTATATTTATTATGTATATTTTTATTTGTACAACTTGATGTAGAACTTGCATTCTTTCCTCATGTTTTCCCATCTATGGGTTACCAGTGTCAGCGAAATCAGGCTGTATGCAGAGCACACAGCCAGATATCGTGTCTCTAATAGTAACACATTTAGTCTCAATGATATAATGCATCTTAGGCTAAAATTCACTCACCATTCACTCGCTTTCCCATTCATTCAAATCAAGCAACATCACCGCACTGTTAGGTTCATCTCAGCATCCCAGCATCATCTGCCCAGGAGCCGCCTCTCTCAATCTTTATTAAAATCCCAGCCGGAAGTGATGTCACAGCATGTGACCTCCTCCATAGGAAGTGAGCTCACAGGGTGTGAGCTCCACCCAGCAGATGACCACATAAGGATATGTTAAATACAGCTAATACAATACAATACAATACATGAATACAACAAAAGAATCAATAACAGACATGTATACATTCAAATAGACTAGCAGTGACGTGCACTGCTTCCAATGACGGGAACCATACGAAAATGATGGCTCAATGGGCCACAATTGTCGTATAGTTATGCTATAGTTCACGTGGACGCAGATCTGTTCGCTCTGAGTCATTTAATGCCAATGCCAAGAAGTGGCCAGTCCCCTGGCGAGGCATAAAATGAACATCCCTAAAAGAGCAAACATCGCTGTGTCCACCGAAAGATTTTCACGCCAAGGGTCTTCCACCAATGTCTGTATGTGTGAATACGCTCACATGAGCGCATTACAGCAAAACCGACACTGGGAGACATCTGACAACATACATTAATAAAATTTTCCACAACACCAGGTCCAACATCATTCCTAGTCAGGGCCTCAATGAACTGGACCATAAAATTGTCTTGTAATAGATTCATACATTTTTGCCCTTTAACTGTTCCTGCAGTGCCATTACTCCAGTCAATTTCCGGGTAGTTAAAATCCCCCAATATTATCACTGTCCCACCCCTTGCAGCCCTTTCTGTCTGTGCAAGGAGTTGAGTCTCCACCTCCCCATTAACACTATAAGTCTATAACAAACTCCAATGATTACTTTTGTAGTACGCACACCCTTATGCAGTTCCACCCATAATGCTTCAATCTCATCACGCTCTCCATCAAATAGATCACTTCTCACATAGAGACATACACCACCAACCCTCCATTTTACACCATCTTCCCAAAAGAGAGCATAGCCAGGAATATTAATAGTCCAGTCATGTGAAGAATGAAGCCAAGATTCAGCAATACCAATTAAATCATAGTTCTCGTTGTGCACCAAAGCTTCTAACTCAACTGTCTAGCTTGTCAGTAGGGATGAACCGAGCACCCCCCCGGTTCGGTTCGCACCAGAACCTGCGAACGGACCGAAAGTTTGCGTCAACTTTAGAACCCCGTTAAAGTCTATGGGACTCGAATGTTCGGAATAAAAAGTGCTAATTTTAAAGGCTAATATGCAAGTTATTGTCCTAAAAAGGGTTTGGGGACCCGGGTCCTGCCCCAGGGGACATGTATCAATGCAAAATAAGTTTTAAAAACTGAAGTTTTTTTCGGGAGCAGTGATTTTAATGAAGCTTAAAGTGAAAAAAAAAGTGAAATATTCCTTTAAATATTGTACCTGGGGGGTGTCTAATGTATGCCTGTGAAGTGGCACGTGTTTCCCATGTTTAGAACTGTCTCTGCACAAAATGAAATTTCTAAAGGAAAAAAAGTAATCATTTAAAACTGCTTGCGGCTTTATTGTAATGTCTGGTCCAGGCAATATGGATGAAAATCATTGAGAAAAATGGCATGAGTACCCCCCACCCCATTACCAGCCCCTTTGGGTCTTGTATGGATATTAAGGGGAACCACGCACCCAAATTAAAAAAAGGAAAGGCGTGGGGCCCCTAGGCCCTATATACTCTGAACAGCAGTATACAGGCAGTGCAAACAAGACAGGGACTGTAGGTTTGTTGTTAAGCTGTTTCTTTTTTTTTTATACTGGTACATTTTTGTAATGTAGCTCCAGCCAAAAAATCTATTTTTAAGCTTTTTTGAAAACATGGGAAGGGTTATCACCCCTGTAACATTTGTTTTGCTGTCTGTGCACCTCTTCAGAAGATTTCACCTCTCTTTCTGTCCCAATGACAAATGTTTTTGGAAAATTTGTTTTTTTTTAGTGAAACAAGGATTGGTGATAAAGCATCAGTGGAGAGGAGACACGTTTTTCCCATAGAATTTCCCTTCCTAAGGGTAGATTTCCTCTCACTTCCTGTTGTCTCCTTCTGTTTGCAAGTAGGAGTCGTTTGTAAGTTGGATGTTTGAAAGTAGGGCCCTATATACTCTGCAGAAATTTGGGTCTTAGGTGTTGGTGTTGCCACAACACTGTAAGCCCTCAAAGTTACTCTTGGTGGGCGCTGGAACGCCCTGCTGTGAACTATTATATCAAGAATTGTAATTACATGCCATTGCTGAACAGTGGTAGAAAAATTGGGCTTTTGGTGGTGGTGGTGGTGGTGCTGGTGCCACAACACTGTAAGCCCTCACAGTTACTCTTGGTGGGCACTGGAACGGGCCCTGCTGTGAAATATTATATCAAGAATTGTAATTACATGCACCTGTTGAACAGGGGCAGAAAAATTGGGCCTTTGGTGGTGGTGTTGCCACAACACTGTAAGCCCTCACAGTTACTCTTGGTGGGCGCAGGAATGGGCCCTGCTGTGAAATATTAGATCAAGAATTGTAATTACATGTCCCTCTTGAACAGGCGCAGAAAAATTGGGCCTTAGGCACTAGTGCCACAACACTGCAACCCCTCACAGATACTCTAGCATAGGCAGTCTTGAAGGGATCTCCCATTTAAAAAAAAATATTCGGTTACATCAGCATCAGGTGCTTGGTAGCTGGTGATCCAAGACTGATTAATTTTTATGAAGGTCAGCCGATCGACCGATTTGGTGGACAGGCGCACCCTGTAATCGGTTACAAAGCCTCCAGCAGCACTGATTGTGCGTTCCGAAAGAACGCTGGATGCAGGACAGGCCAGTAGCTCAATTGCATACTGTGCAAGCTCTGCCCAGTGATCCATCCTCAAGACCCAGTAACCCAGAGGATTTCCGGTGGGAAAGGTGTCCAATTCTGATCCTGCCCCTAGGTATTCATGCACCATGTAAAACAGACGCTGGCGATGGTTGCTGGAACCGATCATACCTTGGGGCTGCGGACTAAAAAATTGTCTGAACGCATCGGTCAGACGGCCACCTTCTCCACTGCTCCTTCTTTGACTGACCGAAGCCTCAGCAACACGTTGTCCAGGACCAGGATTTTGTAACCTCCCAGTCTCTGGGAACGCGTTGCACAGACCTTTCTGCAAGGCCTCCCGAAGATGTTTCATCCTCTGCTCCCTCTGCGATGGCAAGATAAGGTCCGCAACCTTACCCTTGTAACGTGGATCAAGGAGGGTTGCCAGCCAGTAATGATCCCTCTCCTTGATCACAGGAATACGAGGATCCTTCCGCAGGCTTTGCAGGATCAGGGAGGCCATACCAGGTAGGTTTGCTGAGGCATTCGGTCCCGAGTCCTCTGGGTCACTCAGGACGACATGATCCACAGCCACCTCTTCCCAGCCACGTACAAGTCCATGGGATTTTTGGGACTGTAATTGATCACTTGAAGACTGCTGCTGATGCTGAGTGCTAGGCTCCACCTCCATGCTGACACAATCCTCCTCCTCCTCCTTGTCCTCTTCCTGTGTGATAGGCGGGCCAGCAGGAACACTGTCTGGATAAAGGGGGCCTTGAGAGGTAAGGAAGTCCTCTTCTTCCTCTCTCTGTTCTGCCTCAAGTGCCCTGTCCATTATTCCACGCAGCGTGTGCTCCAACAGGTGGACAAGAGGGACAGTGTCACTGATGCATGCACTGTCACTGCTCACCATCCTCGTGGCCTCCTCAAATGGTGACAGGACAGTGCATGCATCCCTGATTATGACCCACTGGCGTGGCAAAAAGAAAACAAGCTCCCCTGACCCTGTCCTGGTGCCATATTGGCACAGATACTCATTTATGGCCCTCTGCTGCGTGTGCAGCCACTGCAGCATGGCCAACGTTGAGTTGAGTTCAGTTCAATGTGTCAGTCCACTTCTATTCCTGCTGAGGCGCTTGGGTGCTCTGGATTCGCTCTCACTGCTGACAGATGGCTGGGAAGAGCTAGCTGCGATGGAGGAAGAGATCCAAAGCGAGGCTTGGAGCGTGATGGTGTAGCAGGCGATGGTGTAGCAGGCGAGGGATGCTGACATCACTGGAATGCTGACGTCAGCATCCCTCGCCTGCTACACCATCGTGCTCCAAGCCTCGCTTTGGATCTCTTCCTACATCGCAGCTAGCTCTTCCCATCCATCTGTCAGCGGTGAGAGCGAATCCAGAGCACCCAAGCGCCCCAGCAGGAATAGAAGTGGACTGACACATCTGATGATCCCTCTTTCCCCTGATTGGGAATTTCTACATGCCTGTTTTTACCATCAAAAATGTGAGTGGCTTTTGTTCACTGCCTAATAAAATGTTTTAATACTGCTACACCCAGGCGCCTCTTTCCTTGTGCTTTTCCATATATATCCTCTACACACTGTAACTGCAGATAACTGACTTTCTTGCCTGCTCTATTTAACTCAAATTAAATGACACTGTCTCTCTCTCTCTGTCTGTCTTTAACCACCGCCGCAACACACTACACAAGGCCGCCACGCAGGCGGCCTTATATAGTGTGGGGCGTGTACTAAACCCCCTGAGACATAATTGGCCAATGCCACCCTGGCTCTGGCCAATTATGGCTCTTCGTTTTTTCCGCGCTGTGATTGGCCAAATCATGCAGGTCATAGTGCATGCTTGGCCAATCATCAGCCAGCAATGCACTGCAATGCTGCAGTGAATTATGGGCCGTGACGCGACACTCAAATTTGGCGCGAACGGCCCATAATGTTCGAGTCGAACATGGATTCAACTCGAACTCAAAGCTCATCCCTACTTGTCAGGCTTCTGGCATTGGTGAGCAAACTATTTAATTCATTGTCACATTTTGCAGACGTATTTTGCATATATTTTTTTAGTATAAATAGTACCATTACCAATGGTTGTTTGTAACATGGGAACTTTCTTATCACCTGCCATAGCTCCCTCCCCACATCTTTCCCCGTTCCACCCACCAATAGGGCTGACCCTTGTCTGATCTGTCTGCCCCATTATAATCTAATTCACCCTCCCCCTCAATCCTTGTTTAATACTCCTCCAGCCTTCCCATAAACCTCTCCTCCAGCCAGTGGCGGCTGGTGCTCAAACTTTTTTGGGGGGCCGCAAACAAACTGAAAAAAAAAATCAATTGCCGCCACTGTGCCCATTAAACGCAGCCACTGTGCCCAAACTCCACCAGTTTGTCCCCTCAAATACAGCCAGTTTGTTTCCATATACAGCCAGTTTGTTTCCATATACAGCCAGTTTGTTTCCATATACAGCCAATTTGTCCCCATATACAGCCAGTGTGCCCCCATATATGTATAACCAGTGTGCCCCCATATATACAGCCAGTGTGCCCCCCATATACAGCCAGTGTGCCCCCATATACAGCCAGTGTGCCCCCATATACAGCCAGTGTGCCCCCATATACAGCCAGTGTGCCCCCATATACAGCCAGTGTGCTCCCATATACAGCCAGTTTGTCCCCATATATAGCCAGTGTGCCCCCATATATATAGCCAGTGTGCCCCCATATACAGCCAGTGTGCCCCCCATATACAGCCAGTTTGTCCCCATATACAGCCAGTTTGTCCCCATATATATAGCCAGTGTGCCCCCATATACAGCCAGTTCCCCCCATATTCAGCCAGTTTGTCCCCCATATACAGCCAGTTCCCCCCAAATGCAGCCAGTTTGTCCCCCATATACAGCCAGTTCCCCCCAAATGCAGCCAGCGTGTCCCCCATATACAGCCAGTTCCCCCCATATTCAGCCAGTTTGTCCCCCATATACAGCCAGTTCCCCTCAAATGCAGCCAGCGTGTCCCCCATATACAGCCAGTTCCCCCCATATTCAGCCAGTTTGTCCCCCATATACAGCCAGTTCCCCCTATATTCAGCCAGTTTGTCCCCCATATACAGCCAGTTCCCCCCATATTCAGCCAGCGTGTCCCCCATATACAGCCAGTTCCCCCCCAAATGCAGCCAGTTTGTCCCCCAAATGCAGCCAGTTCCCCCCCCCCCAGCCCTGCACTTACCTTCCTCGGTCCGCGCCGTCCTCGATGTGTTCTCCCGCCCTTGATGTCGCTTCAGCCAATCAGGTTACCGGTAACCAGATCCGGTGAACCTGATTGGCTGAAACCTCCACACAGTCTTCTCCAAGGAACGCACCCCCGTGCGTACCTGGGAGGAGTTTTTGGAAGCTGGCTCTGATAGGCACTTCCAAGTTACACCCACCGCCGGCCGCCGCTCTAATTCATATGGCCGGCGCTCACCAGGAGGCCAGCCATATGAATAGTGGGCAGCGCGGCAGCGGTGACAATACACAGATTCATGCAATGCATGAATCTGTGTATTGTCTTTCAGTGGCGGTGCAGGAGCGAGAGGGGGCGGCACTCCGGCACCCTCTATGGATGCACCGCCACTGCCTCCAGCACAACAGACCTCCTTCCAGGTGCAAACCATCTTTAGCATATAGGTTGTACCCCAATAAAAAGTCAATGATTCAAGTGTTTCAGGACTGCATGCAATATTTTGAGAAAATGTGTCCAGACACCTAAATAACACATGCAATACACTTTAGTGAATGCAGCCCATTGTTCTTTGAAGATCTTAAACTTTTTCAGTAGTTTCTGTTGTATTCTCTAACAGCAACTAATGGATCACCTTTACGTTTGATAAATAATTAAATGTGTTTAAAAGAACGTTCTGCCAATATTATAAAAAGTCTATTAATTCACAGAGCTCAGCATATCTGTTCGTGCCTAAATTATTTCCTAGAGTAATGAAACTTCAGATTTTCTTATAGTGCTGAATGTTTTTTTATATATTTATTCTATCTGCTTACACTTATGAGATTGCAAGTGATTAGTATTTATTTCAGCTACCAATATTATTTCAGCCTATTATTACCAGCTATAAATAAAAGTGGAATACCTCCAAACATTTGCAGTGACTCCAGGACACTTAAATATAACTATAAATTGATATAACTTTGTCTTTCATCATTATACATGAACATTTCAGGGTCAGATTCAAGACATAGCAAGTACAGCCAAAATCTATATTGTAATGGATGAATGTAAATAAGTAAAATAAACTGGAGAGCTGGGCTTATTTACTAAGTTTCCAAACAGAGTTTCAATACAAAATTCAATTAATGCTTCTTTAACAGCTATTCTTCAAAGAACACTATTAATGAGGATTTCAGTGATTTAGCTCACATTTTTTTTTTTAAAGTTCTGTTTTACAAAGTGAATTCGAATTAAAGACTCTATTTTACCTGTGTTCACTTGACATATACAGTATAGCTAAAATAAAATAATAAAATTAAATTTGAGGTAAAATATATAAAAAAATAAATAAAAATCGCCAGAATCAAAAAGGCACACTTTTGAATATTTGTGCAAAGAAATGATTTTCAAAGCTTGCAATTAGCTCATTGTGTAAACACAATATGTGTAATATATGTTATAAATGTCCAATGTCTGCAAGCTAGTGGTTGGAGGGAAGAGATGCAATCCACATTTCCATATTTACAATAAGACCTCAGGCAGGAGGTTAAGTCTATTAGAAGTATTGTAGAATTTGCCTTTATGCATTCACGATAGGTACTCAGCTCTGCAATATACAATATAGTTACACAAGACTGCTTTACCAATCATAAAAACATTTGGCGGTTTTGAATAATTCTGCCTTTATTGTGAGCATATCTAACAAAAGATAGCATATCCTATCCAACAGTTTCACAAACTGATCAGTATACATTACATGGCTAAAAGTTTGTAGACACTATCACATTATATTATAACACAACAGTGGCGGTACGTCCATAGAGGGCGCCGGAGCGCCGCCCCCTCTCGCTCCCGCACCGCCACTGAAAGACAATACACAGATTCATGCATTGCATGAATCTGTGTATTGTCACCGCTGCCGCGCTGTCCACTATCCATATGGCCGGCCTCCTGGTGAGCGCCGGCCATATGAATTAGAGCGGCGGCCAGCGGTGGGTGTAACTTGGAAGTGCCTATCAGAGCCAGCGGCTCTGATTGGCTTTCCGAATACAGCTCTCACGCTGTATTCGGCTTCCAAAAACTCCTCCCAGGTACGTGTGTGGAGTTTTCAGCCAATCAGGTTCACCGGATCTGATTACCGGTAACCTGATTGGCTGAAGCGACATCGAGGGCGGGAGAACACATCGAGGACGGCGCGGACCGAGGAAGGTAAGTGCAGGGCTGGGGGGGGGAACTGGCTGCATTTGGGGGACAAACTGGCTGCATTTGGGGGGAACTGGCTGTATATGGGGGACACGCTGGCTGAATATGGGGGGAACTGGCTGTATATGGGGGACAAACTGGCTGAATATAGGGGGAACTGGCTGTATATGGGGGACAAACTGGCTGAATATGGGGGGAACTGGCTGTATATGGGGGACACGCTGGCTGCATTTGAGGGGAACTGGCTGTATATGGGGAACAAACTGGCTGAATATGGGGGGAACTGGCTGTATATGGGGGACACGCTGGCTGCATTTGGGGGAAACTGGCTGTATATGGGGGACAAACTGGCTGCATTTGGGGGGAACTGGCTGTATATGGGGGACAAACTGGCTGAATATGGGGGGAACTGGCTGTATATGGGGGCACACTGGCTATATATATGGGGACAAACTGGCTGTATATGGGGACAAACTGGCTGTATATGGGGGGCACACTGGCTGTATATGGGGGCACACTGGCTGTATATGGGGGCACACTGGCTATATATGGGGACAAACTGGCTATATATGGGGACAAACTGGCTGTATATGGGAGCACACTGGCTGTATATGGGGGCACACTGGCTGTATATGGGGGCACACTGGCTGTATATGGGGGCACACTGGCTGTATATGGGGGGCACACTGGCTGTATATATGGGGGCACACTGGTTATATATATATATGGGGGCACACTGGCTGTATATGGGGACAAACTGGCTGTATATGGAAACAAACTGGCTGTATATGGAAACAAACTGGCTGTATATGGAAACAAACTGGCTGTATTTGAGGGGGCAAACTGGTGGCGTTTGGGCACAGTGGCTGCGTTTAATGGGCACAGTGGCGGCAATTGATTTTTTTTTCAGTTTGTTTGCGCCCCCCCAAAAATTTTGAGCACCAGCCGCCACTGTTACACAACATAAGCATGTTGGGCATCTTATCCCCAAACTATGAGAATTAAAATAGAGATAAACCCTTCTTTGCAGCTGTAACAGCCCATAATCTTTTGGAAAGGATTTCCTAAAGATTTTATATATGAGCTTTCATATGTTTCAGGTTGGTGCGCACCATGGAGCATTTCTCCAGGGTGTTCAACCCCTTCACATTGATAGAAGCGATACTGACAGGCTATGTTTTTTTGGTGGCCCTATCTGAGGCTGGCAGATGAATGGGGGGGGGGCAGAGAAAAGCACGGGAATAAAGAGGTAGAAAAAGGAAGGTATAAAGCGGGCAACTGAGAGAGGTTACCTACTCAGTAAAGCAAACCTAATACGCTGTAGGCATAGGAGAGAGCTAGTCTCAAAACACCCAAACAGCACAATAGATATAACCAAGAAAAAATGGCAAACAACTGCCTGTAGGGTGAAGCCCTAAGTAAGGAAGAGGTTGGGCACAACAGGGGTCAGAGGCTCCTTATCCCAACCTAAAACTAAATGAAAAAACAAATGGTAATTTTTGTTGTAACTTAATGCCAGGCGATGTAGACACTGATAGCCAGGTACAGGCATCTGGCGAACAGTGTGTCATGGTCCATGGGCATAAAAAGTAGAGTGCCACAACTTAAAAAAAAAAAGACAAAATAAAACAGAACATAACATAGCCTGCAGATATGAACAGCAGAGGAGAATAGCCTCTGGGAGAGAGTATGTATAATAGAACATAACGAATACAACAAAGAAAAAAAGGGGGGGGGGCACAAACGCCTAGTGCATTACCCTCCATACCAATGAAAATTTCTTAAAAAATGCCAAAGAAATAGTCAAACATATATACAAAAAGGAAGTGCAGCGCAATGAATCAATAATTCATGTACAGATTATAAAGTCCACAAAATAGGTGGTGAACAACCAGTCCCAGAATGGCACAAGTGAGAATATCCACGTGTAAAAAAAAGGAATCCAGAAGAACAGTGACAGTCCCTCGACCTCCAACAAAATCGCTTCGCTCACCTGGTGCAATGAACCCCTGACCTAACAGCGCTGGTCCTTCAATAGGGTAAAAGTATAGTAGGAACTGGATATCCAAATCTCCACCATGATACACCAGGGATATATGAACAAAAGAAGAGATCTAAGTCCTCTCCGTTAAAATCTCAAATTCTTTATTTAAAAAAATTGTATCCTATTCACATTTAGACAAGCAAATACAAGCACATAACAATATGCTAGCCAGAATGGCAGCGGGTGACATCATCCATGCGTAGCTCCTCCCCCATACAAGTTATGTTCATATAAACTTCCTTAGCGGGGCAGAGCTATGGCGCCCCCCTGTGAACTCTTAAATACAACTCGTTGCCATGGCACCATCAGACTCCACAAACCAAGGCTTCCCAAAGTGTATACTACCTAAACCACTAGTCAGCGCTCAAAGCGACAGACTAAGTATAGAAACCACTGACAACAGTAAAGATCCTATTTAAACATGTAGAATGCCCAAGAAAGAGCGGCCAAAGCCACACATCCCAGAAACAACATGTGCATATAAAGTGAACGTCAAACTAAGCATCTACATGTATACAATTCTTTATTATTAAAATAAAATGTAAAAAATATATACACTGTATATAATTATGGAATTTTTAATCCATAGTGTACAAATAATATTACCATGGGAACTGCAACTGGGTCGGATGCCAACCTCTATGCTCCCATAAAAATTATTTTATTACACCCGCTGTCATCCTTTACAAATCAGATCAAATACAAATAAAATACAAATGTACTAATTATAATCATCACCTATCCGAAATAAAACAATTTAAATCAAAATCCATTTTTAATACCTCTGGAGTCAAAACTTTGGCTTCAGAGATCCAAAAGGACTCTCTCTGGCTAAGATGTATCCCCCTCTCCAATGTCTATTAACCCTTTCTATTCCCCAAAATTTTAGTCCTCTGGGGTCCCTATCATGATGCACTCTAAAATGTGTAGAAACACCAGGGGACCTCAGTCCCTTTTTAATATTATTTACGTGTTCCCCAATACAAACACTAAGGGGTCTAGACATTCTACCTATATACTGTAGTCCACAACTACATTCCAGCATATAAACAACCCCCTGTGTGCTACAAGTAATTAATTTTTTTTTGTTATGGCGACCTATAAAAAGGTTGCTAAAACTTTAAAGTCCCCAATTAAAGTGCTCGTGCTCAAACAAACTGAACTGGAACAGTCGCCGAGGCTTCAAAGTCCCAAATAAAGTGCTCATGCTCAAAAATTGATGGAGAGTTCCGTACTTCTTAAGTGCTCAGACAAGGTGCCCCCACATAGATGTAAACTCACCCCTCAGAGTGGACCAACTATCACTAGTATGGTCAAACGCACTTGAGGGGCAACCCCTGTGGATCTCCTTTAGACTTGCATTTCCTGGGATACATTTTTTTTTTTGGGCAAAAATTTCACTCCTTAGATGTGCAAACTGGTAGAAACATACCCCAAAAGACTTGCAGCTGTAATTGCAGTGAAAGGTGGTTCTACAAAGTATTGACTCTGGGGGGGCTGAATACAAATGAATGCCACACTTTTAAGAGATTTATTTATAAAAGAAAATTGAAAACCATTTATTATTTTCCTTCCTCTTCACAATTATGTGCCACTTTGTGTTGGTCTATCACATAAAATCCCAATAAAATACATTTACATTTTTGGTTGTAACATGACAAAATGTGAAAAATTTCAAAAGGTATGAATACTTTTTCAAGACACTGTATATTTCAAGAGACAAATTACATGTTTCAAGACACTACTAGAGATTACCAAATTGTTTAAAGATGACTAGAGATATCCTTCATGCTGAAAAAGATGATATGAGACTTCTGATTTGCTGAAGAAGACGACTAGAAACTCTGACAGTGATCAATTTTTTTTTTTTTAATTGTCTAATCTATCTACATGAGGAACATGTAGAAACACCAGTCTAAAGGAGATCCACAGGGGTTTCCCCGCAAGTGCGTTTGACCACAGGGATGAGCCGAACACCCCCCTGTTCGGTTCGCACCAGAACCTGCGAACAGACAAAATGTTCGTGTAAACTTTAGAACCCTATTAAATACAATGGACTCGAACGTTCGAAATCTAAAGTGTTAATTATAAAGGCTAATATGCAAGTTATTGTCCTAAAAAGTGTTTGGGGACCCGGGTCCTGCCCCAGGGGACATGTATCAATGCAAAAAGAAGTTTTAAAAACGGCCGTTTTTTTGGGAGCAGTGATTTTAATAATGCTTAAAATGAAAAAATAAAAGTGAAATATTCCTTTAAATTTCGTACCTGGGGGGTGTGTATGATATGCATGTGAAGTGGCGCATGTTTCCCGTGCTTAGAACTGTCCCTGCAAAAAATGTCATTTTTGAAAGAAAAAAATGCATTTAAAACTGACTCGTGGCTATTAATGAATTGTCGGCTCCTGGCAATACATACAAAAGTCATTGATAAAAAAAAAAAAAAAAGCGTGGGTGTTCCCCAGAATTCAATTACCAGGCCCTTCAGGTCTGGAATGGATATTAAGGGGAACCCTGCCGCAAATTAAAAAAAAATTGACGTGGGGTTCCCCCAAATATCCATTCCAGGCCCTTCAGATCTGGCATGGATTTTAAGGGGAACTCCACCCCAAATTTAAAAAAAAAATGGCGTGGAGTCCCCCTAAAAATCCATACCAGACCCCTTATCCGAGCACGCAACCTGGCCGGCCGCAGGGGAAAAGGGGGGGACGAGAGAGCGGCCCCCCCTCCCTCCTGAACTGTACCAGGCCACATGCCCTCAACATGGGGAGGATGTCCCCATGTTGATGGGGACAAGGGCCTCATCCCCACAACCCTTGCCCGGTGGTTGTGGGGGTCTGCGGGCGGGGGGCTTATCGGAATCTGGAAGACCCCTTTAACAAAGGGGACCCCCAGATCCCGGCCCCCCCTATGTGAATTGGTAAGGGGTACATTGTACCCCTACCATTTCACGAAGAAAGCGTAAAAAAATGTTTAAAAAAACACACAAACACCTTGAAAAAGTCCTTTATTTAAAAAAAACAAAACATTCCAGCGGTGAAATCCAGTGTCCCGCGGCGATCCCGATGTCCAGCGCTGTCCTTCATTGGTTGTGCCTGAGCGGACCTGATGGGGAACTCCCTCTCAGTATTTTAAATGTATAGACCCGCCCCTTCTAAAGTTCCCCATCAGGTCCGCTCAGCGGACCAGATGCAGAACATGAGAAGGGGCGGGTCTATACATGTATTACCAAAGTGAGAGCAGTCCCCCATCAGGTCCGCCCCCTCGGTATGTCAGACCCGCCTACGTCATTGGCTTGAGCGGGGAACTTCCTTCATTATGTAAATTTAAATTACACAGTGAAGGAAGTTCCCTGCTCAAGCCAATGACGTAGGCGGGTCCGACATACCGAGGGAGCGGACCTGATGGGGAACTTTAGAAGGGGCGGGTCTATACATTTAAAATACTGAGAGGGAGTTCCCCATCAGGTCCGCTCAGGCACAACCAATGAAGGACAGCGCTGTACATCGGGATCGCCGCGGGACACTGGATTTCACCGCTGGAATGTTTTTTTTTTGTTTTTTTTTTTAATAAAGGACTTTTTCAAGGTGTTTGTGTGTTTTTTTGAAAAAAAAATTACGCTTTCTTCGTGAAATGGTAGGGGTACAACGTACCCCTTACCAATTCACATGGGGGGGGGGCCGGGATCTGGGGGTCCCCTTTGTTAAAGGGGTCTTCCAGATTCCGATAAGCCCCCCGCCCGCAGACCCCCACAACCACCGGGCAAGGGTTGTGGGGATGAGGCCCTTGTCCCCATCAACATGGGGACATCCTCCCCATGTTGAGGGCATGTGGCCTGGTACGGTTCAGGAGGGAGGGGGGGCCGCTCTCTCGTCCCCCCCTTTTCCCCTGCGGCCGGCCAGGTTGCGTGCTCGGATAAGGGGTCTGGTATGGATTTTTAGGGGGAATTCCACGCCATTTTTTTTTTACATTTGGGGTGGAGTTCCCCTTAAAATCCATGCCAGATCTGAAGGGCCTGGAATGGATATTTGGGGGAACCCCACGTCAATTTTTTTTTAATTTGCGGCGGGGTTCCCCTTAATATCCATTCCAGACCTGAAGGGCCTGGTAATTGAATTCTGGGGAACACCCACGCTTTTTTTTTTTTTTTTTATCAATGACTTTTGTATGTATTGCCGGGAGCCGACAATTCATTAATAGCCGCGAGTCAGTTTTAAAAGACTTTATTTCTTTCAAAAATGACATTTTTTGCAGGGACAGTTCTAAGCACGGGAAACATGCGCCACTTCACATGCATATCATACACACCCCCCAGGTACGAAATTTAAAGGAATATTTCACTTTTATTTTTTCATTTTAAGCATTATTAAAATCACTGCTCCCGAAAAAACGGCCGTTTTTAAAACTTCTTTTTGCATTGATACATGTCCCCTGGGGCAGGACCCCGGTCCCCAAACACTTTTTAGGACAATAACTTGCATATTAGCCTTTATAATTAACACTTTAGATTTCTCCCATAGATTTTTTCGAATTTGCCGCGAACACCCCAATTTGTTCGCTGTTCGGCGAACGGGCGAACAGGCAATGTTCGAGTCGAACATGAGTTCGACTCGAACTCCAAGCTCATCCCTATTTGACCATACTAGTGATAGTTGGTCCACACTGAGGGGTGAGTTTACATATATGTCGGGGCACCTTGTCTGAGCACAGAAGTATGGAACTCTCCATCAATTTTTGAGCACTTTAATTGGCGACTTTGAAGTTTTTTTTTTTAATTCAATTTCTTTATTATTATTTATTTATTTTTTTTAGACAAAATCTCATACAAAACAAATTCAGGCGGGGTCGGGCTGCCACTACCGGCCCCACAAATGAAAAATTAAAACAGTCTAAAATTAGTACCACCCGCCCCCCACTGGATCTCTCCAAATGCCAGTCTTTTGTTCCGACCATCTCAGACTCTCTCCTCTACCCTTCCCTCTGCCATCCTTTCAGCATATCTCAGTGATTGCCTGTACATTACCAATCTTTCCATCTCCCTATGAACCCTTCTTTGCCTGTTTCGCCACTAAACCTTAACAATTCCATATTGTAGGCTTTGTTGATTTTACTCAGTATCTTTCCACTGTCTAGTGATTGCACTTCTTGCTGCATTTAGGAGATGGGGTAGCATTGTTCTCTTATACTTTGAAGTTTTAGCAACCTTTTTATAGGTCGCCATAACACAATGTGGTTTATGGTTTATATATAATATAGCATATAGCGTGTTTTTAAAAAAAAATCATTTGTTAATGGATTTGCACAGCAAATTTCTTTACTTCAGCTGCTATTTATTTGATGTGTTATCACTTCACATTTATTATCATCTGGTTTTCTTTTGGCGCTTTGGTTATTTAAATTATTACAATTACATTTTTTATCTGATATTTTTTATTTGTGGAAAAGGATGTAAAACCTTTTAATTTTTTTCTTACTTACACTGTCTGCATAAAAGCCTGAGAGAAAATAAATCCTACTCTCTAACTACTGGTGGATCTATAACCCCAGGAGCAATGAAATCTCTCAGAGTGGGGTCTCGTTTGTAAATAAACTGGGGACAGGAGGGGAAGACTGCTCTTAACACCTATGTTTCCTCAGTACTTCCCAATGCTCACTCATGTAGCGGGTATTTGAATTTAGGGGAAGCATCTGGGTCGTAGTGTAACCCAGATGCACTGATTGCTAGGGAATCTGAGACCCTTTTATGGTTCTTGGAGGACTCTGGTGGTGTGAGGTTCCCTGCGGCCTACAGGTGGCGTTGTTGTCGGGGGCCGGAGGTGAACTCACACCGCAAGACTGTGCCTTTTTGTCCTCCCCTGGAGCTGGTACAGCGGGGCGGGGAACCCGCTGTGACGCAAAGGGAGATGGGATAAAAGGGGCGGATGCCTTTACCATGGGGTTGGTGTGGAGTTTCAGAGTCGGAAGGCCGCGGTCGCACCCAGGCACCTTCAGCTTGGGTGCTGGCGTTCCTGTGTTCCGGGCCCAGGTGCCTTTGACCTGGCCGGAGCGGAGATGGAGTCCATCTCAGGCACCTTTAGCCTGGGGTGAGGTACTATGGCGGATGCCTGGGGCTCAGTATCTTCGACTGAGTTCCGCGAGGGTGGAGGAATCCGAGGGGGCCCTAACTCCTTGGGTGCCCGTGTCTGAGTTCGTGAGGTCTGGTGAGCAGAACTTCTCTGGAGAGTCTGGCGCAGCATCGCTGGTGACAGAGAGGCCTCCGCTATCTCCCTTGGACGGATATCCTTCCCCTGACAGGGGCCGTGCTAGCGAAGGTAATTCACGTTCTACTTCACATAGTCAGTGGCAATGACTATTCGCCACTGGTGATACCACAGTGGTTAGCAAAAGAAGGGAAAGGACTGTGCCTCGACCTATTCCCATTACTACTAAGTTGTTGCAAAAGAATCCAACTTAACCGTGCTGTATGTTTATTCGCTGAGAAGAATAAAACTGTGTTGGCCCTATTCACTGTGTGGAACTCTGGTTACTAGGAGCAAAGGAGTCAAGGACGAAGGACAGAACTTGACTCTAGGACACCTACACAAAGCCCAATCTTTCTGGCCTTCACCTCTTCACTATGGAGGACATGGGCCGTGGTGTATCTCATCCCTCCCCTCAGCACTAACACCCCTAGATGAAGAAAGACAAGCTGAGAATGAGAAGGGGAGAGAGGGGTGAGGCCGCTACACTCACAATTATGAAAAGATAAAATGCATGTCGTACACAACTCCAGTATCAGGGATGACACATCTCTGCGGTTGGAAACTGACATGTTTCAGGAGACACAAGCTGATCAAACTTACTGGGGCCACCATTTATATACTGTTACCAAACTTGGATCCCTCCCCTCCAACAGCTGCACTGGGCCGGACCACACACACATTCAAGATCATAAAAACTTAACATCCACCAACAAAAAATGACCAGTGATTTGATTTAACCCTCGATAGTCTATGCATGGTCGAAGACCCCCATCTTTTTTTTCAACAAAGAAAAACCTGCCCCTACTGGAGAAGAAGAGGGTCGGATAAAACCTCTTTCCAAGTTGTCTTTTATGTATTCCTCCATGGATTTTTGTTCAGGCAAAGACATAGGTCCTTCCTTTGGGAAGAGGTGCTCCAGGAATCAATTTAATTGCACGGTCAAAAGAACGATGTGGAGGTAAAACCTCTGCCTTTTGCTTGCAAAATACGTTTGCAAACACAGTATTCATTAGGGAAGGTAGGTGGGACGGCCACGGAAGCCAACATACAAGCAGAAAGCCTTTTGGGTTGAGACAAACAGTTTGAATGACAGAACGATCCCCAAGAGGTTAGTTCTCTATTTTCCCAATCAAAAGAAGGGTTATGTTGTTGTAACCATGGGTAACCAAGGATAACGGGCAGAAGTGGAGAATCAATAAGAGACAAGACAACTTCCTCTTTGTGGAGTACGCCTACCTGAAGGGTGATTGTCATAGTCTCAAATTTTACAATGCCATCTGCCAAGGGTTGTCCATTCACGGTGGTAATGTTCAGGGGTCAAGATTTTGGAACAAATGGGATATTATTTTCTTTAGCAAAAGTGTAGTCCAAGAATATGCCAGCAGTTCCAAAATCCACAAAAGCCTCACAGGAGACAAGTTTAGAGGGTAAATGGATGATTGCAGGAACGGTAATCTTGGTCTTGGAGGATATACCTGTAAGGTCTAAACCAGCTCCTCCAACACTGGTTAAACCCTGTCTTTTACTGGACGGGAAGGGCAGACAGATAATAAATGTCCTTTAAGTCCACAGTATAGGCATAGGACCAATGCACGCCTCCTTTGTTTCTCCAACTCAGTTAGGTGGAGACGGCTTACATCCATGGGTTCCACAGGTGCCTGGGGTTCACCTGAGATTTCAGGTTCTGGCTGAGGTGGTGCTTGGAAGTTAGGGGTAAAACGGTAAACTGGCCTAGAAAACTTGCGAGTTCTAAGTCTCTCTTGGCACCTTTCATGATACCGGACATCCAGACGAACACAGAGCTCTATGAATTTCTCTAGGTCTTCTGGGGAATCCTTATAGACTAATTAATCTTTGATGCGATCAGCAAGACCTTTTCGGAAGGCTGCACGTAATGCCCTTGAGTCCCAATTAGTCTCAGCAGCAAGGGTACAAAACTCAATAGGATATTGTGCCACAGACCTGGTGCCTTGTTGCATGTCCAAGAGTGAGTACTCTATCTGGCTTGTCAAATACAGTCTGGAAAGAAGCCAGAAATTTGTCAGCATCTTGCAGCACAGGATCATTGCGTTCCAGATAAGGAGAGACCCAGGCCAGGGCCTTCTCCTTTAACAAGGAAATTACAAAAGTCACTTTGGCAGACGAAGTGCTAAAGGTCCCAGGGTTGTTGCGGAAATGCAAACGGCAAACATTTAAAAAGCCTCTGCAGTCCTCAGTATCACCACCAAATTTGTCAGGCAAGGGCAGTTTGGGTGGTACAGAAGAGGGTTGGATCATAGCAGGAGTAGGATCCGGAGTCTGGACCGTTGCAGAGGAACCAGGCAAACAAGATTTAAGCATAGTACAAAGTTCATCTAACTTGGCGTCCAGGGAAGAAAGATGCTGTTCATGAGCTACAATCAATTGTCCCTGACGTGAAATCGCCTTAACAATAGTGATGTATATAGCTGAATAGAAAAAGAATGGACTTTGAAGGCACCAATATAAGAATAACAAACTTTATTAACACACTATTACAAATATTGTACTAGTTGTATTCTCAGAATACAGTAAGATATAATCTAAAATAAGAAAACATGGACAAGACCCATAGTGGGACATTCAATGATACAATATACTCAATTCGTGGGTGTGCTTGATGAATCTTCCCACTGAAGAGATGAATAGCAGAGAGATGTCCCCAATATGGAAGTCCATAGAATTCTTGGAAATTTAAAAATGGCTCAACATGTTTTGCGATTGACTGCGAATCGCTTCTTCAGGAGCTTCTAAATTTCAAGATAGAAAATCGAGTTTAGATATACATCATAAATATATAACACACATTTGTGTTGTACTTCGCAAGTTTATCAGACACTGATACCAGCATCTGATTCTTACCAGAAGTATCACTTGAATTTGCCCGATGCAATCACTTCACCCCTTCCCAGGTGTCTCAACCCTAAACCTGTGCCCAAAAGAGGGCGTCTCACCAGGCTGAAATGGTGAGGAAAAGAGAGAGAAAAGTGAGATTCGGGAACATGGGGATGCACCAAGTATCTATAGAGCAACCCAACATAGACTAAGAAAGGAAAATATGTTATAGTGCCATAAGGTCAACCTAATAACATTAACTAGTAGCTTACTTGTGGTATGAGGGGTTTGTAATTGAAAGAAGGGGAGGAGTTTGCGGCACAGTAAAGTAGTCCTCAAGGTCTATAATCGCGTAGAGCGATTAATTTGAAAAAGGCGTAGATGTGCTGCAAAAACTTAGCATAACTCTCTCAAAAGGCCTATTAAAGCAACAAGGACATATGCTTATAAAACGTGCGATTGCAAGATGGTAAAATGAGTCTGAATATGTACCTTAAAGTAGTTGGAACTCGGATAGACTTGTTCCCCAATAGTGTGACGGGTTGCTGGGAATTAAAGATGGATTGTATTCCCCAGCCAGATAATGTTTACCTGTGACTATAATGTCGCGTACACACGACCGTTTTTCTCGACGTGAAAAACGATTGTCTGTGGGCTTTATGTCGTTTTTCTCGATGAGAAAAACGACATTAAAAAGTTCGAGAAAAATTAGAACATGCTCTATTTTTTTCTCGCCGTTTTTCACGTCGTCGTTTTTCTCGTCGTGAAAAATGGTCGTGTGTAGGCTTTAACAACGTGAAAAAAGCGCGCATGATCAGAAGCAAGTGATGAGAAGGGAGCGCTCGTTCTGGTAAAACTACCGTTCAGAATGGAGATGGCACATTCGTCATGTAGGAAATTATTGCATCGTTTAATGCAGCGCATTCTTTTCTTCGTTCTAATGCTGCAATAATCCTATTCTCTTGCTGCTGATATTCTCACAGAGTTATGTAAAAGTTTGGTCTTTAGTATTTATTGTTTTCTCATGATTAATCTATATTTATTGTAAGCCAGATCTCCCTAAATCTCCAATATTTTAGAGTTTTCATCTTGTTTTGAAGATGTTTTTTTTTTGTAATTTTTTTGTAATTTTTATTTTTATTTTAGACTGGTTTTCCATATTATTTGATATTTTGTAGTGTGTCAAGTTACCCCAACAACATTATTATTTCTTAGCATTTTCCCTCAAGGAGGTTATTGTCCCTTGTTAATTTCCCAATTTTTTATCCACTGTCCCTGCCTACTCACTACCAAACTGTTCATTTTGTAACATCAAACAAAAATTCCATTTATTCTGGCCTAAAAACAAATTAAAGGGTAAGCCAAAACAAAACCAGATGTAAAGTAAATCTAAAGAAGCCAGGAAGACAGCATTGGAGACCCTGCTGAAATTAGTGCAGACCCAGATCACCACAGCAAACCCCAAAGGATGAAAAGACGAAAAGAAAATTGGGACCATCTGAGGGACATATCCTGGGCTCATTTGGTGCTTTTCTTTTTTCCCTTCCCTGCAGCCTTCCTTGGAGGCTGTGTCCGTGGAGGAGGGACTGGAGCAGGAGTAGGGACAGGAGCAGGGACTGGGACAGGAGCAGGGACTGGGACAGGAGCAGGGACTGGGGCAGGAGCATGGAGTGGGGCAAATCTCTCTGCAGCGGTGGGGGGCTCTCTGAGGGCCGCAGTAGCCTCCCTAATTAGGGCCTGGGTCTCCTCCTCCATTTGAAGAAGCCTCCTTGCCCTTTTTCGTGGAATCCGCAGCGGAGGTATCTGGGGCCTGCCTCCTCCTGTGTCCCACTGGGGCCTGCCTCCTCCTGGCTTCCACTGGCACCTGCCTCCTCGTGGGTCCCACTGGGGCCTGCCTCCTCCTGGGTTCCACTGGCACCTGCCTCCTCGTGGGTCACACTGGGGCCTGCCTCCTCATCCTGTTAAAAAAAGTTACATATAGTTATTTTAGCCTTCATCTTTCACACACATTTGTCACCTCATGGCATTTGCTAATTGAATGCTAATAAATATTATAGTTAATCATTCTGACACCAGCATTTTTCATTCATGTCCCCCTAATTTTTGCCCACTGATGTCTATTGATATGTCAGACACTTTGGTTTATCTGGTAACATTTTTAACACAATTTTTTAAACTTTGACAACATTAGACTTTTATTAATATAAATATTTAGCTAAATATTATACCTGGCTCCAAATATTCAAATCCGGCTCCTCCAGGAGTTGAGCTTGTTCCTCCAAAGAGACCTCAACTTGGCTGGAGGGTTGGCTGCAGGGAATGCTGGAGGGAAGGCTGGAGGGTTGGCTGCAGGGAAGGCTGGAGCTCGTTCTGGGTGGAAGGGTGGAAGGGTGGAAAGGGATTCCCTGGATTCCAGGTGGTCATCGAGGAAACTGAGATGCTGGTAGTACCAGAGATTTGGAATGTATCTGTCCTCTGCAGCTGCTCCTGACCGCATTGATGTTCGGACTTTGTTTCTTTGAGTCCTGTATGTCCCCCTAATGGTCCCAATTTTATTCTTCACATCCTGTATTGTTGCTGTGGGGATCTGAGATTGCACAAATTCCAGAAAGGTCTCCAGTGCTCTCTTCCTGGCTTCTTTATTTTTATTTTGTTTGTTTTTGGTCTCCCATAAAACAGGAAGATTCTTCCATCTTTGCAGGAATTCCAACATGAAGTCGGGGTCCTTAAATACCTGCATTTTTGCTGCAAGTCCAAAAACACACCAAAAATCAAAGGTCAGTCAAGACTACTCCAAATCTTTCTCACCATATATAGGCCACTAACGTAGCAATTGATCAGTCATCATAGAGTTGAGTGGACACCTGGATGTTTGTGCTGAACTCTTTTTTGTAAACTTGGTAAAAAGCTAGAGTTCGTGACGTGACTTAACCCGAACTTGACCCCGAACCCAAACCCCATTGAAGTCAATGTAGCCCCGTAAATCTGCGGACTAAAAGGACTCCAAAAAAGTAAAGGAGTACCTCGAACTGTCCCTGCACAAAGTGTCATTTGTGCTTTTCCAAAATTAACCCAAAATTCACTCCTGGGTATAATGAATTGTTGTCTCCCGACAAATGCAATACATAGAAAAGTCATTGATACAAACATTGAGAAAGCATTTTGGTTCCCACAAATTCTCTTACCAGGCCCTTCATGTCTGGAATGGATATTAAGGGGAACCCCGCCGCCAATGTTTTTCAAAAGGCGTGTGGTCCCCCCAAATATCCATACCAGGCCCTTCAGGTCTGGCAAGGATTTTAAGGGGAACTCCACCCCAAATTATAGAAAAAAATGGCGTGGAGTCCCCCCAAAAATCCATACCAGACCCTTATCCGAGCACGCAACCTGGCCGGCCGCAGGGGAAGAGGGGGGGGGGGGGGGACGAGAGGGCGGCCCACCCCTCCCTCCTGAACCGTACCAGGCCACATGCCCTCAACATGGGGAGGATGTCCCCATGTTGATGGGGACAAGGGCCTCATCCCCACAACCCTTGCCCGGTGGTTGTGGGGGTCTGCGGGCGGGGGGCTTATCGGGATCTGGAAGAACCCTTTAACAAAGGGGACCCCCAGATCCCGGCCCCCCTATGTGAAATGGTAATAGGGTACATTGTACCCCTACCATTTCACCCCAAAACGTGACAAAATTCAAAAAATGACAATAGACGTTTTTGGACAATTCCTTTATTATTGTTTTTGTTTTTCTTCCATCTTCTCCCTTCTTCTTTTCTGCATTCGAGTTTCTTCCTCCATCTTCCTCTTCCTCTTCATCTTCATCTCCATCTCCATCTTCATCTCCATCTTCATCTTCCTTCGGGCTTCTCGTCCGCATCTTGCTCCGGCTTCTTCTTTCTTCTCGCGCCGCTCCGTTTGAATTTGAGTTTGCCGCTGTGTGACGCTTAATAAGTTATGCAGTTCTCCTCTAGGTCCGCTGCGAGCCGGTGGCCCCGCCCCCCTCTGACAGCACGGGGAAAGTACCCGTGAAATCCATGTGCGTCAGAGGGGGGCGGGGTTACCGGACCAAGTGGAGAACTGATGAACTGAAGCGTCGCACAGCGGGAACCTCCAATTCAAACGGAGCAGCCAGAGAAAGAAGATGCCAGAGCAAGATGCGGACGAGAACACCGAAGAAAGAAGGAAGATGAAGAGGAAGATGAAGAGGAAGAGGAAGAGGAATATGGATGAAGAAACACGAATCGAGAAAATAAGAAGGAAGAAGATGGAAGAAGAAGATGGAAGAAAGCCAAACCAACAAATAAAGGAATGGTCAAAAACCGTCTATTGTAATTTTTTACATTTTGTACACTTTCTTCGTGAAATGGTAGAGGTACAATGTACCCCTTACCAATTCAAATAGGGGGGGGCCGGGATCTGGGGGTCCCCTTTGTTAAAGGGGTCTTCCAGATTCCGATAAGCCCCCCACCCGCAGACCCCCACAACCACCGGCAAGGGTTGTGGGGATGAGGCCCTTGTCCCCATCAACATGGGGACATCCTCCCCATGTTGAGGGCATGTGGCCTGGTACGGTTCAGGAGGGAGGGGGGGCCACTCTCTCGTCCCCCCCTCTTCCCCTGCGGCTGGCCAGGTTGCGTGCTCGGATAAGGGTCTGGTATGGATTTTTGGGGGGACTCCACGCCATTTTTTTCAAAAATTTGGGGTGGAGTTCCCCTTAAAATCCTTGCCAGACCTGAAGGGCCTGCAAATAGAATTTGGGGGGACCCCCACGTTTTTTTGGGTCTCGAAAACTGAGTTTGCAATGTATTGCCATTTGCCAGGAGCCGAGAATACATTCTAGCCGCAATTGAGTTTTAAATGATTATTCAAACTTCAAAAATGACACTTTGTGCAGGGCCATTACTAACAGCACGGGAAGCAAGCGCAAAGTTACATGCATATTGCCCAACACTGGCCCCGAACATACAGTGAATGTTTAGGTTTCTGCTCCGGGACCCAGCCCAAAAAAAAGGTCTGTACGGTCACTAAATTTTCTGTTCGGGGCCGCTCAACCCTTGACATATCAAGTATGAAAAATGTTACGTACCCGCGATCTACACGTTCGTTGCTTCCGACCTTCTTCCACTCACTGAACGTCGCTTTCCACGATGTTTTTTTAACGTTATATACAGTGCGCATGTGTGACGCTCCGCACGCTTTCCCGCCCCTGACGTTCGTTAGACTACTTTCCCCGCCCCTTCTCGCTCGTCTTTAATGACGGAGACTGACAACATGGCGGAGAATGACCGAGATGAAGTGGAAAGTGTGGAAGGAGGCAGGGCCAGACCCAGAAGAGCCACTAACATGTCGTTTGAGGAGATGGTGGATATGGTCACCATATTGCTGAGGGAGGATTATGACGCCAAACATGGGCCCTACAAAAATCCAAATAAGGTGAAGGCCCAGATCATGGATAAAGTGGTCAAAACACTCTTCAGGAATTTTGGTGTTCGCAGGTCGAGGGAACAGATCCGCAAACGATGGTCGGACATTAAATTGCGTGAGCAGGAGCAATATAAAAAAATTAAAAAAGTGATCCGAAAAAGTAAGTATATTTACATTTAATGTGATTTTTATTAATAGCGTGGTGCTGCATGTGCTTTTTCGTTAATGTATGTAGTACAGTTCAAGATGTCCGGGTTCATGTTCTTGTTCACACGAATCGATCGTAGAAATCCGCGTTCAAACGTTCACTAAATGACGATCTTTTGGTCCGAGTCAGTGTTAACTACATTTGATCATTCCTAATAATAGGCATGTTCAAATTTAGTTATCACTGTATTCCCCCAAAACATCGTTTGGGTGGTATTGAACGAGGATTTCAACGTTTGATTCTTGTGCCCAAGAACATGAAACAGGACATCTTTTACTGTTCAAGATGCCCTGTTTCATGTTCTTGGGCACAAGATTCATCAGGTGAAATCCTCGTTCAATAACACCAAAACGATGTTTTGGGGGAATACAGTGATAACTACATTTGAACATGCCTATTATTAGGAATGATCAAATGTAGTTAACACTGACTCGGACCAAAAGATCGTCATTTAGCGAACGTTTGAATGCGGATTTCGACGACTGATGATTCTTGTGCCCAAGAACATGAAACAGGACATCTTTTACTGTTCAAGATGTCCTGTTTCATGTTCTTGGGCACAAGATTCATCAGGCGAAATCCTCGTTCAATAACACCAAAACGATGTTTTGGGGGAATACAGTGATAACTACATTTGAACATGCCTATTATTAGGAATGATCAAATGTAGTTAACACTGACTCGGACCAAAAGATCGTCATTTAGCGAACGTTTGAACGCGGATTTCGACGACTGATGATTCTTGTGCCCAAGAACATGAAACAGGACATCTTTTACTGTTCAAGATGTCCTGTTTCATGTTCTTGGGCACAAGATTCATCAGGCGAAATCCTCGTTCAATAACACCAAAACGATGTTTTGGGGGAATACAGTGATAACTACATTTGAACATGCCTATTATTAGGAATGATCAAATGTAGTTAACACTGACTCGGACCAAAAGATCGTCATTTAGCGAACGTTTGAACGCGGATTTCGACGACTGATGATTCTTGTGCCCAAGAACATGAAACAGGACATCTTGAACTGTTTATGTGATAATTAATTAGAAACATGGTTGTGTAGGTGTTGGTAACTCTATTTAACTAATCTAACTGGATTCAGTGTACGGTTACGAGAGTATGCTCAGCAGCTGCTTACACATCTGGACTCATTAGCACAAGTGTGGGCCACAAGAACAACCTTTTGATGGTGTCACACACAGGTGATCCAGTGGATACTTGGTGTGTTTCCATGTGTGAAACATGACCAAAATAGATTAATCTACCAGCTTTGGAAATGGATACAATCATGTGTTCATCTTCTAAAGTATTTCCAAAAATAGAATTGTAACACACTTCCCAAGAATGCTTAATATTACTCTTTCAGGCCTAAATATATTTAGTTACACAAGTCTACCTTTGGGTTCTATCTCCTAGGGCTTCAAAGAGCTAGGAGACAGGAGGCTGCAAACCCCGCACCACCAACCCAAGACCCACAACCGCAGGATGTGGCTGAAGAGGGAAATGCCAACTCAACAGGTCAGTGTCATACACCACAGCCTCAGGTAATAGATGTAGGCCTGTATATTTAGTAAGACCTTTTTTTTTCTAATTTAAGGTACTTTAATGCCTGCGGCCCCAGCAACCTTCACCCGACACACTGCCCAGATGTTGGTGAAAGAACTGAGGGTCTGCTCTCGTGAGCTGGAAACAATGAAAGAGAACTTGTTCCAGATGAGGCAAAACACTAAGCAGATGGAGCAAAGAATTAAAAAAATAGAACAGGTTCTTGGGAGGGTTTAAAAATGTTATATGTTTTACAATTCTGTTTTCTAATTTTTGTTTTAATTGTAGATTTGCCCTTTTTTGGGGGAATCTTTTAATTTCTAAAAGTAATATTGTACATGTTGTACATTTTTGTCAAGACTTTTATCCAAAAAATGATCTTTAAAAAGGCCCAAAATTTTTTTTTTCTTTTTATACAAATAAAAAAAAAATTATGCTCCTCTAATAAATATTTTAAACTAAACAATGTGTGGCTTCTTATATCAATGTTGCCCCCCCCCCCCATAACAAATGTGTGTGTTTACACTCAAAATGATGTTAATTTACTTGTTACAAAAACACATGGCACTATAACTGCACTAGTATAACCTAGGACAGTGATGGTGAACCTTGGCACCCCAGATGGTTTGGAACTACATTTCCCATGTTGCTAAGGCACTCTGCAGTGGAGTTGAGCATCATGGGCAATGTAGTAGCAAAACATCTGGAGTGCCAAGGTTCACCATCACTGACCTAGGAGAAAGAACAAATACAACAAAATAAAAGCAAACAAGATGCTTTCAGTATAATTTTGTTTATTCTTCATAAAATTATTTTAAATATGATCAGGCATTGCAATGGCCCCCCTACCCATAAAATATTCCACATAGCGTTGCCGCACATCACGGCCGCTTTGGGGGGCCAAGCCTGTAGGGCCAGCTACCTGGGCTGGCAATGGTCTATCCAAGAACTGTGTGCCCTGAAGGGCAACTGAAGAGAGATAATTGTTCGATTTTTTTTTAAAATAATTGTGAAGTATGCAACAGCACATGATTAAATGGTTCCATTTGTACTCCGCCATGTTGAGAGCAGTCTGAAAAATGCAAAAACGACTGGCCATGATGCCAAAGGCATTTTCAACCACCCTTCTCGCTCTGGCCAGCCTATAATTAAAGACCCTCCTCTCAGGGGTGAGGGTCCTTTGTGGAAAAGGCCTCATCAAATGGGGTCCAAGCGCAAACGCCTCATCTGCCAGGAAAACAAAGGGGAGGCCATGTTCATTTTCTTCAGCAGGTGGCAATGTCAGGTCCTCGGAAAGAAGCCGGTCGGCAAAATCGGTCTGGGCAAAAACACCACCGTCAGACATCCGCCCATTTTTCCCAACATCAATATAGAGAAATTCATAGTTGGCAGACACCACCGCCATCAGCACAATACTGTGGAACCCTTTATAATTATAAAAAAAGGATCCCGATTGGGGTGGTGGCACGATGCGGACGTGCTTGCCATCAATGGCTCCTCCACAGTTGGGAAAGTTCCACCGCTGCGAAAACTCAGATGCCACATTCTGCCATTCCTGTGGCGTCGATGGAAACTGTGGAGTCAAACCAAAAATACAAATTAAAATACTTTGCTACCTAAGCATTGCAAGCATGTTCACACTAAACACTCTTGGCAAAACATCAGTATAGCATTAATTTGGAAGGAGGATTTTAGAGCGGAGCTCTGCAGCCAAAATAATACCAAATTACCCAGCAGCTCCAGCTAGAGCAGCTGCAGAGTTTTTATAATTGGACACTTAACTGTCCTGGAGTCCAGCAACGTCCGCAGCAGAGGACGAACAATCGCTCGTCACTCTGCTGCCCCCTCCGCCATCCTCGGTGAGGGAACCAGGAAGAGAAGCCTTGCGGCTTCACTGCCCAGTTCCCTACCGCACATGCACGGGAAGCGCTGCGCAGTTCTGACTGGTCCTCCTGTGTTCTGGGAGCCAAGTATCTCCAAGAACACTATGGGTATTCTGCGGGAAGTGACTTGTCTCCGGCAGATTGGCCGCAGAGATGACTCCTGGATGTGGGTGAAAATACCTGTCTTAAACAGGTATCTTCACCCCCCTCCCCCCTGAAAGGAGTCAATTTTGACACCGGAGGGGGGGGAGGGTTACGATGAGCGGAAAATAAACTTTAGGGTGGAGCTCCGCTTTAATAAGAGCTAAAAATGAGAACAAAAAACATGAGCCACTCTGATGGACCTGTGAAATTCTTTTAGGGTAGGGGGGTTGAGATGAGTTGGGGACATCATAAATAAAAGCTCTAGTACTATGTAATTTATTTTGTTAGATTAGACAAAAGCAAATAATTAGGGGGGGGGGCAGGCAATCTAAGAACTACAATGGAGCGGACAAAAAACATTGGGGAGTGACTAGGCTAGGTGTGTTTGGGCCCAGGATATAATGCTGGAGAGGTTGGTTTTTAAAAATATGCACGTAGGCCCAAAAAAAGGAACATTCAAAGCTTACAACATGCATGGGGACAAAGGGGACAATCACACCATATTTGAATCATGGTAATTAGAGACAGTTCAAAAAATAATATACATTATCAAGCATAAAAATACATAGATTGGGATTTTTATAAAGGAGAAAACTTACCTTAATATAGTCCTCCTGAAGGACCTGGATAATGGCAGAGCAGGTTTCTGGGATAATGACGCCCAGAGCCTGGGGGGAGATGCCTGTTGAGAACTTGAGGTCCTGCAAGCTTCTCCCAGTCGCAAGGTATCACAACGTGGCGATGAGCCTCTGCTCAGCAGTAATGGCTTCCCGCATAACGGTGTCCTGCCTGGTGATATAGGGGGACACCAAAGCCAAGAGCTGCTGAAAAACGGGGTCAGACATCCTAAGAAAATTCCTGAAGTCATCAGGGTTATTCTCCTGGATCTCCCGCAGCAGAGGCATATGACATAATTGGTCCCGCTTGAGCAACCAATTCTTGGTCCAAGAACTCCTCCTCACCCTGTTCATGGACCGGATCTGGGACATAGCAACAAGCCCAGAAGCAAGCACAGCACGATCTCGGCGACAAGAACGTACCCGCAACATGGCTTCAAAACGGTCGTCTAATCAGAACGAACTAAAAGAACGCACTGAAGAACAGCAAGGCCTCTGAAGAACGAGCTGAAAAACAGTAACGAGCGGACAAGAACGCACTGCAAAAACAGATACGAACTCACTACACGCACTGAAAGCCAGATACGAACCCACAAGCACAAACTGAACTCCCGAAAACGATCTTTAAAGCACGAAGACTGAAAAGCGTGAATCGTCTCTTCCCAAACTTTTACTAACACGCGGTAACACGAAATCAGCAAAAGCAGCCAAAAGGGTGGCGCCAACATAATGAAACTTCCCCTTTATAGTGCCGTCGTACGTGTTGGACGTCACCGCGCTTTGCTAGATCATTTTTTTTCACGATAGTGTGTAGCCAAGGCAGGCTTGAGAGGAAACACGAAAAATAACGTCGAGAAAAACAACGTTTTTTTTCATGACATGAAAAACGGTCGTGTGTACGCGGCATAAGACATATTAAATAAGGCTAGTTTTATTGTCAGGTATAAACTTTCAAAATGAAAGAAAAAATAAATAAACTGGCAAATAATAGTTACCTAGCCAGAGTACATAGCCAGGAACACTATCGGGCTCTTCAATACGCACTACTCATTATCAATGAATATGAATCCAATCTCTTATCTGTATAAAACACAGACAAGAAAATGGAAAAGCACTTAAGCATAAAAGAAAGTCCCATAACATTTAGGGCATATATTAGGCTAAAAGAGGCAAGGGTCAAGCCTTGCTATAGATACCTCAATTATAGGACTTACTGTGTACGTGACCGCCGTCTCCTTCCGCGTTAGTTGCGAGCGACTGCTCTCCCAGTGATATCTAGCACACTGAGGAGAGAGCCTCGCTTAAATGTACATCCCGATCACGTGACCTTCATGACGTATGACGTCACGTGAACCGGCCAAATGGGTGCACTCCACGTCCATGCCGTAGCGACGCCCACGTCAGGGCAGTCTGTTGGCAACCCCCTGCGCGAGTGTGGGCGGAAGTGCTGCCCGAGACGCAAGATGTAAGCGTCGAATTGCCGTCAGGATACCGCCCAGCCCAAGGCATGGATCGGCATCCGACGGCTTGTGTGGCCGCATGCTCCCCTCAGTGCTGGTCCAAGACACTGTGCTGCCTGGTACCAACATGCAAAAAAAACACGCCCACCAAAAGGCCCCCACATGCATAATTTTATATCATGATAAATTAAGAGGACCTGTCATGGCTCTATACATGTATATAGGAGAATAAAGAGGACCTGTCATGGCTCTATACCTGTACTGTATGTAGGAATATAAAGAGGACCTGTCATGGCTCTATAAAAAGGATGTGTTATGGCTCTATTCATGTATAGGAGTATAAAGAGAACTGGTCATGGCACTATATGTGTGTGTAAATCAATATGCAAGTGTAAAAACACCCCCCTGCACATCCGTTTCCCCCTCCCCACACACACACACACACACATATCTGTTCACCCTCTGTACCCCCTACACACATATCTGTTCCCCCTGCACATCTGTTCCCCCCACAGACATCTGTTCCCCCTCTGTACCCCCCACCACATATCTGTTCCCCCTGTGTACCCCCCTGCACATCCGTTTCCCTCCTCCCCCCCCACACACACACACACACATCTGTTCACCCTCTGTACCCCCTACACACATATCTGTTCCACCTGCACATCTGTTCCCCCCACACACATCTGTTCCCCCTCTGTACCCCCCACACATATCTGTTCCCCCTGTGTACCCCCCTGCACATCCGTTTCCCTCCTCCCCCCCCACACACACACATATCTGTTCACCCTCTGTACCCCCTACACACATATCTGTTCCACCTGCACATCTGTTCCCCCCACACACATCTGTTCCCCCTCTGTACCCCCCTTCACATCCGTTTCCCCCCCTCCTCACACACACACACATATCTGTTCCCCCTCTGTACCCCCTTTCCCACCCCTACACAGATCTGTTCCCCCTCTGTACACCCCCCACACATATCTGTTCCCCCTCTGTACCCCCCTTCACATCCGTTCCCCCCCCCACACACACACACACACACATATCTGTTCACCCTCTGTTCCCCCTACACACATATCTGTTCCCCCTGCACATCTGTTCCCCCCACACACATCTGTTCCCCCTCTGTACCCCCCTGCACATCCGTTTCCCCCCTCCCCACACACACACACACACCACACACATACATACATATCTGTTCCCCCTCTGTACCCCCTTTCCCACCCCTACACACATATCTGTTCCCCCTCTGTACACCCCCCACACATATCTGTTCCCCCTCTGTACCCCCTGCACATCCGTTCCCCCCCCCACACACACACACACATATCTGTTCCCCCTCTGTACCCCCTGCACATCCGTTTCCCCCCCCCCACACACACACATACATATCTGTTCCCCCTCTGTACCCCCTGCCCCCCCACATATCTGTACCCCCTGCACACCTGTACCCCCCCACACACATATCTGTACCCCCTGCACACCTGTCCCCCCCCCTCCCCACACACACACATATCTGTACCCCCTGCACACCTGTCCCCCCCTCACACACATATTTGTACCCCCTGCACACCTGTCCCCCCCACACACACACACATCTGTACCCCCTCTGTACCCCCTGCACACCTACCCCCCCCCCACACACAAATATCTGTACCCCCTCCCCCACACACATATCAGTTCCCTCTGTACACAGTGCAATGCACTATAAACTGACAGCAGAGTAAAATTTTTGTTTCTTGTGAATGAGTGCAGGCTGCAGCACTGAGCTTCCACTATACCTGAGCCAGTGAAGGTGGTGGTAAACTTTACTCCAGGACTGGAGAGCGGCGCTGCTGCCTGACAGTCCTCCCACAACAGATCCCCGAGCGACCAGGAGGAGGGGGGGAGGCGGGAGCAGATATCGCGGCAAGCCCGTAGTTACATGATGCAGGGCTTCCATATCATCTACCACAGCCGGTTCCACTAATCATGCAGCACTTCCGGCCAGCTGCTCCTCGTCCCGGCTCTCTCCCCTCATCTTCTCACTGCAGCTGCTAGGGCGGCACTGCAGGCTGGGGATAGAGTGGTCTGTCCGGGATGTCTTCACATCACAGCCACAACCGCCCCCTAGGCTGGCGCCATAAGGCATGCATTTAAAAAATGCCGGGATCTTTCTCGGCAGAACACTGGCCCTGCTCGCAATGGGATAAGCAGGGGAACGGGCTGACTGGTGGGCGGCAATTTGCCGCCCCCTTGAAAGTGCCGCCTGGGACCGAGGTACCATCGGGTCCCATGGTAGGGCCGGCCCTGGCTCCCCTCACTTTCTCCTCACTCCACACCAGGCCTGACAGAGGATTGAAAGAGGGAGAGAGACACCTAGAGGTGGAGGATCACATTGGGCAAAATAAACTGCATGTTAATACATGCTTTTTAAACAAAATGTCAGTTTTGAAGAACAATAAACTGCAGTAGTATCTGCCTGTATTCCAGAAATGATTACATATTTGAAAATAGCTGCGATCAAGAAAACACATACAACACGAGGCAAAACAAAAACTGGAAAGAAATGAAAAATAAATAAAAAAAATAATAAAATATAGTGATAGCAACAGATAATATCAAACAGAATACAATGACCCTGTATTTTCAAAAATTGCCACAAAGATCATTAGAGTGCCAATTATCAATTAAATTGGCATATGGGCAAGTGAGTTGCCTAGGCATGTTTAGAAATGATGATAATACACCCCTATATCCTGAATAACCAGGGTACAGAGATATAATTCTATAGAAAAGGCCGATAAGATACTATCTCGTTAATACGTTTGTCCCAGTTGCCCCCTCGGGTGTCTTGTGGGATCACCTCTAATATCATAAATTTGACCATAGAAGTGTCGAATTTATGATATAATCCTAGATGGCGACTTACTGGTGTGATCATTTTAGCAAACTGGGAGTAGTAAATATGGTCGTATATACGTTGCTTAAACTGTCGGATGGTCTTTCCTACGTAAAATGCCCCACATCTGCAGAGCATGAGGTACACTACCCCTTCTGTGTTACATGTCGCATGAAATCGAGGGCAAAACCTTTCGCCATTTGGAAGTATGAATTTTTTACCCGGTAATACCCAGGGGCAATAGGTGCATTGTCCACAGGTGTAGAGGCCTCGATCTATGTTTACTGGATGACAGTTTGGTTTGTATTCACTGCTTGTTAATCTACTACCAATTGAGGTGGCCCTTCGAAAGACTATTTCTGGAGTGTTCCTCACATATTTACCTATTGTAACATCTTCACTGAGTAGGTGCCAATGTTGTTCCAGGCACCTTCGCAGTGATGTATGCTGTGCCGAATATTTAGTTATAAATTTGGTAGTTTGCTGATCCATATTGGTCTTGGGTCTGGAATACAGTAAAGAAGTTCTCTCTTGTCCGTTGGCTTTGTTGTAAGCCCGTCGGAGGAGGCTTTTACTGTATCCTCGTTTAAGCAATCTGGTACTTAACTCATCTGCCTGCTGCCTGAAATCTGCATCGTACGTGCAGTTTCTGCGCAGGCGGATGTATTGTGCATAAGGTATACTATGCACTAGGGATATAGGGTGGCCACTATCAGCGTGCAGTAAGGTATTACCAGCTGTAGGTTTGCGATATAATTTAGTAGCTATATTGTTGCTGGAATCCCTATACAGGAGTACGTCCAAAAACGAAATATGTTGCGAATGCCAATCAAAGGTAAATTTTAAATTATGGTTGTTAACATTGAGTACTTGTAGAAACTCCTTAAGAAGGGGCAAAGTACCAGTCCAAATGACAATAATATCGTCAATGTACCTGAACCAGCACATGGTCTGGTCCAGGTACTGGCGATATTTGTTATTGGAAAAAATCTCTCGTTCCCACCCCCCCAGGTACAGGTTGGTGTAGGCCGGTGCACAACAAGTGCCCATTGCCACGCCCTGTACCTGGAGGTAGTGGGAACCGAGAAATGAGAATTAATTGTGTTTCAAAATGAAAGATAGCAACTGAATTATGAAAGACTGGAATTTCCATTGCCTGTGATCCTGTTCTTTCAAAAAGACCTCAACAGTTTTCAAGCCAAGATCATGTGGTATGCTGGAATAAAGCGCTTCTACGTCTATGGTGACAAAAACTGCATCCAAAGGAATGGCGAGGCCGTCCAGTCTCCTAAGGAGATCGGACGTGTCCCGCACATAGGAAGGCAGGCTTGACACATGAGGCATAAGAAAAAAATCAATAAATCGGCTGGCATTCTCCGTCATAGAACCTATGCCGGAGATGATGGGTCTGCCTGGTGGCTTGCTGTGATTTTTGTGGATTTTTGGGATTGCGTAAAAAATAGGCTCTCTGGGGTGGGCTATGTTAAAGAAATCATAGGTAGATTTGTCAATAAGTGCTGCTGAATAAGCTGTATAAATTAGAAGTTTAAATTCCAATTTATATTGTGCTATGATATCTGGGGTAACTGGTTTGTACCATTCTGGATTATTCAGAATCTCAAAGCACATTGTTTCATACTGATCACAGGTTTGCAGAACTATATTTCCCCCTTTGTCTGATGCTTTTATCACAGTATCTCTCCTTGTTTGTAAGCTTTTAAGGGATCGTTTTTGGTGAAGAGGTAAATTTGCAGGAATGTTGGTGGTTGGCATATTCTTGATTTCCCGAACCATGGCTACCAAGAATGCTGCCACCTGTGGATTTGTATTGAGGTCGGGAAATTTATCTGACTTATTTTTAAAGTTGGGCATTTTGGTTTCTATGATGACTGGTTGGCTAATGTCAATTGATTGGGTACTATTCAATTGCACGTTGTTGGGGTCTGAGCTTTCATCCAATAGCAACATTAAATCCTTGAGTGCTCTGAATTCTCTCATTGTGTACTTTTTAATTTGCTCAGAGAGATCTTTTTCAGCTCGCAATCTTTTCCTGTCAGGATCAAAGATGTGATTGTACGTAAGTTTTCTTGCAAACAAGTATAGGTCTTTGATAACCTCATACTTGTCCATAGTTGCGTTTGGACAGAAGCTGAGACCCATTCGAAGTACCGTCAATTCATCAGAGGAAAGAGGGTACGGAGTTAAGTTAATTCGAATGGGTCTCAGCTTCTGTCCAAACGCAACTTTGGACAAGTATGAGGTTATCAAAGACCTATACTTGTTTGCAAGAAAACTTACGTACAATCACATCTTTGATCCTGACAGGAAAAGATTGCGAGCTGAAAAAGATCTCTCTGAGCAAATTAAAAAGTACACAATGAGAGAATTCAGAGCACTCAAGGATTTAATGTTGCTATTGGATGAAAGCTCAGACCCCAACAACGTGCAATTGAATAGTACCCAATCAATTGACATTAGCCAACCAGTCATCATAGAAACCAAAAGGCCCAACTTTAAAAATAAGTCAGATCAATTTCCCGACCTCAATACAAATCCAGAAAATCAAGAATATGCCAACCACCAACATTCCTGCAAATTTACCTCTTCAACAACAACGAGCCCTTAAAAGCTTACAAACAAGGAGAGATACTGTGATAAAAGCATCAGACAAAGGGGGAAATATAGTTCTGCAAACCTGTGATCAGTATGAAACAGTGTGCTTTGAGATTCTGAATAATCCAGAATGGTACAAACCAGTTACCCCAGATATCATAGCACAATATAAATTATAAATTGGAATTTAAACTTCTAATTTATACAGCTTATTCAGCAGCACTTATTGACAAATCTACCTATGATTTCTTTAACATAGCCCACACCAGAGAGCCTATTTTTTACGCAATCCCAAAAATCCACAAAAATCACAGCAAGCCACCAGGCAGACCCATCATCTCCGGCATAGGTTCTATGACAGAGAATGCCAGCCGATTTATTGATTTTTTTCTTATGCCTCATGTGTCAAGCCTGCCTTCCTATGTGCGGGACACGTCCGATCTGCTTAGGAGACTGGACGGCCTCGCCATTCCTTTGGATGCAGTTTTTGTCACCATAGACGTAGAAGCGCTTTATTCCAGCATACTACATGATCTTGGCTTGAAAACTGTTGAGGTCTTTTTGAAAGAACAGGATCACAGGCAATGGAAATTCCAGTCTTTCATAATTCAGTTGCTATCTTTCATTTTGAAACACAATTACTTCTCATTTCTCGGTTCCCACTGCCTCCAGGTACAGGGCGTGGCAATGGGCACTTGTTGTGCACCGGCCTACGCCAACCTGTACCTGGGGGGGTGGGAACGAGAGATTTTTTCCAATAACAAATATCGCCAGTACCTGGACCAGACCATGTGCTGGTTCAGGTACATTGACGATATTATTGTCATTTGGACTGGTACTTTGCCCCTTCTTAAGGAGTTTCTACAAGTACTCAATGTTAACAACCATAATTTAAAATTTACCTTTGATTGGCATTCGCAACATATTTCGTTTTTGGACGTACTCCTGTATAGGGATTCCAGCAACAATATAGCTACTAAATTATATCGCAAACCTACAGCTGGTAATACCTTACTGCACGCTGATAGTGGCCACCCTATATCCCTAGTGCATAGTATACCTTATGCACAATACATCCGCCTGCGCAGAAACTGCACGTACGATGCAGATTTCAGGCAGCAGGCAGATGAGTTAAGTACCAGATTGCTTAAACGAGGATACAGTAAAAGCCTCCTCCGACGGGCTTACAACAAAGCCAACGGACAAGAGAGAACTTCTTTACTGTATTCCAGACCCAAGACCAATATGGATCAGCAAACTACCAAATTTATAACTAAATATTCAGCACAGCATACATCACTGCGAAGGTGCCTGGAACAACATTGGCACCTACTCAGTGAAGATGTTACAATAGGTAAATATGTGAGGAACACTCCAGAAATAGTCTTTCGAAGGGCCACCTCAATTGGTAGTAGATTAACAAGCAGTGAATACAAACCAAACTGTCATCCAGTAAACATAGATCGAGGCCTCTACACCTGTGGACAATGCACCTATTGCCCCTGGGTATTACCGGGTAAAAAATTCATACTTCCAAATGGCGAAAGGTTTTGCCCTCGATTTCATGCGACATGTAACACAGAAGGGGTAGTGTACCTCATGCTCTGCAGATGTGGGGCATTTTACGTAAGAAAGACCATCCGACAGTTTAAGCAACGTATATACGACCATATTTACTACTCCCAGTTTGCTAAAATGATCACACCAGTAAGTCGCCATCTAGGATTATATCATAAATTCGACACTTCTATGGTCAAATTTATGATATTAGAGGTGATCCCACAAGACACCCGAGTGGGCAACTGGGACAAACGTATACTCCAGAAGGAGACTTTTTGGATAGAACGTCTTGAAGCGACCAGGCCGCCAGGTATTAACGAGATAGTATCTTATCGGCCTTTTCTATAGAATTATATCTCTGTACCCTGGTTATTCAGGATATAGGGGTGTATTATCATCATTTCTAAATATGCCTAGGCAACTCGCTTGCCCATATGCCAATTTAATTATTAATTGGCACTCTAATGATCTTTGTGGCAATTTTTGAAAATACAGGGTCGTTGTATTCTGTTTGATATTATCTGTTGCTATCACTATATTTTATTATTTTTTTTATTTATTTTTCATTTCTTTCCAGTTTTTGTTTTGCCTCGTGTTGTATGTGTTTTCTTGATCGCAGCTATTTTCAAATATGTAATCATTTGGAATACAAGCAGATACTACTGCAGTTTATTGTTCTTCAAAACTGACATTTTGTTTAAAAAGCATGTATTAACATGCAGTTTATTTTGCCCAATGTGATCCTCCACCTCTAGGTGTCTCTCTCCCTCTTTCAATCCTCTGTCAGGCCTGGTGTGGAGTGAGGAGATAGTGAGGGGAGCATGCGGCCACACAAGCCGTCGGATGCCGATCCATGCCTTGGGCTGGGCGGTATCCTGACGGCAATTCGACGCTTACATCTTGCGTCTTGGGCAGCACTTCCGCCCACACTCGCGCAGGGGGTTGCCAACAGACTACCCTGACGTGGGCGTCGCTACGGCATGGACGTGGAGTGCACCCATTTGGCCGGTTCACGTGACGTCATACGTCATGACGGTCACGTGATCGGGATGTACATTTAAGCGAGGCTCTCTCCTCAGTGTGCTAGATATCACTGGGAGAGCAGTCGCTCGCAACTAACGCGGAAGGAGACGGCGGTCACGTACACAGTAAGTCCTATAATTGAGGTATCTATAGCAAGGCTTGACCCTTGCCTCTTTTAGCCTAATATATGCCCTAAATGTTATGGGACTTTCTTTTATGCTTAAGTGCTTTTCCATTTTCTTGTCTGTGTTTTATACAGATAAGAGTTTGGATTCATATTCATTGATAATGAGTAGTAGACTTGTGCACAACGGAAAAATTCGTTCCGTTTCGGTTCGTTTCTTTCCGGTCCTGTTGATTCGTAATCATTCGTAATTTTGCTAGACGGGATTTTTCGTGTTCGGACTCATTCGTATTTTTGCAAGCGACATTTTTCGTTGAATTTTTTGTTGCTTTATAATTCGTACTTTCGGTAGAGTACGTTGTTTTTCGTTGATTCTGGACACAACTCCTACTTTCGTAACTTTTTTTGGGTTCGTACTTTCGGTAGAGTACGTTGTTTTTCGTTGATTCTGGACACAACTCCTACTTTCGTAACTTTTTTTGGGTTCGTTGATTCGTAATTTTCCGTGTCTCTCTCACAACGACGCTGCCTATTATGCCTAATGTGCTTCGAATGGATTTGTACTTTTCTAAATACATTGCAGTTATTTGTAACGATTCGAAATCTCGTATTTTACTTTCGTTTTTAACATGCGGCTATAGGCTCCGCCCCTGTACACCATTTTCAGAGGGTTCAGCACGGTGAGGGAGAAGCAGAGAGCAGAGCAGAGTGAGTGTTATTGTGCTTCGAATGGATTCGAAATCTCGTATTTTACTTTCGTTTTTTACATGCGGCTATAACCTCCGCCCCTGTACACCATTTTGAGAGGGAGTTCAGCACGGTGTGGGAGAAGCAGAGAGCAGAGCAGAGTGAGTGTTATTGTGCTTCGTATGGATTCGTACATTCGTAACTTTTTCATAACGAATTATGCCGAAGACATTCGGGCATTCGCTATTTGCGGTATAATTTATTTCGGATTCGGTCTTATTCGTAATTGCTTTGTTCGGAAATTCGAATGCTTCCGAATGTCCGAAAGTTGCTAAATTCGGACGAATTTCAATTCGTTACGAAACGAATTGCACAAGCCTAATGAGTAGTGCGTATTGAAGAGCCCGATAGTGTTCCTGGCTATGTACTCTGGCTAGGTAACTATTATTTGCCAGTTTATTTATTTTTTCTTTCATTTTGAAAGTTTATACCTGACAATAAAACTAGCCTTATTTAATATGTCTTATAGTCACAGGTAAACATTATCTGGCTGGGGAATACAATCCATCTTTAATTCCCAGCAACCCGTCACACTATTGGGGAACAAGTCTATCCGAGTTCCAACTACTTTAAGGTACATATTCAGACTCATTTTACCATCTTGCAATCGCACGTTTTATAAGCATATGTCCTTGTCGCTTTAATAGGCCTTTTGAGAGAGTTATGCAAATTTTTTGCAGCACATCTACGCCTTTTTCAAATTAATCGCTCTACGCGATTATAGACCTTGAGGACTACTTTACTGTGCCACAAACTCCTCCCCTTCTTTCAATTACAAACCCCTCATACCACAAGTAAGCTACTAGTTAATGTTATTAGGTTGACCTTATGGCACTATAACATATTTTCCTTTCTTAGTCTATGTTGGGTTGCTCTATAGATACTTGGTGCATCCCCATGTTCCCGAATCTCACTTTTCTCTCTCTTTTCCTCACCATTTCAGCCTGGTGAGACGCCCTCTTTTGGGCACAGGTTTAGGGTTGAGACACCTGGGAAGGGGTGAAGTGATTGCATCGGGCAAATTCAAGTGATACTTCTGGTAAGAATCAGATGCTGGTATCAGTGTCTGATAAACTTGCGAAGTACAACACAAATGTGTGTTATATATTTATGATGTATATCTAAACTCGATTTTCTATCTTGAAATTTAGAAGCTCCTGAAGAAGCGATTCGCAGTCAATCGCGAAACATGTTGAGCCATTTTTAAATTTCCAAGAATTCTATGGACTTCCATATTGGGGACATCTCTCTGCTATTCATCTCTTCAGTGGGAAGATTCATCAAGCACACCCACGAATTGAGTATATTGTATCATTGAATGTCCCACTATGGGTCTTGTCCATGTTTTCTTATTTTAGATTATATCTTACTGTATTCTGAGAATACAACTAGTACAATATTTGTAATAGTGTGTTAATAAAATGTGTTATTTTTATATTGGTGCCTTCAAAGTCCATTCTTTTTCTGTTCAGCTATATACAACCAACTAGGATGTGGCACCTTTGATATATAGGGGGATTGATTACTACCCCAGGGCCAATGTAATCAACGATTATTCAATTAACAATAGTGATGTCGCAAACCTAAAATTTTCCGATCGCGAACGGCGAACGCGAATTTCCGCAAATGTTCGCGAACGGGCGAACCGGGCGAACCGCCATAGACTTCAATAGGCAGGCGAATTTTAAAACCCACAGGGACTCTTTCTGGCCACAAAAGTGATGGAAAAGTTGTTTCAAGGGGACTAACACCTGGACTGTGGCATGCCGGAGGGGTATCCATGGCAAAACTCCCATGGAAAATTACGTAGTTGACGCAGAGTCGGGTTTTAATCCATAAAGGGCATAAATCACCTAACATTCCTAAATTGTTTGGAATACCGTGCTTTAAAACATCAGGTATGATGTTGTATCGATCAGGTAGTGTAAGGGTTATGCCCGCTTCACAGTGACAGACCAAACTCTGACAGACCAAACTCCCCGTTTAACGCACCGCAAACAACCACAAACAGTCCATTTGCACAACCGCAAGGCTTTAATGATCACCTTAGATGATCAAAGAAAATTAATGTTTTTTCTATGCAAAATTATCCAGCCGATCGCTTTTGGTCTGTTCACAATGAAGCAACGACCTATCATCTGGGGTGTGCCAACATTGCCATTGCCAACACACTCATAGAGGTGAGAGGAAGGCCTAATGAGCAAAGGGTGATGGCTGCTAGTACCATCCCACCCATAAATGATCAGTAGGAAAATAATTGGATTTTTCTAGGCACTGATGGAACGACAATCAAGTCATATAAAAAAATATATTTATTACATGAAAAAGACACAATGCAGTTGAATTAAAAAACATAGGCCAACCCCACAGCAATGAAATAGCATGTATAGGTAGCGGAGCCACCGTCACCGTCTATTTGAAGTGGAGAAGGCAGTAACCTCAACCGGTTTCGCGGTTAGCACCGCTTCTTCAGGAGGGTCTATACAATACATAATAGCAGTAATGAATGAACTAGCAAAATCATATACAAACATAACACAAAAAATATATAGAGATTTTCAATATCATAAATAGCCAATGTCATGATATCTGCTCACCATAAGACATTCACTGGAACACACACATGCCTGGATTACCCCCCGCGGCGAGCAAGGGGGACCAAAAATGGTGCTGTCTGATAAAAATAAATAAATAATTATACTATATTGTATATGATATAGGATCTATGTTAAGGGACACCCGGAGTGACTGAAAACTGGTAAGGAAAGGGGGAGGAAGAAAGGGGGGGAGGAGGGGGAGGGAAGAAAGGGGGGGGAAAGGAAGAAAAGGGGGGAGGGGGGGAAAACAGGTGAAATGGGGGGAAGAAGGGGGGAAAAAAGAAGCCATCACCCTTTGCTCATTAGGCCTTCCTCTCATCATTTATTATTATGGATGATGACACTAATTTTTGTCTTTGGTTATTATGTCTCAACCTCCCTGGCGGTATGATTCTGACAGATTTTAGGTGCTGAAAGCGGTACCATTATTTTACATAGAAATTTGGCTTTTTATATTGTAGGCCTGTAATTCTTAAGAATAACTCACTTAAATCTGTCCAAACAAGAGTCTAGTAGACATCCCGGGTATGATAAAGTTCAAAAAACCAAATCATAAATTATAATATAATAAATAACTATATCTGTATCAGTTCTTCTGGCTCTGGTCTAGGGGTACCTCTGAAGGAGAGAGTTTGGGGTCACCACGCCAAGTCCCCCTGCAGATGTATGTGCAGTAAGAGACAATCCTCTTTTACCTTCGGGTCGGTGTTCTGCTTCTGGAGCCTCCTCCTGGTTTCTTAAACAATGTCTGCCAGAAAATGAGCCCCACACCAATAAAGTCCAACACTCCTTTATTCTTCCGATAACAGAGTAATGCACAGACAGTTGGACTCCCTCAACGAGTAGAACAGACAGAGGGGTGTGGATACGAGTAGGCCCAGACACAATGAACTCTCCACTTTCCTTCCTGAAAGTGAGTTGCGGTCTCCAATCGAGGGGGAATATCCTTCCAGGCGGTCTCCGGTGGAGGCTCACCCGTCACTGGCGATATGCTGCACCAGGTCTTCAAGCAAGTACCCCCCCGGTCCATTACGCCTCTGGATTCGGGTACCCACTCCCGGGGTACCCTAGGATCTCCTTCCCTCGCGGAACTCAATGGTGGGAACTGAGCTCCAGACCTCCATCCGAGTACCTCACCCCAGGCCAAAGGTGCCTGGGATGGAACACGACCTCCAAACGTCCTCCAGGCCTGGGCCGCCTAGAGGACCAACACAAACCACCGCCCTCAGGCTGAAGGTGCCTGGGACTCGACCCCGTGACAAAGATGGCCGCCCCCTTTATACCCTGTCCCAGCAAGCACGGCGGGTTCCCCGCCCCACCATACCACTGCCGAGGGAGGACAAAAAGGGGTACGGCACACAGCAATGGTTCAACCCCAGCCCAAGGCGACAGCGCCACCCGCTGAGCTGCAGGGAACTGCACATTACTGGTGTCTCTGCCAGTTTAAATACACAGGGAAAGTGCATGCCTGCTACAATAATAATAAAAATTATTCAATAATGTAATCAAATCAAAAACACTGAAATTTGCTCAGTTGCAGAATTGTCGCTGTCATTAGATTTAGTGTTTGATGACGAATTTCCCCACAAATCGCTATCGCTCAATTCTGCATATGATTCTAATTTATTATCGCTTTTTTCTAGTTGGTCTAAAACCACTTTTGATGTAAAGGGACACTTTTTGGTTGCTATGGACAATCTCCAGTTTCCAGGCAGAAAGAACAGTTTTTATTATATAAAACTGCATGCAGGACACTGGACAGACCACTAGGGACAAAGGGGGTGTGTTATTATTTGATACAGTACTGTAATCAGTGAGATTACAGTGTACTGTATGTGTATTGTGTGTTTAACTTTTTGAATTTGGCGCCGAACTCCGTCTCCGTGCGCCGCAACGCTCGCAGGGAACGGAGCTCGGCGTCACTCTGCAGTGAGGATCGAGCGAGATGACAGCTCGCTCACACAGTGGGGACACATCGCAGGATCCAGGGACAAGGTAAGTAACTTCCCCTGTATCCTCCCCTGTATCCTGCGATGCGATCCCGAGTCTGGCTCGGGGTTACCGCTTTAGGTACTGAAATCTTACCCCGAGCCAGACTCGGGAATACCGCCAGGGAGGTTAATTGAGGCTATACTCAAAAATTTGCACACTCATAGAGGTGGTCGCTTCATTGTGATAAGCAAGCCCCTTCACCAGTCACCACAACAAGGTAACGATTACGAAGGGGAATTGACACATGTATGTGCTTTTTTTTTGTTTTGTTTTTGCAGCCACAGTGCAGCACCAGAGGCCAGAAAAATTAGGCATGTACACATGCCTGAAAAATTAGGTATTGTTGCAGCCACTGCTGTAGCAGCGGCCAGAAAAATTGATCTTTTCCAGGCAGAAAGTGCACTAAAACATTGCGGCTTTGTCATGGATATGCACTAATGTCTGTCTGCCATCTTACCTTTCCTCCTCATGTGTTCATCTTAGAGGCCAGACCCCTTAACCTGGCTTCCTTTATAATCTTCTCCCAGCCTGACTCCACCCCAGGCCCCATCACAGAACACTATATTAACCTGTGCACTGCAAGCCTGCTTTGCTGATCAACGTGTTTGTTAAGCATTGTGTGTTTTGGTTCCTGCCTGCCGTGTGCTACGTCTGTCTCTCTGTTACGATATTGGCTTGTTCCTGACTATCCCTGTCTGCTTGTGACCCTTGACCTTCGGCTTGTCCTTCATTTATCCTTGTCTGCTTGTAACCCTTGACCTTCGGCTTGTCCTTTGCTATTCTTGTATCCTGTGCTGCTACTTCCCCTCTTTCCCCCTTACCCTACGGGGCGTGAGCTAGGAGACTCTAGGGGCCGCGACCTGGACCTAGCTGCAGCGCAACATCCTCACCACTAGAGGCTCTGGTGAAGACCTGCTGGGTCTTAGACTCCGCGCCCTGGGGAATCTCGGCTCTAGCTTCCTGTGGATTCCGGTTGTGCTCCTCTGGTCCCGCTTTCCACAACTACCCAGGTTCCTATCAGTCAGCCATAGGGTTCACTATCTTGTGGTGCACTCCTGTCCTCCTACGGTGTGCATCAAATGTATCGCCCACTGTCAGTCCCTTCGGGATCCATGCCTCATTCATCCTAATAAAGGTGAGGTAATCTAGACTTTTTTGACCTAGGCGACTTCTCTTCTCAGTGACAATACCTCCTACTGCACTGAGGGTCCTTTCTGAAAGGACACTTGAAGCGGGGCAGGCCAGAAGTTCTATCGCAAATTTGGATAGCTCAGGCCACAGGTCAAGCCTGCACACCCAGTAGTCAAGGGGTTCATCGCTCCTCAGAGTGTCGATATCTGCAGTTAAGGCGAGGTAGTCTGCTACCTGTCGGTCGAGTCGTTCTCTGAGGGTGGACCCCGAAGGGCTGTGGCAATGCGTAGGACTTAAAAAGCTCTGCATGTCCTCCATCAACAACACGTCTGTAAAGCGTCCTGTCCTTGCTGGCGTGGTCATGGTAGGAGAAGAATTACTTCCACCTCTTCCCCTGTTAGATTCCCGTTGTGCTGTGACATCACCCTTATACGCTGTGTAAAGCATACTTTTTAATTTATTTTGGAACTGCTGCATCCTTTCCGACTTTCAGTAATTCGGTAACATTTCAGGCACTTTCTGCTTATACCGGGGGTCTAGTAGCGTGGCCACCCAGTACATGTCGTTCTCCTTCAGCCTTTTTATACGAGGGTCCCTCAACAGGCACGACAGCATGAAAGACCCCATTTGCACAAGGTTGGATGCCGAGCTACTCATGTCCCGTTCCTGATCTCACTGAAGGTCTGATCTTCCCCCCAGCCACGTACAACGCCACGGGTACCAGATAGGTGACAACGAGCACCCTGGGATGCCTGCTGTGGTTGGTCTTCCTCCTCCTCCAAGCCGCATTCCTCCTCTGACTCCTCTTCCTCAGACTCCTCTTCCAGCGTTGCCGCAGGTCCAGCAAGCGATGCTGATAAGGCTGTTTCTGGTGGTGATGGTGACCACAACTCTTCCTCTTCCTCTTCACGCTCATCTATGGCCTGATCCAGCACTCTTCGCAGGGCACGCTCTAGGAAGAAAACAAATGGGATGATGTCACTGATGGTGCCTTTAGTGCGACTGACTAGGTTTGTCACCTCCTCAAAAGGACGCATGAGCCTACAGGCATTGCGCATGAGCGTCCAGTAACGTGGCAAAAAAATTCCCAGCTGCACAGAGGCTGTCCTAGCACCCCGGTCATACAAATGCTCGTTGACGGCTTTTTCTTGTTGGAGCAGGCGGTCGAACATTAGGAGTGTTGAATTCCAACGTGTCGGGCTGTCGCAAATCAAGCGCCTCACTGGCATGTTGTTTCGCCGCTGGATATCTGAAAAGTGTGCCATGGCCGTGTAGGAACGCCTGAAATGGCCACACACCTTCCTGGCCTGCTTGAGGACGTCCTGTAAGTCTGGTTACTTATGGAAAAAACGTTGTACAATCAGATTCAACACATGTGCCATGCACGGCACATGTGTCAACTTGCCCAAATTCAATGCCGCCAACAAATTGCAACCACTTTGCCAATCTCCAGTTGGTGCGGAGTCAGCCACTGATCCACCTGTGCGTTCAGGGCGAACAGGAGTGCTGGTCCGGTGTGACTCTCTGCTTTCAGGCAAGTCAACCCCAAGACGGCGTGACACTGTCGTATCCGGGATGTGGAATAGCCCCTGGGGAGCTAGGGGGGTGCAGTTGATGTGGAGCAAGACGCAGCAGCAGAAGAGGACTCAGCCGAGGAGGTTATCGAAGAGGATGGAGTAGGAGGAGTAGAGGAGGTGTCAGCAGGACTGCCTGCAAGTCATGGCGGTGTCACCACCAACTCCTCTGCAGAGCTACGCATTACATGCTTGGCAGCCGTCAGCAGGTTTACCCAATGCGCAGTGTAGGTGATATACCTGCCCTGACCGTGCTTTGCAGACCAGGTATCAGTGGTCAGATGGACCCTTGCCCCAACACTGTGTGCCAGACATGCCATGACTTCCTTTTGCACAATAGAGTACAGGTTGGGGATTGCCTTTTGTGAAAAGAAATTTCGGCCGGGTACCTTCCACTGCGGTGTCCCAATAGCTACAAATTTTTTGAAGGCCTCAGACTCCACCAGCTTGTATGGTAAAAGCTGGCGGGATAAGAGTTCCGACAAGCCAGCTGTCAGACGCCGGGCAAGGGGTTGACTCTGTGACATTGGCTTCTTATGCTCAAACATGTCTTGACAGACACCTGACTGTGGGCAGATGAGCAGGAACTGCTCAAGGAGAGAGACGGAGTGGCGGATGGTTGAGAGGGGGCAAGGAGGACAGCAGTGGTTGACGTGGCTGAAGATGCTGGACTAGGAGGAGGATGGTGGCTTTGAGCTTGTGTGCTGCTTGTACTCGTCATCATGTGTTGATCCCATAGGCGTTTGTGATGTGCGTTCATGTGCCTTCGCAAAGCAGTTGTACCTAGATGGGTGTTGGATTTCCCACGACTCAGTTTCTTTTGGCACAGGTTGCAAATGGCATCGCTGTTATCAGAGGCAGACACACAAAAAAAAAATGCCACACTGCTGAGCTTTGCAATGACGGCATTCTGGTGGTGGCAACAGCATGCGTTGATTGGCGTGCTTTCTGGCTGACCCCGGGTGCTGATATATGCTGTCTGACTGTGCCACTAGCTCCTTGCGATGACCTACCCCTGCTTCCAACTCGTCTCCTCCTCCTCTCTGTCTCCCCATCTAAACTTTCCCCCTGTTCTTCTTCTCTTTGAGCGGGCACCCACGTGACATCCACGGACACATCGTCATCATCAACCGCTTCACTTGTATCTGACAACTCAGCAAAGGAAGCAGCAGTGGGTACAACATCATAATCATCACACCATACGTCCATGTGTGTAATGCTGCCTGACTGAGACATATCCCTTTTATCTACATCCTCTGGCAATAATGGTTGAGCATCGGTCATTTCTTCCAACTCATGTGTAAATAACTCCTCTGACAGATCAAGTGAAGCAGCTGTGGTGTTAGTGTTGGTGGTGGCGGCAGGCGGGCGAGTGGTAACTTGAGAGGTGCCTGAAGCTGAGATGAAGGAGGATGGTGCGTCAAGGTTCAGAGCGGAAGCTGTAGAAGATTGGGTGCCCTGTGTTAGCCAGTCAACTATGTCCTCAGAACTTTTCGAGTTCAGGGTACGTGGCCTCTGAACACTGGGCATTATTCTAGGGCCAACGGGAATCACAGCACCACGACCACGATGGCCCCTGCGGGGTGGCCTGCCTCTGCCTGTCATTTTTTTAGATTAGTTTAGTAGTACTATGCGTGCAAGCTACTGTGACACCAGATATGAGTGGCATTGTGCACTGGCAGAAGTTGGCAGAGTAGACGCTGTAGGCCTGACACACACGCTGGCAGGCAACTGACTGCTATTATATTGCAGTCAAAATTGTTGTAAATGTAATCTACTGTGACACAAGATATATGAGTGGTGGAACTGGGCAAGTGGGCATAGTATAGCCTGACACACACACGCTGGCAGACAACTGCAATTAGATTACAGAGAAGAAAAAAAAAGCAGACTGATGTACTAGCCCTAAAAAGTGCTTTTTGGGGTGCTGTCAGGACGCTGTCCTTACAGCAGAGATCAGATGAGTCTTTCAGGACTGGAGTGGACACTGAATACACACACGCTGGCAGGCAACTGCAATTAGATTACAGAGTAAAAAAAAAAGCAGACTGATGTACTAGCCCTAAAAAGGGCTTTTTGGGGTGCTGTCAGGACGCTGTCCTTACAGCAGAGATCAGATGAGTCTTTCAGGACTGGAGTGGACACTGAATACACACACGCTGGCAGGCAACTGCAATTAGATTACAGAGGAAAAAAAAAAAAGCAGACTGATGTACTAGCCCTAAAAAGTGCTTTTTGGGGTGCTGTCAGGACGCTGTCCTTACAGCAGAGATCAGATGAGTCTTTCAGGACTGGAGTGGACACTGAATACACACACGCTGGCAGGCAACTGCAATTAGATTACAGAGGAAAAAAAAAAGCAGACTGATGTACTAGCCCTAAAAAGGGCTTTTTGGGGTGCTGTCAGGATGCTGTCCTGACAGCAGAGATCAGATGAGTCTTTCAGGACTGGAGTGGACACTGAATACACTGGCCTAGCTATAGATTTCCCTATTAAATCAGCAGCAGCTACACTGTCCCTCCTCTCACTAAGACTGCAGGTTTCCGAATGAATCTAAAATGGATGCTGTCCAGGAGGTGGGAGGGTCTGGGAGGGAGGGTATGCTGCTGATTGGCTGGAATGTGTCTGCTGACTGTGAGGTACAGGGTCAAAGTTTGCTCAATGATGACGAATAGGGGGCGGACCGAACATCGCATATGTTCGCCCGTTGCGGCGAACGCGAACAAGCTATGTTCGACGGGAACTATTCGCCGGCGAATAGTTCGGGACATCTCTACTTAATAATCTCAGCAGGGTCCACTGTCATTGTGGCCCGTTTGTAATGTAAGGTACCTGTGATAGGTAGTGTCCGAAGTGGAACTTGTGTGCTGAGGATTCAGGCGAAAACGTAGTCAGGCAGATTAGGTTGGCAACAGATCAGGCAAAACGGTACACAATCGAAATCCAGAGAGTGGTCAGGCAGGCAAAGGTCATACACAAGCTGGCAGTGAAGTACAAAATCAGCAGGCTAGAGAGTAGTCAGGAATTCAGGCAGAAGTTCAACACGAAAATCAAGATCAAAAAGCAGTCACAACACCCAGGGAGCTATTCCACACAAACGGGCGCTGAGAGATAGCATCACTTCCTTTTTATGGGCTGCTTTGATTGAAAATTGTCCACAGCTGGCAGTAGGTGGGGCTAGTGAGTCCAAGGTAATGCTTAATACTGAGAGGACATTTCCAAAAGTCCAGATCTCCTCCGTAGCACAACAGGTAAGGCTGCAGCTGTGGGACCAGGAAGATCCCGGTTCAAATACACCCAGGTACATGACAGGGCCCCCTCCCCAGTGGACCCCTCCGGGGGCCTAGCGGGGCTTAGTGGGAAAGGAGGCATGGAAGTCTCGAATAGGAGAATTTCAGTGCTCGCAACCTTTCCTCATAACTAACTTGCAGCTATAAATGCAGTGAAAGGTGGTTCTACAAAGTATTGACTCGCGGGGGCTGAATACAAATGCATGCCACACTTTTCAGATATTTATTTATAAAAAAAATTGAAAACCTTTTATCATTTTCCTTCCTCTTCACAATTATGTGCCAATTTGTGTTGGTCTATCACATAAAATCCCAATTAAATACATTTACATTTTTGGTTGTAACATGACAAAATGTGGAAAATTTCAAAAGGTACGAATACTTTTTCAAGGCACTGTATATTTCAAGAGACAAATTACATGTTTCAAGATACTACTAGAAATTACCAAATTGTTAAAAGATGACTAGAGATATCCATCATGCTGAAAAAGATGATATGAGACTACTGATGTGCTGAAGAAGACGACTAGAAATCCTGACAGTGATCAAATGAAAAAGGTCTATGAATTAAAAGAAATATGGCTGTTGGGGCTCGTAGCTTCACATCAGTTTATTTTTTTAACAGCTATCAAATAGTTAATGGAGGTTTTTTAATGCAGCCTTGTAACAGGCAGCATAATAATACATTGCAGAAAATTACCGGTAAGCAGGTTAGCAGGGAAGTTGGGGTGACACAACAGAAAAGGAAAGTTCTATTAGCTCTGCTAACCTTTAACTTTACTGCAATATATTATTATGCTGCTTGTTAGTTGATGACATCAGGCAAGCTCTATGAACAATTTGCTAGCTGTAAAAATTACACTCATTGAAAGTGCTTAGGAATAAGTCACAGCAAAACTGTCTGACATTTTTAAGGATTTTTATGTTTGTCCTTATATTTTGGCATGAGTATGAAAAATGTTAATGACAAGGGACACACCATCGGTCTCCTCTCCCTGACAGGACGTGGATCTGTGTGTTACTGGGCAATCGCGGGTGCCCGGTGGCCATCTAGGCCGCCGGGCACGCGCATCGGGTCCCCAGTAGTGATGAGCCGAACACCCCCGGGTTCGGTTCGCACCAGAACCCGCGAACGGACCGAAAGTTCGTACGAACATTAGAACCCTATTAAATACAATGGATGCGAACGTTCGAATTCTAAAGTGCTAATTATAACGACTATTATGCATGTTATTGTCCTAAAAAGGGTTTGGGAACCCGGGTTCTGCACCAGGGGACATGTATCAATGCAAAAAGAAGTTTTAAAAACGGTCGTTTTTCGGGAGCAGTCATTTTAATGATGCATAAAGTGAAAAAAAAAAAGTCAAATATTCCTTTAAATATCGTACCTGGGGGGTGTCTAAAGTATGCCTGTGAAGTGCCACGTGTTTCCCGTGTTTACAACTGTCCCTGCACAAAATGACACTTCTAAAGGAAAAAAAAGCCATTTAAAACTGCTTGCGGCTTTAATGTAATGTCTGGTCCCGGTAATATGGATGAAAATCTTTAAGAAAAATGGCATAGCTACCCCATGACCCCCCCCCCCCCACCCCAGCCCATTACCAGCCCCTTTGGGTCTTGTATGGATATTAAGGGGAACACCGCACACAAAATAAAAAAGGCCCTATATACTCTGAACAGCCGTATACAGGCGGTGCATACAAGACAGGGACTGTAGGTTTGTTCTTATGTAGAATGTGTTTGTAATTTTGAACAGGTACATTGTTTAAGTGTAGCTCCAGCCCAAAAATCTATTTTTAAACTTTTTGGAAAACATAGGTAAGGGTTATCACCCCTGTAACATTTGTTTTGCTGTCTGTGCCCCTGTTCAGAACATTTCACCTCACTTTCCGTCCCAATGACAACTGTTTTTGAAATGTGGTGTTTTTCTTGAAACAAGGATTGGTGATAAAGCATCAGTACAGAGGAGACACCTTTCTCCCATATTAATTCTTACCGGAGAGAATTTTCCTTCCTAGGGGTAGATTTCCTCTCACTTCCTGTTGTCTTCTTGCGTTTGCAAGTAGGAGTCGTTTGTAAGTTGGATGTTTGAAAGTAGGGACCTGCCGTATATACTCTGCAGAAATAGGCCCCTTAGTTGTTGGTGTTGGCACAACACTGTAAGCACTCACAGTTACTCTTGGTTGGTGCTGGAACGCCCTGCTGTCAACTATTATATCAGGAATTTTAATTACATATAATTGTTGAACAGTGGCAGTAAAAATTGGGCCTTTGATGGTGGTGCTGGTGCCACAACACTGTAAGCCCTGACAGTTACTCTTGGTGGGTGCAGCAATGGGCCCTGCTGTGAATTATTAGATCAAGAATTGTAATTGCATGCCCCTGTTGAACAGGGGCTGAAAAATTGGGCCTTTCGTGGTGGTGGTGGTGGTGGTGGTGTTGCCACAACACTGTAAGCCCTCAGAGTTACTCTTGGTGGGTGCAGGAATGGGCCCTGCTGTGAATTATTAGATCAAGAATTGTAATTACATGCCCCTTTTGAACAGGGGCTGAAAAATTGGGCCTTTCGTGGTGGTGGTGGCGTTGCCACAACACTGTAAGCCCTCAGAGTTACTCTTGGTGGGTGCAGCAATGGGCCCTGCTGTGAATTATTAGATCAAGATTTGTAATTACATGCCCCTGTTGAACAGGGGCTGAAAAATTGGGCCTTAGGCACTGGTGGCACAACACTGCAACCCCTCACAGATACTGTACTTGGAGCACTGCAATGAGCCCTGTTGCAAAGTATTGCTTCAAAAATTGTAATTACACGCCCCTGTTAAACAGGGGCTGAAAAATTGGGCCTTAGGCACTGGTGGCACAACACTGCAACCCCTCACAGATACTGTACTTGGAGCACAGCAATGAGCCCTGTTGCAAAGTATTGCTTCAAAAATTGTAATTACAAGCCCCTGTTAAACAGGGGCTGAAAAATTGGGCGTTAGGCACTGGTGGCGGCACCCATAAACAAAAATGATCTTCCAAGCTATCATCATCAATCGTATCATTGAGGACTCGGAGGAGGAGGATAGCCAGTCAACATAACAGCACAGGCACTCAGCATCAGCATCAGTCTTGAAGGGATGTGACATGTTAAAATCAATTAGTCTGTTATATCAGCATCAGGTGTGTGGTAGCTGGTGGTGATCCAAGACTGGTTCATCTTGATGAAAGTCAGTCGATCAACCGAGTCGGTGGACAGGCGCACCCTGTGATCCGTGACAAATCCTCCAGCAGCACTGAATGTGCGTTCCGAAAGAACGCTGGATGCAGGACAGGCCAGTAGCTCAATTGCATACTGTGCAAGCTCTGGCCAGTGATCCATCCTCAAGACCCAGTAAGCCAGAGGATTTTCGGTGGGGAAGGTGTCCAAGTCTGACCTTGCCCCTAGATATTCCTGCACCATGTTTATCAGACGCTGGCGATGGTTGCTGGAACCGATCATACTTTGGGGCTGCGGACTAAAGAATTGTCTGAACGCATCGGTCAGACGGCCACCTTCCCCACCGCTCCTCCTTTGACTGGCCGAAGCCTCAGCAACTCGTTGTCCAGGACCAGGAGTTTGTAACCTCCCAGTCTCTGGGAACGCGTTGCACAGACCTTTCTGCAAGGCCTCCCGGAGTTGTCTCATCCTCTGCTCCCTCTGCGACGGTAACATAAGGTCCGCAACCTTACCCTTATACCGTGGATCAAGGAGAGTGGCCAGCCAGTAATGGTCCCTCTCCTTGATCCGAAGAAAACGAGGATCCTTCCGCAGACTTTGCAGGATCAGGGAGGCCATGCAGCGTAGGTTAGCTGAGGCATTCGGTCCGGAGTCCTCTGGGTCACTAAGGACGACATGATCCGCAGCCACCTCCTCCCAGCCACGTACAAGTCCACTGGTTTCTTGGGACTGTAAATCATCCCTAAAAGACTGCTGCTGATGATGCTGAGTGCCAGCCTCCACCTCCATGCTGACACAATCCTCCTCCTCCTCCTCCTCCTCCTCTTCCTGTGCGATGGGTGGGACAGAAGTAACACTGTCTGGGTAAAGGGGGCCTTGAGAGGCAAGGAAGTCCTCCTCTTCCTGCCTCTGTTCTGCCTCAAGTGCCCTGTCCATTATTCCACGCAGCGTGTGCTCCAACAGGTGGACAAGAGGTACAGTGTCACTGATGCATGCACTGTCACTGCTCACCATCCTCGTGGCCTCCTCAAATGGTGCCAGGACAGTGCATGCATCCCTGATCATGCCCCACTGGCGTGGAGAAAAAAAAACAAGCTCCCCTGACCCTGTCCTGGTGCCGTAGTCGCACAGGTACTCATTGATGGCCCTCTGCTGCGTGTGCAGCCGCTGCAGCATGGCCAAAGTTGAGTTCCACCTGGTGGGCATGTCACATATAAGGCGGTTCTTGGGCAGGTTCAACTCCTTTTGCAGCTCAGCCAGGCGAGCACTGGCATTATAAGATCTGCGGAAATGCACACAGACTTTCCTGGCCTGCCTCAGGACATCCTGTAAGCCTGGGTACCTGCCCAAGAACCGCTGCACCACCAGGTTAAGGACGTGAGCCACACAGGGCACATGGGTCAGTTGTCCCTGTCGGAGGGCGGAGAGGAGGTTAGTGCCATTGTCACAAACCACCATTCCTGGCTTAAGCTGGCGTGGCGTCAACCACCTCTCGGCCTGGCCCTGCAGAGCAGACAGGACCTCTGCCCCAGTGTGGCTTCTGTCCCCCAAACACACCAGCGCAAGCACGGCATGGCATCTTTTTGCCTGCGTACTTGCGTAGCCCCTTGAACGGCTACGGAGCACCGCTGGTTCAGAGGACAAAGCACAGGAAGAGGCCATGGAGGAAGAAGAAGAGGAGGGGGTGGAGGAGAGAGGTGTGTCACAACCAGTAGTAGCATTTTGGAGGCGTGGCGGTGGAACAACCTCCAACACTACTGCACCTTGTCCTGCATCCTTCCCAGCTGCCAAAAGAGTGACCCAATGGGCCGTGAAAGAAAGGTAACGTCCCTGTCCATGCCTGCTGGACCATGAGTCAGAGGTAATATGCACCTTACCGCTGACCGCCCTGTCCAGCGAGGCCAAGACATTGCCTTCCACATGCCGGTAGAGAGCCGGAATAGCCTTCCGTGAGAAAAAGTGGCGTTTGGGAACCTGCCACTGAGGAACCGCACATTGCACAAACTCACGGAAGGGGGCCGAGTCTACCAACTGAAAAGGCAGCAGTTGAAGCGCTAGCAATTTAGCCAAGCTAGCATTCAACCGCTGGGCATGTGGATGGCTGGGAGTGAACTTCTTTAGACGGTCCAGCAGCTGGGGCAGGGAAATTTGCCTGCTAGAATCGGACGTCGGTGTACTGCTAGCAGAGTGGCCGCAAGTACTTGGCTGTGACACACCTAATTCTACACCTTCATTCCTCTCAGTGCATGTTTCAGAGAGGACTGAAGTTATAGTGGGGTTGGAGATCCCAGCTGATGCGGTGCAAGGAGAGGTCCGCTTTGTTCTTTGGTGTGGGTCTTTGAGGTAGGCTTGCCAACGAGCTGCATGGCAGGTCAACATATGTCTGGTCAGGCATGTGGTACCCAAGCGGCTGATGTTTTGGCCACGCGATATACGCTTGAGACATATGTTGCAAACAGCAGCTGTGCGATCTGATGCACTAGCCTCAAAAAAGGCCCACACCAAAGAACTTTTTGAATGACGGGCAGAGGCAGCGCCCTGCACAGGCGGAGCTCTGCGGTGTGATTCCGTCGGTGTACTGCCCTTACGCTGGCCACCAAAGGGCATCCTGCCTCGTTGGAGATGTGCCTCCTCCTCATCCTCCTCCTCCTCCTCTCTCCTATTAGGCACCCACGTGGAGTCAGTGACCTCATCATCCCCTCCCTCCTCATCACTGGAGCCAATCTGGCAGTATGCTGCAGCTGCTGGAACATGACTGCCAGATTGGTGTCCTTCTTGAGCATCCCCTCTGTCTGCTCTCACGCTACTGCCTTCCTCTAGCTGGGTTTCATCATCAGACCCTTCGAAACGCTGGGCATCCTCCTGGAGCATGTACCCAACACTGTGCTCAAACAGTTCGGGGGACTCCTCAGGAGGAGGACATGGTGGGTCTAGGGAAGGAGTGACTGATGATGAGTCTGACATTGATACCAGGGAAGAGGACGCTTTGGCAGCTGCTTTGCCAGTACCCTGAGCCTGGGTGAGAGAGGATGAGGAGGAGGAGGAGGGCTTGGTCATCCACTCTACCAAGTCTTCGGCATGATGTGGCTCAACATGTCCAGCTGCCGAAAAGAAGGACAAGCGTGTCCCATGGCCATGTGCTGATGACAATGCACCGCGTCCACGACCAGCACTGTTGCCCCCAGACACAGAGCCTGCTTGCCCTCTTTTATTGCCTCCTGACTGTCTGCCTCTCCTTGTTTGCCTTCCAGACATTCTAATGGATGGCCTGCAGGGAGATGGGAAAAAAGCAATAAGGGCTACCTTCAGGTGTCCTTCTCTGTCCCTTTACTTAAGGATTTCTAAATATGGTTGAGGATGATTGCTTTCGCACAGAATAGCACAATGACAATTTCCCTGACTGTCCAAAAAACAAGGATTTCAAAGATGGTTGATGAGGAATGCTTTAGCACAGTATAGCACAATGAGAATTTCCCTCACTGTCCTTCCCTGTCCCTACAAACAAGGATTAGCACAGTAAAACACACTGACACTCTCCCTACCTATAGTTTTCAGTCCCTATAAAAAATGTTTTTTTAAAGATGGTTGATGATGAATGCTTTAGCACAGTATAGCACAATGAGAATTTCCCTCACTGTCCTTCCCTGTCTCTACAAACAAGGATTAGCACAGTAAAACACACTGACACTCTCCCTACCTATAGTTTTCAGTCCCTATAAAAAATGTTTTTTTAAAGATGGTTGATGATGAATGCTTTAGCACAGTATAGCACAAGGAGAATTTCCCTCACTGTCCTTCCCTGTCCCTACAAACAAGGATTAGCACAGTAAAACACACTGACACTCTCCCTACCTATAGTTTTCTGTCCCTATAAAAAATGTTTTTTTAAAGATGGTTGATGATGAATGCTTTAGCACAGTATAGCACAATGAGAATTTCCCTCACTGTCCTTCCCTGTCCCTACAAACAAGGATTAGCACAGTAAAACACACTGACACTCTCCCTACCTATAGTTTTCTGTCCCTATAAAAAATGTTTTTTTAAAGATGGTTGATGATGAATGCTTTAGCACAGTATAGCACAATGAGAATTTCCCTCACTGTCCTTCCCTGTCCCTACAAACAAGGATTAGCACAGTAAAACACACTGACACTCTCCCTACCTATAGTTTTCTGTCCCTATAAAAAATGTTTTTTTAAAGATGGTTGATGATGAATGCTTTAGCACAGTATAGCACAATGAGAATTTCCCTCACTGTCCTTCCCTGTCCCTACAAACAAGGATTAGCACAGTAAAACACACTGACACTCTCCCTACCTATAGTTTTCTGTCCCTATAAAAAATGTTTTTTTAAAGATGGTTGATGATGAATGCTTTAGCACAGTATAGCACAATGAGAATTTCCCTCACTGTCCTTCCCTGTCCCTACAAACAAGGATTAGCACAGTAAAACACACTGACACTCTCCCTACCTATAGTTTTCTGTCCCTATAAAAAATGTTTTTTTAAAGATGGTTGATGATGAATGCTTTAGCACAGTATAGCACAATGAGAATTTCCCTCACTGTCCTTCCCTGTCCCTACAAACAAGGATTAGCACAGTAAAACACACTGACACTCTCCCTACCTATAGTTTTCTGTCCCTATAAAAAATGTTTTTTTAAAGATGGTTGATGATGAATGCTTTAGCACAGTATAGCACAATGAGAATTTCCCTCACTGTCCTTCCCTATCCCTACAAACAAGGATTAGCACAGTAAAACACACTGACACTCTCCCTACCTATAGTTTTCTGTCCCTATAAAAAATGTTTTTTTAAAGATGGTTGATGATGAATGCTTTAGCACAGTATAGCACAATGAGAATTTCCCTCACTGTCCTTCCCTGTCCCTACAAACAAGGATTAGCACAGTAAAACACACTGACACTCTCCCTACCTATAGTTTTCTGTCCCTATAAAAAATGTTTTTTTAAAGATGGTTGATGATGAATGCTTTAGCACAGTATAGCACAATGAGAATTTCCCTCACTGTCCTTCCCTGTCCCTACAAACAAGGATTAGCACAGTAAAACACACTGACACTCTCCCTACCTATAGTTTTCTGTCCCTATAAAAAATGTTTTTTTAAAGATGGTTGATGATGAATGCTTTAGCACAGTATAGCACAATGAGAATTTCCCTCACTGTCCTTCCCTGTCCCTACAAACAAGGATTAGCACAGTAAAACACACTGACACTCTCCCTACCTATAGTTTTCTGTCCCTATAAAAAATGTTTTTTTAAAGATGGTTGATGATGAATGCTTTAGCACAGTATAGCACAATGAGAATTTCCCTCACTGTCCTTCCCTGTCCCTACAAACAAGGATTAGCACAGTAAAACACACTGACACTCTCCCTACCTATAGTTTTCTGTCCCTATAAAAATTTTTTTTTTAAAGATGGTTGATGATGAATGCTTTAGCACAGTATAGCACAATGAGAATTTCCCTCACTGTCCTTCCCTGTCCCTACAAACAAGGATTAGCACAGTAAAACACACTGACACTCTCCCTACCTATAGTTTTCTGTCCCTATAAAAAATGTTTTTTTAAAGATGGTTGATGATGAATGCTTTAGCACAGTATAGCACAATGAGAATTTCCCTCACTGTCCTTCCCTGTCCCTACAAACAAGGATTAGCACAGTAAAACACACTGACACTCTCCCTACCTATAGTTTTCTGTCCCTATAAAAAATGTTTTTTTAAAGATGGTTGATGATGAATGCTTTAGCACAGTATAGCACAATGAGAATTTCCCTCACTGTCCTCCCCTGTCCCTACAAACAAGGATTAGCACAGTAAAACACACTGACACTCTCCCTACTGTGAGGGGGTTAGCTCGGCAGCGGGTGTGTGTGACCCCCGGGATGGGCTCCCCAGACAAAAACAGGCCCAGCAAACGGAGGTTGTGGTTTTCAAAATCAAAAAGGTGCGGTTTATTTTCTATTTACAGTGACAAAACACAGCAAAGCAAAAGAAACATAAATAAAATAAATCCTGGTCAACTTGACCTCTGACTAAACATACAGGTTTCCTAACTAACAACTGGGATCAGCCTAGTGCTGTCCTAGTCCCTAAGTCCCTGGTTTTAAATGTCCAAGCAAATAGCCACACAGGCTTTGTCTCACCGCACAGGGGTTCACTCTCCCTAGACAGTCCACACAGGTCTGGTTCCAGGCATGAGCTAACATCTAATGAAGCTGGGAGTTCTTATAGAGGCCTAAATGAGCTGACAAGGTTCAGCTGGTCTCCTCATCTCTGTCTGCACGACGCCCCACACTCTCCCTAGAGGTATGAGTCATCCATGAGCCCACTAGCCTTATACAACTCTCCACCTAGTTGTATAAGTCGGCGTAAAGCCTGAATCTGGGCGAAATATATCTACCCCCCTGGATGCAACCAGGTGACTTTACCTTCCTGCTGTCACATACCCCCCCCCTCTTGTTTTAACCTCGGGGTTGGAACACCAGCAATCAGGCATTCATGTACTCGAGACAAAGCATCCACATTCCCCATTTGAATGCCAGGGCGATGCTTTACTGTGAAGTTGAATTCCTGGAGGGCCAGGAACCACCTATTCACTCTTCTATTTGTTTCCTTGTTTTGAGCCATCCACTTTAACGGAGCGTGATCCGTAACCATGTCAAAGTGCCTACCTAATCTAGAGCCCACTTCACCGCTAAACACTCCTTTTCAACGGTGGCGTAATTTACCTCATGGGACTTCAACTTCCTGCTGAGGTAAATGACTGGGTGCTCTTCCCCGTTCCAGACCTGGGACAATACTGCTCCTAACCCCACATCTGACGCATCACTTTGTACGACAAAGTCTTTAGAGAAGTCGGGTGAGTACAACACTGGCTGGCTACATAAGGCTTGTTTCAAGAATTGGAATGCTGCCTCAGCCTCGGGGGTCCATTTAATCATGACCGACCCTTTCCCCTTCGTCAGGTTGGTTAGGGGCACAGCCTTAGAAGCAAAGTGGGGAATGAATCGCCGATAATACCCAGCGATTCCCAGAAAGGCTCGTACCTGCTTCTTGCTGTTGGGACGTGGCCAACTCTGGATGGCCTCGACTTTGTTGAGTTGGGGTTTTATTACTCCCCTCCCAATGGTGTACCCAAGATATTTGGCCTCCTCCTGCCCAATGGTACACTTCTTGGGGTTAGCCGTAAACCCCGCTTCCCGAACAGAGTCCAGGACTGCTTGCACTTTTGGCAGATGTGAGGCCCAATCTGTGCTATGGACAATTACGTCATCCAGGTAAGCCGCAGCATACTCCCGATGGGGCCTCAGCATCTGGTCCATTTTCCGCTGGAATGTGGCCGGCGCATTCTGTAACCCGAACGGCATTCTTTTATATTGGAACGCCCCGTCTGGGGTTACAAATGCGGTTTTCTCTTTGGCCGACTTGGCCAGGGGGATTTGCCAATACCCTTTTGTGAGGTCAAGAGTCGTCATGTATCGGGCTGTTCCCAGCCGGTCGATCAACTCATCTATACGTGGCATGGGGTAGGTGTCAAATTTTGTAACTTTGTTCAACTGACGAAAATCGTTACAAAATCGCCAGCTCCCATCCGGTTTAGGCACCAACACAATGGGACTAGACCAATCACTTTGGGACTCCTCTATCACCCCTAAGTTCAGCATTTTCTGTACTTCCTCCCGTATTGCCTCCCGTCGGGCCTCTGGGATCCGATAGGGTTTTAACTTCACCCTTTCACCGGGCGGGGTAATGATGTCATGCTCTACCCCAGATGTTTGTCCCGGCAGCTCAGAGAATACCTCCTTGTTGCGAAGCACAAACTCCTTAACCTCCTGTTGTTGGGGTTGTGACAAGGTGGCTGCTATTCCAACCTCAGGAATCACGCAACCAGTTTGAGCTGGTGACCAAGTGTCTGCGACTAGGGACTCTCTATCCCTCCAGGCTTTCAACAGATTAACGTGATAGATCTGTTCGGGCTTTCGCCTTCCTGGTTGTCTGACCTTGTAATTCACTTCGCTCACTTTTTCCATTATCTCATAGGGGCCTTGCCATTTGGCAAGGAATTTACTTTCAACCGTAGGGACAAGTACCAGTATCCTATCCCCCGGGGAAAAGGTACGGGTCTTGGCTCCACGGTTGTACACTCTCTGCTGTGCTAACTGCGCTTGGGCCAAATGTTCCTTCACGATGGGCATTACCTGTGCAATTCGGTCTTGCATCAGGGCGACATGCTCAATCACACTCCTGTGGGGAGAACTCTCACTTTCCCAAGTTTCCTTGGCAATATCCAACAGCCCTCTTGGGTGTCTCCCATACAGTAACTCAAAGGGGGAGAATCCCGTAGAGGATTGGGGCACCTCCCTAATAGCAAACATCAGATAAGGAAGTAGACAGTCCCAATCCTTTCCATCTCTATCCACCACTTTCTTCAACATTTGTTTTAGGGTTTTGTTGAATCTTTCAACCAGCCCATCGGTTTCTTCTGCCCTTTTTGCCACCCGATACAGTAGGTCCTTCTCTACGCTGAAGTATGGGTAAGTGCAGGTATTATCTGGGTTCACTAACTCGCCATCTATTTTCACTACGTTTTCCCGTGCCTTTATTAGGGCGGGGTCTTTCAACTGTTCTGTGGCAAAGTTTTCCCTGTGAACCTCAAGATCAGAAAACTCCACAGACGGTAGGTTTTCGTCTGAGGAGGTGGGCTCCTCTCCAGTTTCTTGAGTCTCCCCTGCCAATACTGATAAGGGAAATTCCGGAGAGTCCTCACCACTCTCAGGGGAGTTCTGGCTATCACATTCCTGGTACATAGGGGCACCAGTGGGGGGCTCAGGATCATCCCACAGTTCCCAGAACTTCGGAAAATCCCTTCCCACAATGGCGTCATGCGGTAACTGAGATACTAAGCCCACTGGATGAGAGAGGGTACCTTTGGGGGTCTCGAAACACACTGTAGTCACTGGATACTCTCGGGTGTCCCCATGCACACAAATAACAGCTACCTTGCTATTCCCAAAGACCTCTGTTTTAACTAACTCAGCCTTTATCAGGGTCACAAGGCTACCTGAATCCAGCAATACCACAACATTTCTACCATTAACACACATTTTGCATAAATGTTTCTCAGTTCCTCGAATGGCAGTGCATGCGACTGTCGCACACAGCGACTGACGTCTGCCCGTCAGAAAGTCACACTGCATGGGTTCCTCCACAACCGGGCAATTGGCTGCAATATGTCCCGCTTGCCGGCAGCGGTAGCAAACGATCCTTCTTGCCGCCTCTTGAGCCGCTGATTTCCCAGGCTGTTCTCGCCAAACTTGGGGTAGAGCTCCCACCCTCTCACTCTCTCCACCCTCACCCCTTGGAATCCTCTTATCCGCCCCTGGGGATGGTCTGGTCTTAGGGTGGAAAGTCTGAGTGTCTCTGGAAGAGGCCGTCAGGTTCTCTGCAGCCAAGTATCTCTCTACCCGATCCACAAGTTTACCGGCCGTTTCTGGGTCTCCATGGCTTACCCACTTTTGGATGGCAGTAGGAAGAGCTCTCAAAAACCGATCCATTACAACACGTTCCACAATCTTTGGTGCGGACAAAGTCTCTGGCTGTAGCCACTTTCTGCTCAGGTGAATGAGATCATACATTTGAGACCTGGGGGGTTTTCCAAGCTGGAAAGTCCAGTTATGCACACGCTGAGCCCGGACAGCCTGGGTGACACCCAGCCTTGCCAAAATTTCAGCTTTTAGCATCACATAGTCTTTTGCTTGGTTAGGCTCTAGGTCATAGTAAGCTTTCTGCGATTCACCAGTTAACAGAGGAGCCACCAGTCCAGCCCACTGCTCCTCAGGCCACTTTTCTCTTTCAGCGGTCCTTTCAAATGTGGTCAAAAATACCTCTGGATCATCCTCTCCAGTCATTTTTGTCAATAAACGACTCACCCCAAAGGACGCGGTATTAGTGGGACGGCTTTCCTCACTGGTCTGCGGACATTGCTGCATTACTGCTTCCATTTGTTGTAGTCTCTGCTCTTGCTTCTGTAACAGGTCTATGAAGCGGGCCTCAGATTGCTGCTGGGCTTGTTGCTGAGCTTCCAGACTCTGTTGGTGAGCTTGCTGCTGGGCTGCAAGGCTCTGTTGATGAGCTTGCTGCTGGGCTGCAAGGCTCCTTTGCAAACCTGCATTTGTCTGCTGTTGATTGGCATTTGCTAGAGCCAGCTGTTTCAGTATCTCCTCCATGCTGGCTTAAAAAAAAACTGCCCGCATTCTCCACCAACTGTGAGGGGGTTAGCTCGGCAGCGGGTGTGTGTGACCCCCGGGATGGGCTCCCCAGACAAAAACAGGCCCAGCAAACGGAGGTTGTGGTTTTCAAAATCAAAAAGGTGCGGTTTATTTTCTATTTACAGTGACAAAACACAGCAAAGCAAAAGAAACATAAATAAAATAAATCCTGGTCAACTTGACCTCTGACTAAACATACAGGTTTCCTAACTAACAACTGGGATCAGCCTAGTGCTGTCCTAGTCCCTAAGTCCCTGGTTTTAAATGTCCAAGCAAATAGCCACACAGGCTTTGTCTCACCGCACAGGGGTTCACTCTCCCTAGACAGTCCACACAGGTCTGGTTCCAGGCATGAGCTAACATCTAATGAAGCTGGGAGTTCTTATAGAGGCCTAAATGAGCTGACAAGGTTCAGCTGGTCTCCTCATCTCTGTCTGCACGACGCCCCACACTCTCCCTAGAGGTATGAGTCATCCATGAGCCCACTAGCCTTATACAACTCTCCACCTAGTTGTATAAGTCGGCGTAAAGCCTGAATCTGGGCGAAATATATCTACCCCCCTGGATGCAACCAGGTGACTTTACCTTCCTGCTGTCACACTACCTATAGTTTTCTGTCCCTATAAAATTTTTTTTTTTAAAGATGGTTGATGATGAATGCTTTAGCACAGTATAGCACAATGAGAATTTCCCTCACTGTCCTTCCCTGTCCCTACAAACAAGGATTAGCACAGTAAAACACACTGACACTCTCCCTACCTATAGTTTTCTGTCCCTATAAAAAATGTTTTTTTAAAGATGGTTGATGATGAATGCTTTAGCACAGTATAGCACAATGAGAATTTCCCTCACTGTCCTTCCCTGTCCCTACAAACAAGGATTAGCACAGTAAAACACACTGACACTCTCCCTACCTGTAGTTTTCTGTCCCTATAAAAAATGTTTTTTAAAGATGGTTGATGATGAATGCTTTAGCACAGTATAGCACAATGAGAATTTCCCTCACTGTCCTTCCCTGTCCCTACAAACAAGGATTAGCACAGTAAAACACACTGACACTCTCCCTACCTATAGTTTTCTGTCCCTATAAAAAATGTTTTTTTAAAGATGGTTGATGATGAATGCTTTAGCACAGTATAGCACAATGAGAATTTCCCTCACTGTCCTTCCCTGTCCCTACAAACAAGGATTAGCACAGTAAAACACACTGACACTCTCCCTACCTATAGTTTTCTGTCCCTATAAAAAATGTTTTTTTAAAGATGGTTGATGATGAATGCTTTAGCACAGTATAGCACAATGAGAATTTCCCTCACTGTCCTTCCCTGTCCCTACAAACAAGGATTAGCACAGTAAAACACACTGACACTCTCCCTACCTATAGTTTTCTGTCCCTATAAAAAATGTTTTTTTAAAGATGGTTGATGATGAATGCTCTAGCACAGTATAGCACAATGAGAATTTCCCTCACTGTCCTTCCCTGTCCCTACAAACAAGGATTAGCACAGTAAAACACACTGACACTCTCCCTACCTATAGTTTTCTGTCCCTATAAAAAATGTTTTTTTAAAGATGGTTGATGATGAATGCTTTAGCACAGTATAGCACAATGAGAATTTCCCTCACTGTCCTTCCCTGTCCCTACAAACAAGGATTAGCACAGTAAAACACACTGACACTCTCCCTACCTATAGTTTTCTGTCCCTATAAAAATTTTTTTTTAAAGATGGTTGATGATGAATGCTTTAGCACAGTATAGCACAATGAGAATTTCCCTCACTGTCCTTCCCTGTCCCTACAAACAAGGATTAGCACAGTAAAACACACTGACACTCTCCCTACCTATAGTTTTCTGTCCCTATAAAAAATGTTTTTTTAAAGATGGTTGATGATGAATGCTTTAGCACAGTATAGCACAATGAGAATTTCCCTCACTGTCCTTCCCTGTCCCTACAAACAAGGATTAGCACAGTAAAACACACTGACACTCTCCCTACCTATAGTTTTCTGTCCCTATAAAAAATGTTTTTTTAAAGATGGTTGATGATGAATGCTTTAGCACAGTATAGCACAATGAGAATTTCCCTCACTGTCCTTCCCTGTCCCTACAAACAAGGATTAGCACAGTAAAACACACTGACACTCTCCCTACCTATAGTTTTCTGTCCCTATAAAAAATGTTTTTTTAAAGATGGTTGATGATGAATGCTTTAGCACAGTATAGCACAATGAGAATTTCCCTCACTGTCCTTCCCTGTCCCTACAAACAAGGATTAGCACAGTAAAACACACTGACACTCTCCCTACCTATAGTTTTCAGTCCCTATAAAAAATGTTTTTTTAAAGATGGTTGATGATGAATGCTTTAGCACAGTATAGCACAATGAGAATTTCCCTCACTGTCCTTCCCTGTCCCTACAAACAAGGATTAGCACAGTAAAACACACTGACACTCTCCCTACCTATAGTTTTCTGTCCCTATAAAAAATGTTTTTTTAAAGATGGTTGATGATGAATGCTTTAGCACAGTATAGCACAATGAGAATTTCCCTCACTGTCCTTTCCTGTCCCTACAAACAAGGATTAGCACAGTAAAACACACTGACACTCTCCCTACCTATAGTTTTCTGTCCCTATAAAAAATGTTTTTTTAACCACTTGACCACTGGGCACTTAAACCCCCTTAATAACCAGACCAATTTTCAGCTTTCGGTGCTCTCACATTTTGAATGTCAATTACTCAGTCATACAACACTGTACCCATATGAATTTTTTGTCCTTTTTTTCACACAAATAGAGCTTTCTTTTGGTGGTATTTAATCACTGTTGGGTTTTTTATTTTTTGCGCTATAAGAGAAAAAAGACTGAAAATTTTGTAAAAAAATGATTTTTTTTTCGTTTCTGTTATAAAATTTTGCAAATTACTATTTTTTCTTCATAAATTTTGGCCAACATTTATACTGCTACATATCTTTGGTAAAAATAAGTACAAATTGGTGGATATTATTTGGTCTTTGTGAAAGTTATAGAGTCCACAAGCTATGGTGCCAATATCTGAAAATTGATCACACCTGAAGTACTGACGGCCGATCACATTTCTTGAGACCCTAACATGCCAGAAAAGTACAAATACCCCCCAAATGACCCCTTTTTGGAAAGAAGACATTCCAAGGTATTCCGAAAGAGGCATTGTGAGTTTTTTGAAGTTGTCATTTTTTCCCACAATTCTTTGCAAAATCAAGATTTTTTTTTTCTCTTTTTTTTTTTTCACAAAATTGTCATATTCGCAGGTTATTTCTCACACACAGCATATGCATTCCACAAATTACACCCCAAAACACATTCTGCTATTCCTCCCGAGTATGGCGATACCACATGTGTGAGACTTTTACACAGCGTGGCCACATAGAGAGGCCCAACATGCAGGGAGCACCTTCAGGCGTTCTGGAGCACCCAGGCCAATTCTGACATTTCTCTCCTACGTGTAAAAATCATCATTTATTTGCTAGAAAATTACATATAACCCCAAAACATTATATATGTTTTTTTAGCAAAGACCTTAGAGAATATAATGGTGGTTGTTGCAACTTTTTATCTCGCACGATATTTGCGCAGCAATTTTTTTAACGCGTTTTTTACGGAAAAAAAATGTTTTGTGCTTAAAAAAAAAAAAAAAACGTAAAGTTAGCCCAATGTTTTTGCATAATGTGAAAGATGAAGTTACGCCGAGTAAATAGATACCTAACATGTCACCCTTAAAAATTGCACACACTCGTGGAATGGCGCCAAACTTCGCTACTTAAAAAAATCCCCATAGGCGACGCTTTAAATATTTTTACTGGTTACATGTTTTGAGTTACAGAGGAGGTCTAGGGCCAGAATTATTGCTCTCGCTCTAACGTTTGCAGAGATACCTCACATGTGTGGTTTGAAAACTGTTTTCATATGTGGGCGGGACTTACGTATGCGTTCGCTTCTGTATGCGAGCTCACGGGGACAGGGGCGCTTTAAAAAAAAAAATATATTTTTGTATTGTTCATTTTACTTTATTTATTTTAGTTTGACATGTTTTTCCGCCCCAAAAATTTTTTTGATCACTTTTATACCTATTACAAGGAACGTAAACATCCCTTGTAATAGGAATATGGCATGACAGGTCCTCTTTACAGTGAGATATGGGGTCAATAAGACCCCACATCCCACCTCTAGGCTGGGAAGCCTGAAAAAAAAACAAAAAGAAAACAACAATCCTGGCTTTGATCGTAGCGGTGAGTCGGTAGAAGCACCGGAGGGCAGCGGGAGGGGGGGACATCCCCTCTCGCCTCCCGTAAGAATGATCAAGCAGCTGAACAGCCACTATGATTGTTCTTATGGTGTAGGGAATCGCCGGCTGAAAAAGCTGATATCTGAATGATGCCTGTAGCTGCACCCATCATTCAGATATCCCTGTACAAAGTCAAGGACGTCATATGACGGCCGGCGGGCGGGAAGTGGGCATTGCGGAGTATTGCCGGGCATTGCGGAGTATTGCGGACTATGGCAGGGTATTGCGGAGTATTTCAGGGTATTGCACGGGGTATTGCACAGGGTATTGCAGGGTATTGCAGAGTATTGTGCAGGGTATTGCAGAGTATTGTACAGGGTATTGCAGAGTATTGTGCAGGGTATTGCAGAGTATTGCACAGGGTATTGCAGAGTATTGCACAGGGTATTGCAGAGTATTGCGCAGGGTATTGCAGAGTATTGCGCAGGGTATTGCAGAGTATTGCGCAGGTTATTGCAGAGTATTGCGCAGGGTATTGCAGAGTATTTTGCAGAGTATTGCGCAGGGTATTGCAGAGTATTGCGCAGGGTATTGCAGAGTATTGTGCAGGGTATTGCAGAGTATTGTGCAGGGTATTGCAGAGTATTTTGCAGAGTATTGCGCAGGGTATTGCAGAGTATTGCGCAGGGTATTGCAGAGTATTGCGCAGGGTATTGCAGAGTATTGCGCAGGGTATTGCAGAGTATTTTGCAGGGTATTGCAGAGTATTTTGCAGGGTATTGCAGAGTATTGCGCAGGGTATTGCAGAGTATTTTGCAGGGTATTGCAGAGTATTGCGCAGGGTATTGCAGAGTATTGCGCCAGGGTATTGCAGAGTATTGCACCAGGGTATTGCAGAGTATTTTGCAGAGTATTGCGCAGGGTATTTTGCAGAGTATTGGCAGGGTGTATTGCAGAGTATTGGCAGGGTATTGCACCAGGGATGGCTGAGCAGGGATGGATGGATGGCTGGATCTGTGACTGCAATTGTCACAGATCCAGCCCACAGAGCTGCTGCTGCCATCCGCTCCCTCCCCTCTCCTCTCACACTGTACCGATCGGTACAGAGAGGGGAGGGAGGAACCGGCGTCATCAAATGACGCCGGTCTGTTTACAAGTGATTGCTCCATCATTTGACGGAGCGATCACGTGGTAAACGGCCGCTATCGGCGGCGATTTACCGCGATTCGTGATCCGCCGGGTCCTCTGGACCCGGCGGTCACGGAGTTTCCCGTGTGCGCGCCCCAGGGGGCGCGCGGGAGCGCGATTCTGGGAGGACGTTATATAACGTCCTCCCAGAGTTAAGCAACCACCTTGTCGACGTTATTTGTCGGCAGGTGGTTGTTAAGTGGTTAAAGATGGTTGATGATGAATGCTTTAGCACAGTATAGCACAATGAGAATTTCCCTCACTGTCCTTCCCTGTCCCTACAAACAAGGATTAGCACAGTAAAACAGACTGACACTCTCCCTACCTATCCTTCTCTTTCCCTAAACTAAAGGAATCCAGGTTAAGCAAGAAAAAAAAATGTCACTGTCCCTGCCTATGCTTCTCTTTCCCTGCTCCGGAACACACTACACTAGGCCGCCGTGCTGGCGGCCTTTTATAGTGTGGGGCGTGTACTAAACACCCTCAGCAATAATTGGCCACAGGCATCCTGCCTGTGGCCAATCATTGCTCTCCTCGCTGCCGGCGCTGTGATTGGCCAAGCATGCGGGGTCACAGTGCATGCTTGGCCAATCACAGCGCCTGGATGACACTGCGATGGCGTAGTGCATTGTGGGCCGCGAATTAGGCGCGAACGGCCCAAATCGTTCGTTGTTCGGCGAACGATCGAACAGCCGATGTTCGAGTCGAACGTATGTTCGACTCGAACACCGAGCTCATCCCTAGTTCCCAGTGACGCAGCAGGGGCGCGCCCCCTAGTGGCTTTGGAAGGCGTGACGCCATATGACGTCCGCCCAGAACAACAGGGTCTTCCTCCCGCCATCATTTGACGATGGGCGGTGGACAAGTGGTTAACAATGTAATAGGGGCACTTACATTGATTACCAATGTAATGGGGCATTTACACTGATCGCCAATGTAATGGGGTAATTTACACTGAATATTAATATAATGGGGCATTTACACTGATTACTAGTAACAGGGGCCCTGGCATTCATCATAAATGTAATGGGGAAATTTACGATGATTAACAAGGTAAAAGGGGCATTGATTGCCAATGTAATCCCCCCCACCCCCACCCCCAGCAGTGAGAGCTAAAAAAAAACCCTACGTGGTTTCAAATATCTATTGTAAGCAACACATTCATCATAGCTAAGTAAATTGAGTATTTTTGCGAGATTACTAAATGGAAAACAGATAACACATATGAATAATGCGGAATTAATGGGGCATTTACACTGATTACCAGTAACAGCGGCCCTGATATTCATCACAAATGTAAAATATAATAGGGGCATTTACTCTTAGTACCAATGTAATGTGGGAATTCACACTGATCACTATTATAAAGTGGGCATTAACACTGATTACCAATGAAACGAGGCATTTACACTAATTAACAATGTTACAGGAGAATTTACATTGAGCTTCAATGTAATACTGACCACCACCACCATGTCCCCAACAAAATGATGGTCAGGGTAACTACCCCCCATTACAATGGTGGCAAGTATGGAATCCTCTGTTAGACTGTTACATTGGTGGCACTGGAACTATGCAGGCACCACTAGGTACAGATCAGCTCATTCACTGAACAGGCCTAGATGCTAGCCAGTGTACTTTTATTCACTGAAACTACCATGACTGACATCCAGCCTCCAGCCTTTCAGGCCGCGTACACATGACCGGTTTTCTCTGCAAAAAACGACAAGAAAACTGTTGGGAGAGCTTTCTTGCTGAGAAAACCGTTCGTGTGTATGCTTTCTCGTCGAGAAAACTGGCCAAAATCTCGACGAGAAAAAAAACGACCTGCGGTCTTTTTTCTCGTCAGAGTCTCGTTTTTTCTCGCCGTGATTCTCGTCAGACTGTTTTTGGACGAGAAAACCGTTCGCGTGTATGCTTTTCCGAGTCTTCAAAAACCGCGCATGGTCAGACTCAAGTATGAGATGGGAGCGCACCTTCTTGTAAAAATAGCGTTCGTAATGGAGATAGCACATTCGTCATGCGTTAACAATTTTTGCATCGTTTAAATGCTGCACATTAAAATCTTCTTTAGAATGGTACAATTATGAGCAATTAAGAGCTTTTTAGGCTGCAGATATTCACACATATTTCTGACTAATTTTTTGCGACATTTTTGAATGCAGATCTCATGAATATGTTATTTTATTTTCTCGAGCAAGATGACATTTAAAAAAAAATTTAAATTTGGAATAATTTTTTCAGACATGGATTTTAAAATCTTATGTAATTTCTAGTGATCTCCATTTTTTTTTCTCCGGTGTAAATTTAACACAATTTGAAAAAAATTATCTTCTATTTTTTGTCCTTCAAGGCGTTTTTTTGGTGTTATCTGTCCGATTTAAAATCTAGCTTTCTAATTTTTGTAAATTACCTGCCTACTCACCAGCTAAATATTTAGCTTTAACACAAACACATAGGCAACTATTAACTGTAAAACAAAAAAACATTTATTCTGGTATACAAAATAAGAATAACCAAACTAGAAGGCAGCGCTGGAGAGCCTGCTGCAATTTGTGCAACTGTGTGGACACCAAAATTGGGACCTTGAGAAGCACATACAGTAGTGAGCCCAATCTGGTCGTGGACTCCCAGAGGTCAGGAACAGCAGCAGGTTAGATACATGTCCCAAGTCTGTGGAACTACAACAGGCTGCCTTCTGTCTGACCACATTGCAGCAAGGGAATCACTTCCTGGTCTTCTTGCTCCGCTTCCCTGCAGCCTTCTTGGTAGGCTTCCCTGCAGCCTTCTCTGCAGCCTTCCTTGTCCGCCTGGCAGGAGGCTGTGCCTCAGGAGGTGTACTCATGTCAGGAGGAGGAGGTGGAGGTGGAGAAGAAGGAGGTGGAGCTGGAGAAGAAGGAGGTGGAGGAGAAGAAGAAGGAGGTGGAGGAGAAGAAGAAGGAGGAGGTTGTGAAAAAGGAGGTGGAGGTGGAGAAGAAGGAGGTGGAGGATAAGAAGAAGGTGCAGGAGGATGTCACAAATAAAATAACCTATCCTCAGTTTCCCAGCAGACACTGTGTTGGGTGTTCCGCCAATCACAGACGTCTGCTGGGAAACTGAGGATGAGAGAACGTTCGTGATAGGCGGAGAGTGTCTGATGAGAATCGCCTATCACGGAAGGGACCAGGAAGAGACCGCGGGATTTGAACGATGGACGCCGCAGCCGCAACTTTTTTTCAGGTACAATTTCCAATGTAAAATTTCGCTGACTCGAGTATAAGCCGAGGGGTGGACTTTTAGCCCAAAAAAAAGGGCTGAAAATCTCGGCTTATACTCGAGTATATACGGTACTTCTCCTTTGTCCCTATTGTTGTATTTCACAACTTGCATGTTGCTCCCTGTTGTAGTTTTTTAAGATTTTACATTCTAAAATGACATCTTCTACAATTTAGTGGGCACAGTAATCGGTCGATATAGACACATCGTTTGCACACTACATACGATGATTTGACAATATCCGTTCGTTTTTTTTAAAACTACAAAATGTAGGTTTAAATTCCCTAAATCTTATGACATTGTTGTCTAGATGATGTGTTTGTAAATAGAATGAAATGCAAACTTGAATCAATGTAAAGGAGAGGACACTCAGCAGTTGTTTACACATCTGCACTCACAGGAGCACTATAGTGTGGGCCACCAGAACAACCTTTTTAGGGTGTCCACCACAGGTGCTACAGTGGGTACTGGGGGGGGGTGCCCATGTGAGAAAATTGACACAAAAAGGACATTATACGTTGTTTTTTTTCCGACGAGATTCTCGGTTGTGTGTACGAGGCTTGAGGCTTGGACTCTGACTGAGACCACCTGTGAATTTTTTCAGTAATGGTATTTATTTTTTTATAGATTTTACAGACAGCTCAAGTTGGCCCCTATTTGTATGCACTGCTGTAGACTTACTGATGGTCAGCTACAACAGCGATCAATTCATAGTGGTTCAGAGAGAGCAATGAGGATTTTCTGCTATAATCATGTGATTCCCCTAGGATATTTATCTCTGTAGAGGAGAAGGAAGTGACATAACTTTGACTTCACTTTCTCCTTGGTGCCTGTCTTTCTATGTGAAAAGACATGAGTCTTTGCTCTCTTTTACATGTTACTTCCCTTTTATATGTGTTTTTGCCAACTCACGACAACAAAGTCATGAAAGAAGGTAATTGAGATATTGATAACACATCTGTACATTAAATTTTTTGGTTCTGTGGTTTGGCATTCCAATTATGTGGGGTCTTTGCTGAACTACTATAAATGCCACCCCTTGGCTCTGCAGGGATACACACAATTTATTTTAGTTTCTGTCAAGGAACTAGGCCTCAGATATCAAATAAAGATACATAACTATACTATAACTTCTATTTTAGATATCATGGTTCAAACCGGTGTCATACCCTCCATGGGCCCCTTAGATAGCTAAAACAAGCTAACTAAGAATGTTTTATGACTTGGCCATCTGTGAACATATGTTTGTTGCTTATCCTGTACCATACTTGTTGTGACATACTATATTTGGCAATATATCCCAAATCAGTCATGCTGACAAGACTGCAAGTAAACAATTGTAAACAATGTTGAACCATTAACTGTATGTGTCTTCCATACAGTATAAATACCCCTGTAAAAAGAATCGCTCTTGGCCAGTCCTCTTGGAGTGTTGGTCCGTACATGTGTATGTTGTCATAAACAACTTTGTTCACCGTAAGAATGAGTGGTCTTGACAAAATTCCACAACATTCCTTGTAAATCACCCTGCCTTAAGCAGAAGCATCCCATTTTATTTTGTGTGTGTGTCACAGATCAGAGGTAAAAGCTGCTGCTGATCTGTCACTTGTAGCCTCATAGATCAGGCAACTTGTATTGCCACAGCTCTAACAAGCAAAGCTGTTTTGGTTCTTGTAGTTTCATAACTTGTGCTCTGTTCTTACTCTTTTCCTGCACAGGACTGAGTGCTATAGGCATCAGCCAGTCTCACCTAGTTAATATAATCCACTACATGGCTAGTCCCTGTCCAGCCTGGCTATCTGTTTCTGATTCATGCTGCAGACAATCAGAGTGACACATTTCTCCTCCGGTCCAATTGCAGTCATTAAGAAAGATTTCTCCCTCCCATGTCTTTTTTATTTAAAGTGCGGCTCTCGGCTTGCTGCATGAGCAATGCTTTTTGCAAGCTGCTGCTGAGTCCTGTACCTGCCTGCTATCCAGCCTGCTTTGTTCCTTTGATTCCCATGCATTGGACTCTTGCTTTGTTTCCTGGTTTTCCAAGTCGGCTACCTGCCCTGATCTTTGACTTTGTTTCTGGCTATCTGAGTCTGCTATCTTTTCCTCTTGGTTTCCTTCCTGGCTATTTAAGTCTGCTGCCTGCCTCAGACCATGGCTTTATTCATGCTTAGCTTAGTTTGCTGCTGAACCTGATACCTGTGACCTGTACCTTCCCTTCTGTGTTCACAACCAGCTATGTCCTCTGTACCTTCCTGTTCCACACCTATTTCTTGGTACCTTCTTGTCTCCGAGTCCCTGGTCTTGTGTAGGGTAAACCTGGTGAACCTTATTTGAGGTGTGTTTACTGAGAAGCTGTAGCACATTAAACAATGCAGATTTTGTGGTTACAAGGATAGTAACATATGCCTACAGCATGTTGGTACAAATCAGACTCTACGTAATCATGTCTCCTAAACCAACATTTGGTCATGCCCATTGTTTTCTTAAGTAAAATGCCCAATGGTTCCCCAGGTCAGCTGTCAACTGTTATCACCAGAATTTTTCCCCATTTCGTTTGTGTGGGGAAGTGAGGGGAAATATCACAAAGCAAGGGGACTGTCACATATATAGTATATGGCGGGTTGATGAGAGGGCTTCCCTTACACATCCTGCCCAATGCCACCTGGATTTGAAGGCAGAATTTAGCAGGGCATGGAGTGGCATGGGTGTGTCAGGAACCATGAATCTGACTGTGACAGCCATAAATGAAGAGTGACATGCAGAGTGACCATTACCATAATTGCAGAGTGACCATTCCCATAAATGCAGAGTGGCATGCAGAGTGACCATTGCCATAAATGCAGAGTGACCATTCCCATAAATACAGAGTGGCATGCAGAGTGACCATTGCCATAAATGCAGAGTGACATGCAGAGTGACCATTGCCATACATGCAGAGTGCAGAGTGACCATTGCCATAAATGCAGAGTGACATGCAGAGCAGAGTGACCATTACCATAAATGCAGACTGACCTGATGTTATCTCATCTGCCTGACAGAAGACAGAGCAGCCCGATTGGCCGAATGCTCTGTCTTCTGTCTTAGGAACAGTATCCTGGCATCCATGGGGGGGTATGGATGTCTGTCCCCGCTCTCCTGCCTGTCTTCCGGCGGTGACGGCAGGGAACATTGCCGTTGGCGGCGGGGGTTGGTGCCTGTCGCACCATAAGACGCAGAGACATTTTCCCCCTTATTTCTGGGGGAAAGAAGTGCGCCTTATGGTGTGGAAAATACAGTATATATATGAGCTCTGTGCTATCAGTGTATGCACAGTGTATATATGATCTCCGTCCTACCAGTGTATGTACAGTGTATATATGATCTCCGTCCTATCAGTGTATGTACAGTGTATATATGATCTCTGTGCTATCAGTGTATGTACAATGTATATATGATCTCCATCCTATAAGTGTATGTACAGTGTATATATGATCTCCCTCCTATCAGCGTATGCACAGTGTATATATGATCTCTGTCCTATCAGTGTATGTACAGTGTATATATGATCTCCGTCCTATCAGTGTATGTACAGTGTATATATGATCACTGTGCTGTCAGTGTATGTACAGTGTATATATGATCTCTGTCCTAGAACCCTGCACCCTGTACATAGCTACCCCCAGAACCCTATACCCTGTATATAGCTCATCCCAGAACCCTGCACCATGTACATAGCTCATACCAGAACCCTGCACCCTGTACATAGCTCATCCCAGAACCCTGCACCCTGTACATAGCTCGTCCCAGAACTCTGCCCTCCCCTCCACACCAGTTGGATGCGGGGGATTGGGTGGATCCCCCACCATGCATTGGCGCCTCACCCCTGGTGCTGTGCGTGTGACGTCTCGTGTGGGATGTCTCTCCCTCTGTGCGGTGCCAGCGTGATGCTGGAGGTAAACTGACTGGCATGCTGGGTCTGCATTCCATTCCCCCTCTACCGGTATTCCACTGTTGAGCTAGTACAGTGTCTGTACACCCAGACCCTAGTTTTTTTCAACTTGGCTCCCCACCCCTTTTGGACCTACCAAGGTAAACCCATGGTATTTACTCCTTTACCAGGGCCATGGGCTTCATTTTTATTTTTATTCTTAGATTCATCCTATTGACTTACATTGTCATAGACATATACCATATTTTACTTTATATACCTTAAAAGTCCCAGTCACCTACGGCGGATGGCGTGCATTTTCGCGGATCTCCGGTTGGGTCCCTTTCTCAGCTCTCGGGCCAATAGAATGAATCTAAGAATAAAAATGAAGCCCATGGCCCTGGTAAAGGAGTAAATACCATGGGTTTACCTTGGTAGGTCCAAAGGGGGTGGGGAGCCAAGTTGAAAAAACGAGGGTCTGGGTGTACAGACACTGTACTAGCTCAACAGTCGAATAGAGGGGGAATGGAATACGGAGCCAGCATGCCAGTCGGGTTCCCTCCAGGGTGACGCTGGCACGGCACAGAGGGAGAGACATCCCACACAGGACGTCACACGCACAGCCCACCCAATCCCACACATCCAACTGGTGTGGAGGGGAGGGCATGGTGCAGGGTTCTGGGATGAGCTATGTACATGGTGCAGAGTTCTGGGATGAGCTATGTACAGGGTGCAGGGTTCTGGAATGAGCTGTGTACAGGGTGCAGGGTTCTGGGATGAGCTATGTACATGGTGCAGGGTTCTGGGATGAGCTATATACAGGGTACAGGGTTCTGGGGGTAGCTATGTACAGGGTGACCCCTGGCATGTGGTTTCGAACAGTCCCATTTGTGGTTATATGTGAGTATATATTTAGCATGGCTAGTCACTTCCAATTCATTCCCTTCTTTTCCCCACATGGGTATACTAACCAGATCATATGGGTATCCATATTTCTTTATAGAACATGGATGCACTTGGCTCCTGATGAGTGGATAGAAGTCAATGAAACGCCTCAAGCCCACCCTGATGCATCCAACATACATCGATCAATTCTAGATGGTTTTATCCTTTTTTCCATTGTGTTATGTTTTACCTTGGTATATGGAGGATTATGATGTATAATTTTATCTGTGTATGCCATGCTGTTACATATGCTGTCTACCATGTACCTTAATATATAATTTTTATATCTAATGTATGCAACACTGTTTTTTATGCCATGTTGATCATTGGTTTTAATAAAACAAATGTTTGGACTTATGTGAATTTGATTGGTCCCACCATGCACGCCTCATTTAAAGTCCCAACCTTCCCCCCTCTTATACATGCACCATGTACATAGCTCATCCCAGAACCCTGCACTCTGTATATAGCTCATCCCAGAACCCTGCACCCGAACGTAGCTCATCCCAGAACCCTGCACTCTGTATGTAGCTCATCCTAGAACCCTTCACCCCGTAGGCAGCTCATCCCAGAACCCTGCACTCTGTAGGCAGCTCATCCCAGAACCCTGCACTCTGTAGGCAGCTCATACCAGAACCCTTCACTCTGTACGCAGCTGACCCCAGAATCCTGCACTCTGTACACAGCTCATCCCAGAATCTGGCACTCTGTATGTAGCTCATCCCAGAACCCTGCACTCTGTACGTAATGCACTCCAAAACCCTGCACCCTTTTATCCTTTTTTTTAAAATGAATGTGCTGGGGTTTGTATGTACTCATCAGACTCTTGCTTGTGGAACAATAATAAAAGCATATATAGGTACACGGAAGCTCAAGTTTTGTTTAATGACGCCCCTTAAGCACCTCCCACTGTCAAGTGTTTGACCACACCCACATTTGCCACTGCATGCTATGCAAGGATACTTCCTTCCTCAAGTGTCCCTCATTCTGAAGTTCAAAAGTTGGGAGGTATGGTTAAACTTCTTATATTATGTGTTTTATATAGTGGTCTAATAAAAGCTAAGTTTTAGGCCACAGTGGGTTTGGTGTTTGGGTCAAGCACATCCCTGCTGGTGTTGATTTATACATTTCAAGTCAAGTCAAGTTTTATTGTCATGCTAATACACGTGAGGACATACGGTAGAATTAAATGTTGTATCTCACATACGACATACAAATTAAACATAATTATAAATATACAAAGAATAAAACACAACAAAGAACTTAAATAAAATAAAATTCTAAACCTATACACATCTGGGAACGACGTAACTGTACAAGTTAGAAGGTGGGACCGCAGGTCTGCCTGAATTTGTAGGAGGAGTCGGAAGGTATTTAAACCCGCCCTCTCTCCTCCTTGCCTGTCGACATTTCTCTCGTGGGAGGCTGTGACAGGTCATTTCCGGTGCGACCACGACGTCATTTCCGGTTTTCTTTCAGCAAGGAGGATGTGCGGCTGCTGCCATGCTCGCCTCTCCGCTTCTCGTGCGGACACAAGTATCGTTAGGGGGGTCTATGGGCAGGGGGGGGTTCCCGCTCATGTTCTTTCTCATGGCCGCGTGTATTTGGCATTTTGGGGGGCCGGGGGCCTGCTCTCCAGGGATGGACTCAGCAACAGATGGTAGTACAGGCTCCAACTCTGAAAGCCTATATCCTCCCTCTGCCCCACATCTCACACAAGTGACCCCGATCGGCCTGTCAGTGCTCAACAGATGGACAGCACCCTCATCCATCCATCCATCCCAGCAGTGCTCACCTCCTGTCCGCATCCCGGGGGGGGGGGTCGTGCGTGTGTATGTTTTCTCTGGCCACACTCTGCTTCCCTTTGGCTGTGCGGTATCATGTTAGCTGAGCACTGGTTGGCTGAGGGAGCATCCTCCTCAGCATGGCCTGTCTCCTCCCCTGTGACATGTCTCCCAGGGTCAGCCCAGTAAGTGCTGTGGGCTCCCTGTCAACATTTTTGAGTTTTACTGATTCTGGGTTCCTGTTACACCTATTCCCACATGGTGTCTCCTGTCTCTTCCCCATGGTTTGATGTGTCTCGCAGCAATAACCAGTGTATGCTGAGGTGATGTGGGGGGGGGATTTAGAGGGGCTCTTGGGGTTCCTCTCAGACTGGGGACAGTGTTTAGAGTCAGCGGCCATATTTTGGTGTTGGTTGGGGGTAGTGTCACGCGATCGGCCTCTAAATTCGATCTTCCCCTGTGTCAGGATTCTGGTTGGAGCGTGTATGTGGTCAGTGTTTTAGTTAGTGTGCTCAGTGAGTGTATGTTTCAGTCATACGATATGCTATTCAATTTACATTTCTCATGTTTTTACGTTTCTCATGTTTTTACGTTTCTCATGTTTTTACGTTTCTCATGTTTTTACGTTTCTCATGTGTTGCGTTCATGCTTATGTTCTCATGCAATTACGTCTCGCATGCTAGTTGGTGCCCTTTTCATGCTTTTACGTTTTATGGGTGGCGTTCTCATGCCAATGTTCTCATGCGATCACGTTTCTCATGCGATTACCTTTCATGCTTTTACGTTTCTCATGCGGTTTCGTTTCTCAGGCTAGTTGTGTTCACACGTTTATGGGTGCTTACGGATTGAGATGAGCGTTTCTAATTGGCTTGTACGGTGGCAGGTCTCCTCATCCGTTTCTCATACATTTCACATACATTTCATGCATCTCTTTTCTCATCTAAAGGCCTGACACGTCTTCAGGTTCATCAGGCCTGAGTGTACTTTTTTAATTCCCCTGCTACGCCTCAGGTTGCTCGGCCTGTGCAAATTCTTGGGATTGTTACATTCTCAGTCCTGCTCATACCTTGTATTGTCAGTACATTGGTTCATGCTTCACATAGTAGGTTTTGCTACATCACACCAAGGCAGTATTCCTATCTCGTTACTCCCGAGACTGTCACCATTAGTCCTGCACTTACGTACATTTCGTTGTCTTGTATGCATGTCAGGGTCATATCTTCACGGTTAGGTCTTATACACGACGCTACTGCGTCTTTTAATCACGGTCACCTGCATAGGTAGCGGTTAGGGTAGGAAGGGGTTTTCCTGTTTCTTAGGGTTCGTTGGTTATTTCTTGTTTAACGGTGTTCTTGTTTGCAGAGGTCATGTCACGGGCAGTGGATGTCGAAGACTTTGACGCCATCCGTCCTTCTCCGGTTAGGGTTCTGTACATAAGAGCTCGCCCTCCTTGCAAACTCCCGTTTCGGCCGTCTCTCTAGCAGTGGCATAGGGTTAGGTGGAAGGGTCTTGGTCCTAGGGCAGACGTTGGATACCTGCGCACTGGCACTCGGCTGGATGCTCTCCCATGTAGTAGGCTGGTAGTTTTCCACTGTCGGGACAGTTTCTTCCTGATTTTAGTGTCCAAACGGGGTCCTGCTGATCTACGGAAATGGACGTCGCTGAAGTTTGATCTACAAGTCATTTTCAATTTTAGCCTAGGATGCTCATGACACGGTCTGGGATACCTTCCAGGCTTTTCCACCTTGGTATCCTGTTTTCTTTTGTCATGTACATTCGATGTCTACGTGCTTTCATTTTCTTTTAGTTTTGTTTTTTGGCACTTTCAGCTCAAGCGATCCTACAAGCTGGTGCTCTATCAGTCTTAGGTTGTCTCGTAATGGTGTCTGCGGACATGCCCGGGGATGGGCCAATTGCCTTTCCCTGGTGCACTCTTCTTCACTAGCTCGGTACATGACACGTTGCTGTTCCCTGCTGCCTAAACCAGGGTTGCTCCTTGTGCTCACGCCGGCCGTGCTTTCAGGTTAGGTGCAGTGTCTGCTGCTTCTCGCCAGGGGGTTCGTATTCACGATGTTGAGGAGTTGGGTTGGTGGGGTTCAGCATTCATTTCCGGACATGTTTCGGATCCACATGTCAAGTTATCACAGGCTTTCTTGTTTTGACTGCTCGAGGTTGCATACGGTTACTTTGATTTCAGTCTCTTTGCGAGCTCATCCTACTGTCTTATTTTTGCCCCCTTTTAGGCATACCGACCATGTGACCCCGCCGGCACACCCCAGGTCACTTTCCCTGTTTTGCCCTCTGTCATTTCCCGCACGTACCTGAGACTCCGAGTACAAATACTGTGTATTTCTAAGAGTCTTTGTAGCAGCAAGTGTTTATAAAAGTTTCTAGTGCATATTAAAGAGTAAAAAGGAGGGAAAATGAGACGTTCCTGGTGACAATATATAGGTTGTAGAAGAGTTTTCAAGGAGGATTGGAGTTGAGGACTCTCGCAGCCTGGGGGAAAAAAACTGTTGAGCAGTCGGACAGTCTGGCTTTTGATACTTCGGTACCTTCTTCCTGATGGCAAGAGGTGGAAGAGACTGTGGGAGGTATCGGTAGGATCCTTCCCGATACTCATAGCTTTGCTGGAGCATCATGTATGGAAATTGGTTAGTGAAGTGATGTTGGTTGTCCAGGTAAGATCCTCTGAGATCTGCACTCCCAGGAATTTAGTACTGCTGACTCTCTCCACAGTCAAGCTGTCGATAGTCAGTGGGGATGATCAACAGAATTTCTCCTGAATTCCATCACAACCTTCTTTGTTTTGTCACATTAAGGGACAGGTTGTTTGTACTGCACCATTTAACCAGTTTTGCCACTTCCTCTCTGTTGAGTGTTTTATCATTGTTGCTAATGAGACCTACCACAGTTGTGTCATCCGCAAACTTGATGATATGATTGGAGCGGAACTTGGCAGTACAGTCGTGGGTCAGCAGTGTGAAGAGCAGTGGGCTGAGCACACATCCCTGTGGGGCACACATGCTCAATGTGGTAATGCTCGAGGTGCTGCAGCCAACACGGACTGAGGTCTTCCGGTTAAAAAGTCCAGGATCCAATTACAGAGGGGCAGGTTGAGGCCCAGCGAGTTCAATTTAGTGATTAGTTGCTGAGGAATTATTGTATTAAATGCTGAGCTAAAGTCAATGAACAGCATTCTAACATAAGAGTCTTTCTGTTCTAAGTGGGTAAGGGCCAGGTGGAGGGTAGAGGGTACTGCATCGTCCGTGGAACAGTTTGGATGGTATGCAAGCTGATATGGGTCCAGCGTGTTTGGAAGACTGGACTTAATGTGATGCATGACTAACCTCTCAAAGCACTTCATCATTATTGGAGTTAGTGCTATGAAACGATAGTCATTCAAACAGGACACAGGTGTCTTCTTTGGCACTGGAATTATGGTGGTGGATTTAAGACACGTAGGGACAACCGATTGGCTCAGCGAAATGTTAAAGATATCTGTAAGGACACCTGTCAGCTGTACAGCACAGTCTCTCAGTACACGTCCAGGTATGTCATCAGGGCCAGTAGCCTTCCATCGATTGATCCTGAACAGGGTCTTCCTTACCTCAGCTGGAGAAAAGCAGATCGCCCGGTCGTTTCGGGATGTGGGTAGTTTTTGTGAAGGTGTTTGGTTCTGCATCTCAAACTAGGCATAAAGTGGCTGAGTGCATCCAGGAGGGAAGTATTATTATTATTATTATTATACAGGATTTATATAGCGCCAACAGTTTGCGCAGCGCTTTACAACATCGGGGAAGACAGTACAGTCACAATACAATTCAATAAAAAGGTATCTGAGGGCCCTGCTCGTTAGAGCTTGCAGTCTAGAAGGGAGGGTCAAGTGAAACAAAGGGTAGTAGCTGTGGGGGATAATCAGGTGGACAAAATGAAAATACAGTTGTTAGGTGTGGGTAGGATAGGCTTCTCTGAAGAGAAGGGTTTTTAGGGATCCTTTAAAAGCTAATAGAGAAGGAGATAGACGGACAGATTGGGGTAAGGAGTTCCATAGGCTTGGAGAGGCTCTGGAAAAGTCCCGGAGACGAGCATGGGAGCAGGTGATGAGAGAGCTAGAGAGCAGGAGGTCTTGAGAAGAACGAAGAGAACGATTAGGTTGGTATTTAGAGACTAGGTCAGTGATGTAGCGGGGGGCAGTGTTGTGGATGGCTTTGTAGGTAGTTGTTAGTATTTTGAATTTAATTCATTGGGTGAGCGGAAGCCAGTGGAGGGATTGACAGAGAGGAGTAGCAGAGACAGAGCGGTTGGTAAGGTGGATGAGTCTGGCAGCAGCATTCATGATGGACTGAAGGGGGGCTAGAGTATGCCGAGGTAAGCCAATGAGGAGGGAGTTGCAGTAATCGAGGCGAGAGATGACCAGGGAGTGAATTAGGAGCTATGTTGTGTCATTGGTTGGAAAGGGGCGTATTTTGGAGATGTTGCAGAGGTTGAGGCGGCAAGATTTGGACAGTGATTGGATGTCACTGGCCTGTGACAGGGACTTGTAGTCAGTGATGGTCTAGATGGCTTGCCACAGGGCCCGTGTATCTTTGCTGTCGCTAAAGTATTTATTATTTTTTGAGCATATTGTTGTTTTGCCTTCTTGATGCCATGAGACCGATTGGCTCTTGCTGTTTTAAAAGCTGCTTTATCTCCTGATCTGAATACCTCATCTCTGGTCTTTAGCAGACCATGAACCTCTGTTGTCATCCATTAGACATGTGCATTTCGTTTCGTTCCGAATTGAAATTCGGACAAATTTTTCATTATTCGGAAATTAGTATGCATCAGAATTTCCGAATTACAAAAGTAACGAATTTAAACAATTCCGAAAAAACTGTTCAATTCGAAAAAAAAAGCGAACTAAATTCGATTCCAATTGAATTTGAAAACAAATTCGAATCGAATTTGAAAAAATAGATATCGATTTTCTAAAAAATACAATAAAATAGAATATAAAACAATAAAGCAATAGAATAAAAAAAAGAATAGAAAATAATAGAATAGAAGTAATAAAATAGAACATGACTGTCTTCCGAAATTCGAATAGTATAATTTTGAATTCTAGAATAGATTGGAAAATAGTTCAAATTAATGGAAACTAAAATAGAAAAGAATAGAAAAACAATAGAACAGAATAGAATAAAATATAATATATATTTTCTATTCTTTTCTATTCTGTTCTAATCTTTTCTATTTGAATTTGAATTAATTCTTTACGAAATTCGAATTTCTTATAGAATGAAATCGAACTTGAATAGAAAAGATTATAATAGATTTGTTTCGTATTAGAATTAGAAAATTTTTTGACCGAATTAAAAAAAAGTCGATCAAATTTGATTAAATTCGAAAAAATCTACCGCATTCGAAAAAACTCAACCGCATTTGAAAAAAAATCTACCGAATTAGAAAAAACGATCACATTCGAAAAAAATTCTACTGCATTCGAAAATTCTACCGCATTCGAAAAAAAAAATTGACCGAATTTGAAAAAGTAAACTATATATAACCATTTTCCAAAATTCGAATTTCGTATAGAATGAAATCGAATTTGAATAGAAAAGATTAGAATAGAATAGGAAACAATAGAAAAGAATAAACTAGAAAAACAATAGAACAGAATAGAATAAAATATAATATCTTATTCTATTTTGTTCTATTGTTTTTCTACTCTATTCTTTTCTATTTTTTTCTATTCAAATCTTTTCTATTCTAATTCAAATTCATTCTATACGAAATTCGAACTTCTGAAGCCATCTTCCAAAATTAGAATTTTGTTTAGAAAAGAAAAGAATAGAAAAGAATAGCATATATGTATATATATATATATATATATATATATATATATATATATATAAATATAATTTTTTTTATTCTGTTCCATTGTTTATCTATGCTAATCTTTTCTAATCTATTCTATTCTTTTCTATTAAAATTCAAATTCATTTAATACAAAATTCGAATTTCGGAAGATGGCTTCTGAAGTTCGAATTTTGTATAGAATGATTTGGAATTTGAATAGAAAAGACTTGAATAGAAAAGAATAGACTAGAAAAACACTAGAACAGAACAGAAATATATATAACATCTTCTGAAATTTGAATTTCATATATAATTAAATTGAGTTTGAATAGAAAAGATTAGAATAAAAAATATTAGAAAAGAATAGCACATAAAAGAAAAGAAAAGAATAGAATATATATATATATATATATATATATATATATATATTATATATTTTCCTATTCTTTTCATATATATATATATATATATATATATATATATATATATAAATACTGTATATATGTAGCACCACCCTCTCCTCCTAGGGGAAAGGAGAGGCACCCATGCCACAAGCCCGTGTCCTCTAGTTTAGAGGTCAGGCGGTGTATATGTTCCTGGGTCCCGCAGCGAGTTACCTCCTTCCACTGGTTCCCATCTCACTTTTCCCTCTTTAATAAAGTCAATGTCCAAACCACTTAAACTCCAACGTTGAGTTTATTTTGTATCTTTGCTTGATAGGTAATTGAAAGGGTAGGCGAGAGATAATAGTTGAACTAGAGCAGATTCAGGGACACAACTCCCAGATTCATCACCACTCGATCCCGAGTGGGTACAGCTCACCCGGATAGTCCCTCAATGGTCCTAGCAGCCGGTGTGGAGCTCGAACAAGCGATTTAAATCCTCCAAGGACAAGTTCAGTCTGTCCTCAAAGAACAGCAGCACTCCGCAGGGTCAGTTCTGCGGAGCATAGGATCCTTCCCTCCAACAGGTCACCAGGCCTTTCCCGAGACAGCAATCTAACCATCACTCATCTCCTGTTATGGGACCGATCCTCCCCTGGCTTCCTCTGGGTCAGAGCGGATACCCTCACCCGGGTATCCTGGGACTCCTAAATTCTGCCTTTAGACCCAGTTGAAGGTACTGGGCCTACCCGGAACGTTGCGGTCTCGGGCCAAAGGTGCCTGAGACTCCTCAGTCGAGGTACGCACCCCCCTCCTTAGGGGGCACACTCCTCCGGATACTGGACCTCCGGTCTCTCTCTATAAAAATGGCATCTGCCTCTTTTATATCCTCTCCCGGCATGCACAGCAGGCAGAACTCGCCCACTGCATGGTAGCCGAGAGAGGACATCCAATAGCGCCAATGTAACCTATGGTTCAACCCTGACCCAACATGGCAGCGCCACCTGCAGGCCACAGGGAACTCTACATAGGCACACAGCAATAAAGCAGAGTCCAGCACAATTAGAAGGCCCGAACCATACCAGTGCTCGGGTCATCCCCCTAAATTTAAACATAGGGACCCCCCTAAATTTGGAGTACCCGCTACACACACCCCCCTCCTTAATAGACACTGTCCCCAGTGTCTGGAGAAAGTCAGAAGACCCCCATCAATCCTGAGTGGGCTCTGGTCTTTTCCAACTATGTACAATAGGATTCGTTCAGTGCCTGAATCAAAAAGGTTTTCCTTTTTTTTTTCCACAAGAAAGAAAGAACCAGCGAGTAATATACATTACAATCATTTCACAAAAAATCCCTTTTTCTTTTCTATCCTATCTGTAACAGCACCCCAAGTATGAAAGGGGTTAACGCCGTTTAGAATATTCCCTCCATGAACACACATCCACTACCGACCCTCCACAGTCAGGCGACCGCTTCCCATAGGATTAATCCTTCCAGACATGCGAGACACACGCTCTGTATCTTTCCAACTGGACTGCCATTCTTTATTGAAACACTGCAAGTTTTATACACACAGAGAGGAGTTTCTTATCTTCCTCTCACAATGCACTTTTGAGCAGACCTAATTTATGTGAGCTAATTAACTACAGCTGATGACTCAGACACATGACCTTTAGGCTAGCCTTACTGTCTCCTACAATACACAATTTTTTGACATCTCTTAAGAGACAATAGGTGGGTTCCTTAGCTAATCCCTTTTCAAGTTAAATGACTAGGCATGACCTTTATATACACACAAGTACAGAGTTAATTATCACTATTCACAATGAAAGGATCTTTAGAACACACCAGCCCTTTCCAATTAACCTGTTGAGTTCAGGATCAACAAAAATAGTTATTTACAGATATCCTGGGAAATATTGTGGAATAATATTACAGACCCATTTTAAAGCAATCCAAGACATATTCTCAATGTCCATTATTTCCTGGCTCATACTTTCTAAGAACTTCTGGGTTCCACGGGCCCACCCAGTACATCTCTCCCCATCCGGCAGGAGACTAACACAGGAGGAGACCCCAGACGGGTTGATTCCAAAGTTAGTCCATAGTTCCATTCCTCTAATGCCTGGACAACCCATCAACATTGCACTAGGAGGCCGGGATGACGTCTGTTTGCCGGGACAACCCATCAGCATTGCCATTTTGCTTACCGGGTTGGTAGCTGATGGTGAAGTTGTAAGGTTGTAGGGCTAAGCTCCACCGCAGCAACCTGCCATTGTCTCCTGAGACCCGGTTAAGCCAGACCAATGGGTTGTGGTCGGTGACTAGTGAAAATTCCTGTCCGTACAAGTAAGGGTTCAACTTTTTAAGGGCCCAGACCAGGGCCAAACACTCCTTCTCCACTGCCGCATAGCTCACTTCCTGGGGTAATAGTTTTCTGCTCAGGTATGCGACAGGGTGTTCTCCTCCATCCTCCCCAACTTGGCTCAGCACAGCCCCCAGTCCAAACATGGAAGCATCTGTGTGGACAAGAAAACGTTTGGTAGGCACTGGGGCAGCCAAGACAGGGGCATTTACAAGTGCTTGCTTGAGTGCTAGAAACGCGGTTTCACAAGCTGGAGACCACAGGACCTGCCTAGGTAAATTATTTTTCGTCAGGTCAGTCAGGGGTTTGGCGATAGCACTATAATCAGGGACAAAACGTTGGTAGTACCCTGCAGTCCCCAAGAAGGCTAATACCTGGGTCTTAGTACGGGGCGTGGGCCAGTTAGCTACTGCCTCTACCTTGGCTGGCTCTGGTCTCTGGTTCCCACACCCTACTCGGTGTCCCAGGTACTGCACCTCTGCCATACCTAGATGGCACTTGTCTGGTTTCAAGGTCAGGCCTGTGGCCCGAATTTTGTCCAGAACCACCCCTACGTGAACCAGGTGCTCCTCCCAAGACCCACTGTAGATCGCAATGTCATCCAGGTATGCACATGCAAAATCCTGGAAGCCATCGAGAAGCCTATCCACCATACGTTGGAAGGTGGCCGGGGCATTTTTCATCCCAAATGGCATGACCTTAGACTGGTACAGGCCAAATGGGGTAACAAATGCCGACTTGGGGATAGCATCCTTGGCCAGGGGGATCTGCCAATAACCTTTACACAGGTCTATTGTAGTTAAATAACGTCCCCTGGCTATACAATCTAGCAGTTCGTCTACCCTGGGCATCGGGTAGGCATCAGTGGTGGTCTTCTCATTGAGTCACCTGTAGTCCACGCAGAACCGGGTAGTTCCGTCTTTCTTAGGCACCAGGACTACAGGCGAGGCCCAAGGGCTGTCAGAAGGCTCAATGACTCCTAGCTGAATCATCTCCTGTATCTCCTTCCGCATTTCTTCTCAGACTGCTTCAAGGATATGGTAGGGGGGCTGTCGAAGGGGTGCTTGTCCAGGGGTCTCTACCTTATGCACAGCCAGGGTCGTATAGCCCGGTTTTTGGGAGAACGTCGCCTGTTTCTCCCACAGAAGCCGCTTATCCTGTTCCTTCTTTGTGGGGCTTAACCAGTCTCCTAGCTGTACAAGGCTAATGAGGTCAGTCTGGGGCTCTCTCTCTAGTAAGTCAGGGAGGGGTAAACCTTCTGAGTCGTCCGCAGCAGGGGCACATACTGCAGCAACATCCTCCTGCCGTTCCTGATACTCCTTCAGCATGTTCACATGAAAGGTTCGCTGGATTCTTTCATCTGCACAGCTGGCAATAACATAGGTAGTATCACATACCTGGGCTACTACTTTATACGGGCCCTGCCAAGATGCCTGCATCTTGTCGGTCTTCACAGGCTTGAGCACTAAGACCTTCTGCCCAACCTGGAAGATACGCTGTCGGGCCCCCCGATCATACCATCTCTTCTGTCTTCCCTGGGCCGCCTGGAGATTCTACCTTACCATCAGAGACAGTTGCTCCATGCGGTCCCTGAGTTCCAGAACATAGGGCACTATGGGGGTCCCTTCCTGCTCTGTCTCTCCCTCCCAGTGTCCTCTGATGAGATCGAGGGTTCCGCAGACCCTTCTCCCATAGAGCAACTCGAAGGGCGAGAACCCAGTAGATTCCTGGGGTACCTCTCTGTACGCAAATAACAGGTGAGGCAGGAATTTCTCCCAGTCTCTGCAAGCGTCCGAAAAAGTCCTCAGCATTTGCTTGAGGGTCCCGTTAAAGCGTTCGCAGAGACTATTAGTCTGGGGGTGGTAAGGTGAGCTCAGCAAGGGCTTAATATTGCACACCTTCCACAACTGCTGGGTGAGCACCGCGGTAAACTGGGTTCCCTGGTCAGAGAGAATCTCCTTAGGGAACCCCACTCTGGTAAAAATCTTAACCAGGACATCAGCTACTGTCTCTGCTTCAATGTTGGACATAGCTACTGCCTCTGGGTAACGGGTGGCGTAGTCCACCACGGTGAGAATATACTTCTTCCCGGATGGACTAGGCCTGGTCAGGGGGCCCACAATGTCAACAGCTATGCGGTAAAAGGGCTCCCCAATAATAGGCATGGACATAAGTTTAGCCTTAGGGTGGTCCCCCCTCTTACCTATCCGTTGACATGTGTCACACGTTTTGCAGTATTGTCGCACATCCTGGCTAAAATTGGGCCAGAAGAAATTCTGTGTAATCCTGCGGGCTGTGCGACGGAAACCTAGATGTCCTGCTAGCGGCACATCATGCCCGATTCGCAGAATCTCCAGCTGGTATTTCTTAGGTACCACCAGCTGTCATTTCTGCGAAGGGGCCTTACTTCTCTGAGATGGCTTAGGGATCCTATACAGTCTATCCCCCACCCATTCAAAAAGCTCCCCATCTATTCCCTGAGTATCTGCCTTAGCCCTATACTTGTGTAAGGTCGGGTCCTCCCGAGTTTCCCTCCCGAATGCTTCTGGGATATCCCAGCCTAGGAGCGCCTGACCTAAGGTACGTGTCGGGGAAGATAGTCTCACCTGGGTCTCAGCAGCAAGCGGGCCAGTTCCAGCAGTACGTGTCTGGGCACGGGTAGTCACTGGGTTGACTTCATCAGGGCGTAAGCAGAAAGGAGGGGGGCCAAATCATTCCCCAGTAGTACATCCGCTGGCAAATCCTTCATCATGCCTACATTCACGTGTCCCGAACCAACCCCCCAATCCAGGTGAACACAGGCAACGGGTAGCCGGAAGATGGTACCTCCCGCTACTCTTACGGCTACAGTGTCTCCGGTGTGTTGGCTCTCTGGGATAAGGTTCTTCTGTAGTAGGGTCATGGTAGCGCCACTATCACGTAGGCCATTGGCTACCGTTCCATTAACCCGGACAGTCTGCCTGTGTTGTTGCCTGTTGTCCCAGTTAGCTGCTTGTATTGGATCAGCCTCGTGCAGAACGCCCCAATGTTCTTCCTCCTCAACGCAGTGGGCCGCAGGTATGGATGTGCGGGGGCTCCCCCTTGCTGGCTGTCTCCATGACTGGGACTGGATGGCTGGATTCAATGGACAGTCTGGCTTTTTGTGCCCTAGCTGTTTACATCAGAAACATCTGATGGGTTGTGAGTAGTCCTGGGAGTTGAACCTGGGCTGCTGAGGATATGTGGCCGCTGGAGGTGGTGCTGAAGTTGGGTTAGAGGCTGGTAAACTGGGCCGAGATAGTGGATACCTTCCGCCTGACCTTCGAGAGTCCAGATATTCATCGGCCAAAGTAGCCGCTTGCTGTAGAGTCCGTGGTCGCTTATCTCACACCCAATCCCGTAATACCGGAGGGGTGTAGTTAAAGAACTGTTCTAAGAGTACTAGCTGGGTGATGTCCTCTATGGTATGAGCATGGCCTCCCTGGAACCAGCCCTTAAGGTTTCGCTGCAGACGATGTCCCCACTCCACGTATGTTATGTGGGTTTGTTTCCGGGATTCTCTAAACTTAATCCGGCTGGCTTCGGGTGTAATGGCAAATCGGGCTAGCAGAGCTTCATTTACCCGGTCATAGTCTTTAGCGTCCTCATCCTCCAGGGCCCGATACGCATCCGCCGCTCTGCCAGTTAAATTACTTGCCAGTAAGGCGACCCAATCTTGGGGCAGTACTTCATGTATCTGGCATAGTCTCTCAAAGTCCTGTAGGAACGCTTCAATTTCCTCCTCTCCTTCCTTAAATAGTTTGAACGCCCGAAAGGCCAACTTTCGGACAGGCGCTGCATCTTTAGGTGTTGTCTCCGATTGCCGTATTTCCGCCATTCTCCACTCATGTTGCCGCTCTAGTTCTCTCTCTTGTCGCTCCAGTTCTCTCTCTTGTCGCTCATCCTGCAGCTGGATGTCTCTAATGGCTTTCTGTATGGCGGTCTCTGATGGGTTAGCCCCATATAATGCCAACCGCTCTCGAACTCGTTGCTGAAACAAGTCTTCAACTGACCGGGGTCCTGCATCACCATCCCTCTGATCCATCTCGGCTAGCTCCCTGATCAAGGTGGCCTTGTTCTTTGTCCCACCGGTCCCTCCACGGCTCTCAAGTAAGTCTTTCAGCGTGGATTTCCTGCAGGCTGCATAGCTGGTCATTCACTGTGGTGATTTGGAGTGTCCCAGTAACTGGAGGGAAAATCTCACTGCTGCCACCAATGTAACAGCACCCCAAGTATGAAAGGGGTTAACGCCGTTTAGGATATTCCCTCTCTGAACACACATCCACTACCGACCCTCCACAGTCAGGCGACCGCTTCCCATAGGATTAATCCTTCCAGACATGCTAGACACACGCTCTGTATCTTTTCAACTGGACTGCCATTCTTTATTGAAACACTGCAAGTTTTATACATACAGAGAGGAGTTTCTTATCTTCCTCTCACAATGCACTTTTGACCAGACCTAATTTACATGAGCTAATTAACTACAGCTGATGACTCAGACACATGACCTTTAGGCTAGCCTTACTGTCTCCTACAATACACAATTTTTTGACATCTCTTAAGAGACAATAGGTGGGTTCCTTAGCTAATCCCTTTTCAAGTTAAATGACTAGGCATGACCTTTATATACACACAAGTACAGAGTTAATTATCACTATTCACAATGAAAGGATCTTTAGAACACATCAGCCCTTTCCAATTAACCTGTTGGGTTCAGGATCAACAAAAATTGTTATTTACAGATATCCTGGGAAATATTGTGGAATAATATTACAGACCCATTTTAAAGCAATCCAAGACATATTCTCAATGTCCATTATTTCCTGGCTCATACTTTCTAAGAACTTCTGGGTTCCACGGGCCCACCCGTTACACTATCTTTCCACCCATTCTCCGATGTACTTGATAGGCGATCACCTGCAGAGGGAAAAAAATTAAAAACACAGCACACAAATAACATCTTCTAACTTTCTGGAAGTCAGAAACGAACCATTCCTCCTAGAAGGAATGACTTGCCTCTGCAACACAAATTTCTGCAGACCACCACCACCTAGTGGCAGCACACATCACTACATGACCTAGGTGCGCATAGGCAAAACTTTAACACAGGAACCCTTCTTCTTGTTCACGTCGGCTTCCTGCTTTGCCCTAACTAAATCTACCCAAAGTTCAGGTTTTTTTGCAGAACAGTAGAGGGGAAGAACACAAATAGTTCCCCGGTTCTCCAAAGAGTAAATTTTCCCTTGGGCGGAAGGTCAAGGTGATAGCTCAGGCAATGTCCCTGAAGTGGAATAATAAAAAAAAACAAGCTCCCACTTCAGAGGTAATACTGGGGATCAGGGAGTACAAGAGTTTTCCAGTCTTTGTCCAAAGTCTCTATCAAGTATACCACATCATCTCGATTCCCTGCTACAAATCACCACCCGGTCTGCATGAATGTGCCGACCAAGAGTCCAGTCTTTCCGGCAGCCCTTGTATTGCTCAGTCATCACGGCTAAACACTTGAAATTTCGGTGACCTTTCTTTACCTCCAAACGATCCCACACAAAGTCTGCATACCATCGTTCTCGGGAGGCCTCTATTTCAAACAAAAGGTCCTTGGGAACATATGGGTACTCCCAACCATATTTCGCTGCTACCTTCTGGTGCAAAAGCCGCTGTAATCGGGCCAGAGGCGGCATGTTTGCACGATCTCCATTTCCAGGGAGGACAATCGCATCTGGAGATCTCCTTATTAGTGCAGTCTCCAACTGTAACATAGGCGGCCGCAAAGGAGAGCGAACAGCAGCAGTAGTATCAGGCACAGAGGATGCCGGGGAAGACAAAGCAGGCATAGGATTGGCCTCATCCCTTGGGACAGTCTCTTCCACCCGGGGTGTAGTTTCCCCAGAGTCCATTGGCGAAACCCCCTTTAAACTACGGGATGAGGTCACCGGGATTTTGTCCCAACCCTTGCGGATGAAAATCTTGTCAATTTCATGGTCATCCCCCACATCGGACGATGATTCAAAGTCAGAGGTGTCATATGCCTCTGCCGGCAAATAACTGGTAGTAGACACCGATACATTGTCCCGAAAAATGGAAAGTCTTTACGGACTGGCGGTCCGCACATCCCCTGTAGCGTGGGGTGTGGACTCTCTACCCTCTCCCAACAAAGTCAATGACTAATTTTTCCCAGAATAAGAAACAAAAAATAGTCTTTCAGCGCTAGGAACTGGCAAAAATATAAAAACGTGATGTCATATAGAAATATTTCTTTAAAAACTGACCCCCAGTGCAGCTGGTAACTTCCGGAAAAAAGTATACACTGAACAAATACCAATAATCCAGCGTTCAATGGGAGCAGTGACAACGGAATTACAACTGATGTTGAAATAAAATTCTTTTAATTGGATGCATGCAAAAGGTTAATGTGAATTGATGTGGATAAAATCAATAGGATTCAAAAAAACCTCCAAGCGGAAATCTTGGTCATAATGGAGCATAAAAAACACATAGAATACAAAAACGCCCGCCAAAGGGTTGAAATCAACAAGTGTGCTAAGTTACTTGGTGTTATGAAGTATCACTGGTATGGAGCTGGGATGTCCTGGCCGTCAGGGAGGTGGAAAAATGAGCCGATCTTCTAATACAGCATATAGCTGGAGGATGGTGCCAGAGCCGTGGAATCAGAGGGAAGATGTAGCATACCGTAGGTAAGTCCTGCGTCGCGGTCAGACCAGCTGATCGAGCGGATCGGGTGGCGATGGATTCGACGGCTCTCTGGGCAGCGCGCCCTGCATCTGGCGGCCGGACACAGGACCAGTTGCCGGAACGAACGAAGGAGACGTACACACTTGTCGGGCGGTATGTAAGCTCCTGTGATGTCGGAAAGCCCTCTAGTTTACATGTTTCGCGCGCATGCGCTTTGTCAAAACTCAAATTTTTCCCAGCCTTCTTACCTTCCCCTGACTAGGATCGGCCGGAGATCCCTCTGGGTTGATGATCCGGTTAAGGCAGGTGCTGGGGTAGGCCTTGATCGCGGCCACGAGAAGCCTTCACATATCCCACCTTCCTCTTAGCAGGGGGAAGGGAGGACTCCGTTGCAACAGAGGCAGCATCCGCTGTGCTCTCCGTCTCAAGCACCGTAGCAGCCGGAACTTTTTCCTCAGCATCCACTGTTTCCACGGGGGTGCGTATGGGCACGGCTGTGGAAGCACAAATTTTCTCCTCCGGAGTAACAGCGCCAGAGAGACAGTTAACTCAGTAGACCTTTGGCTTTTCAGTAGGCTGATCTTTTTTTTTTTTTTATTCTTTATTTATTTATTTATTTTCAACAACAGGGTTTATACATATAACATATTATATTACACATACCGTTATCTTAAATTGTAGGTTAATCAAGAAAAATAAATTCAATTCAAAGTCTATTTCTTTACATTATGTCTTTCAAAAATTAAATCTGTACATTATCCGTAGTATATTAATTTAGTATATATAAGAAAATATGTTTCAATAAATAAAACATTAACAGCGCTTAGATGAAATATATAATCCCACCAATGATATACAGATATATCCTGCAGTTCTTAGCATACAACTTTAAAAGTCCCAACAATTCACCGTTCGGTGAAAAAATGACCAAAAAGATGAATCTAATAAAATAAAGTTGCACCAAAGTCCAACAGCTGCTAGTAGCAAAATAAGTGAAGCCAGTTTCCTCAAGAGTTAAATTTCCAATGAGGTATAAAACGGTGATCTTGCACGGTTAATAATATCTCTCATAAGGGAAAACAGAAACCAACACATCCAACACCTAATCTTCAGCTGGTCAATGAGATGTAAATTATTCCATCACTGTCGTTGTAGACACACTCCCCTTAGGTAATGTACTCACCAGACATAGGATGGTAATGCGCCTGTCAGCTCCTCACTGGGTGTTCCGTCAGCTCCCCTCAGGATATCGAGTGGCTTCAATCAGCATGTGTGTGCGTGCAGCAGTGTGGGCATGTAAAACAAGGGAAGCTTCACATAGTGTAAAACCCTTTTATTGTTAAAATAAAATTGCCCCCATATACAAGAAATGCTTACTAGATAGTAATATAACATAAGCATATCACTAGGGCAGATTCGTCAGCTCACTTGAATGTGAAGTACTCCTGACATTCAAACCGTCCGTGAGTCCCAGGTAGACGATCGTTCCTGTGATGTGATTGGTCGCGTGGTCACGCCTTGACGCGTTTCGTGATTGGCTCACGTCTTCAGAGGGCGTGGCCACACATCGCGACTGCTCATTAATATAGGCCAGCGGGCTCCGACGTATCTGCATACGTAAGCAGCTACGTCACTGCCTAGAGATACCGCAGCACAGCTGGGAGTGTCCTCAAGCTGGCTGAATGTATGTAAAGCCTCAACTGAGCTAATCTAGCTGTCAATCACAGGATCCTCAATCCCTCCCAATGGGGATGGGCTAGCAACGCTGCGATATTGACATACTGCTGCTATGTATGAGTGTCGTCTGATCCTACTCTCAAACAGGATCCATTTTCTATGGCACTTGGATCCCTAAAGAAAAGCATGGATCTGGCAACTCACATGATGAAATGCTAAAGGACACCTAAAAGGCAATTAATCTGACATATATAATTTCACTGTCATTTAAAATTACAGCCACATTATTAACTATGGTATATTCATAGAATGATACATATCTACAAAGCAACCATTAAGAATAAATTATACAAACATACATACTAGGCTTGTGCAATTCGTTTCGTAACGAATTGAAATTCGTCCGAATTTAGCAACTTTCGGACATTCGGAAGCATTCGAATTTCCGAACAAAGCAATTACGAATAAGACCGAATCCGAAATAAATTATACCGCAAATAGCGAATGCCCGAATGTCTTCGCCATAATTCGTTATGAAAAAGTTACGAATGTACGAATCCATACGAAGCACAATAACACTCACTCTGCTCTGCTCTCTGCTTCTCCCACACCGTGCTGAACTCCCTCTCAAAATGGTGTACAGGGGCGGAGCCTATAGCCGCATGTTAAAAACGAAAGTAAAATACGAGATTTCGAATCGTTACAAATAACCGCAATGTATTTAGAAAAGTACAAATCCATTCGAAGCACATTAGGCATAATAGGCAGCGTCGTTGTGAGAGAGACACGGAAAATTACGAATCAACGAACCCAAAAAAAGTTACGAAAGTAGGAGTTGTGTCCAGAATCAACGAAAAACAACGTACTCTACCGGAAGTACGAACCCAAAAAAAGTTACGAAAGTAGGAGTTGTGTCCAGAATCAACGAAAAACAACGTACTCTACCGAAAGTACGAATTATAAAGCAACAAAAAATTCAACGAAAAATGTCGCTTGCAAAAATACGAATGAGTCCGAACACGAAAAATCCCGTCTAGCAAAATTACGAATGATTACGAATCAACAGGACCGGAAAGAAACGAACCGAAACGGAACGAATTTTTCCGTTGTGCACAAGTCTAATACATACATATATGGAATAAAACATATCATAAAAATATCTCATAACAAATTAAAAGATGTCATCAAATAAAATGCATATATGTAGCAATTAAAAGAGATTATCTACTGCCAAACATATATATATATCTATGTAATTAAAAGGTGCATATGCGCACAGGTTTGGTCAAATGTCCTGTAAGTTTCAAATAAACATTATCATGTTCTCTCACTTAAATGAAACTTTATACGTGCAACCAAATACTCTTATATTGTCCCAAAATGTTTCCTTAACTAATAATTACTGATGAAACAGTAAAGCCCCGTACACACGATCGGATAACCTATGGATTTTCGTCCGATGGATTTGTCCATCGGAAATCCGATGAAACTGTTTTTCATCAGTCTTGGCCACACACCATCAGTCAAAAAACCGACCGTTCCAAACGCGGTGACGTAAAACACTCCGATGAGCCGAGAAAAATTAACTTTAATGCTTCTGAGCATGCGTCGACTTGATTCTAAGCATGCGTGGGTTTTTTAACCGATGGACTTGCCCATAGATGATCGGAAATTCCCATCGGTTTTTTATCCATCGGAAAATTTTAAAACAAGTTCTATTTTTTACAACCGATGGAAAAAAGACCGATGGGTACCAAACACGATCGGTTGGTCTGATGAAAACCATCCATCGTTTTCAAGTGTATGTGTCAGAAATAACCACTGCGTTTCGAGTTTGGAAATTTCCCGCACCATCTTAGCCCCCCTCCATCTATGGTGAGCTTTGTCAATTCCCCAAAATTTCAGGCCAACAGGGTCCCTATGATGCTTCTCCCTGAAATGTAAAGATACACTGTGTTCTTTATATCCAATGGTAATATTATAGATATGTTCCGACACCCTTTTAGACAGTGTTCTTTTGGTGCGGCCTATATACATAAGCCTGCACGGGCATTCCAGGGCGTATACTACGTGTGTGGATGCACGCATAATACATTCTTTAATTTGGAATTCTTTTCCATTAGCCGTGGATACAAAACTCGTGAGGCCTCGTAAATGTGTGGACACCTATTGGCAGGCCTTACAACGTCTGCAGGCATAAAAGCCTGTCCTGTCCCAAAACATTTTAACCTGTTTGGGAGGGTCAAGAACTTTTTTCACTAATTGGTCTCCAAAAGATGTAGTTTTTCTATAGATGAAAGCTGGAACAGGGGGTAAGGTAAGGTAAGCTGACGGAACACCCAGTGAGGAGCTGACAGGCGCATTACTATCCTATGTCTGGTGAGTACATTACCTAAGGGGAGTGTGTCTACAACGACAGTGATGGAGTAATTTACATCTCATTGACCAGCTGAAGATTAAGTGTTGGATGTGTTGGTTTCTGTTTTCCCTTATGAGAGATATTATTAACCGTGCAAGATCACCGTTTTATACCTCATTGGAAATTTAACTTAACTTATTTTGCTACTAGCAGCTGTTGGACTTTGGTGCAACTTTATTTTATTAGATTCATCTTTTTGGTCATATTTTCACCGAACTGTGAATTGTTGGGACTTTTAACCACTTAAGCCCCTGACCATTTCGGGCCATTAGGACTAAGCCTGTTTTTGGGATTCGGCACTGCGCTGCTTTAACTGTAAATTGTGCGGACATGCAATGTTGTACCCAAATGAAATTTGCGTCCTTTTCTTCCCACAAATAGAGCTTTCTTTTAATGGTATTTGATTGCCTCTGCGATTTTTATTTTTTGCGATATAAACAGAAAAAGACCGAAAATTTTGAAAAAAAATGATATTTTCTACTTTTTGTTATAAGAAAAATCGAATAAACTCAATTTTAGTCATACATTTAGGCCAAAATGTATTCAGCCACATGTCTTTAGTAAAAAAAATGTCAATAAGCGTATATTTATTGGTTTGCGCAAAAGTTATAGCGTTTACAAACTAGGGTACATTTTCTGAAATTTACACAGCTTTAAATTTATGACTACCTATCTCATTTCTTGAGGTGCTAAAATGGCAGGGCAGTACAAAACCCCCCCAAATGACCCCATTTTGGAAAGTAGACACCCCAAGGAAATTGCTGAGAGGCATGTTGAGCCCATTGAATATTTTTTTTTTTCGTCCCAAGTGATTGAATAATGACAAAAAAAAAAAAAAAAAATTACAAAAAGTTGTCACTAAATGATATATTGCTCACACATGCCATGGTTATATGTGGAATTGCACCCCAAAATACATTCTGCTGCTTCTCCTGAGTACGGGGATACCACATGTGTGGGACTTTTTAGGAGCCTAGCCACGTACGGGACCCCGGAAACCAAGCACCGCCTTCAGGATTTCTAAGGGCGCAAATTTTTGATTTCACTCCTCACTACCTATCACAGTTTCGAAGGCCATAAAATGCCAAAATAGCACAAACCCCCCCCAAATGACCCCATTTTGGAAAGTAGACACCCCAAGCTATTTACTGAGAGGCATGTTCAGTCCATGGAATATTTTATATTTTGCCACAAGTTGCGGGAATATGACAAACTTTTTTTTTTTTTCACAAAGTTGTCACTAAATGATATATTGCTCACACATGCCATGGGCATATGTGAAATTACACCCCAAAATACATTCTGCTGCTTCTCCTGAGTACGGGGATACCACATGTGTGGGACTTTTTGGGAGCCTAGCCGCGTACGGGACCCCAAAACCCAAGCACCGCCTTCAAGGTTTCTAAGGGCATAAATTTTTGATTTCACTCCTCACTACCTATCACAGTTTTGAAGGCCATAAAATGCCAAGATGGCACAAAACCCCCCCAAATGACCCCATTTTGGAAAGTAGACACTCCAAGCTATTTGCTGAGAGGCATGTTGACCCCATTGAATATTTTTTTTTTTGTCCCAAATGATTGAATAATGACAAAAAGAAAAAAAAAATGTACAAAAAGTTGTCACTAAATGATATATTGCTCACACATGCCATGGTTATATGTGGAATTGCACCCCAAAATACATTCTGCTGCTTTTCCTGAGTACGGGGATACCACATGTGTGGGACTTTTTGGGAGCCTAGCCGCGTACAGGGCCCCAAAAACCAAGCACCGCCTTCAGGATTTCTAAGGGCGTAAATTTTTGATTTCACTCCTCACTACCTATCACAGTTTTGAAGGCCATAAAATGCCAAAATAGCACAAAACCCCCCAAATTACCCCATTTTGGAAAGTAGACACCCCAAGCTATTTGCTGAGAGGCATGTTGAGTCCATGGAATATTTTATATTTTGCCACAGGTTGCGGGAATATGACAAACTGTTTTTTTTTTTGCACAAAGTTGTCACTAAATGATATATTGCTCACACATGCCATGGGCATATGTGAAATTACACCCCAAAATACATTCTGCTGCTTCTCCTGAGTACGGGGATACCACATGTGTGGGAATTTTTGGGAGCCTAGCCGCGTACGGGACCCCAAAAACCAAGCACCGCCTTCAAGGTTTCTAAGGGCATAAATTTTTGATTTCGCTCCTCACTACCTATCACAGTTTTGAAGGCCATAAAATGCCAAGATGGCACAAAACCCCCCCAAATGACCCCATTTTGGAAAGTAGACACCCCAAGCTATTTGCTGAGAGGCATGTTGAGCCCATTGAATATTTTTTTTTTGTCCCAAATGATTGAATAATGACAAAAAGAAAAAAAAAATGTACAAAAAGTTGTCACTAAATGATATATTGCTCACACATGCCATGGTTATATGTGAAATTACACCCCAAAATACATTCTGCTGCTTCTCCTGAGTACGGGGATACCACATGTGTGGGACTTTTTGGGAGCCTAGCCGCGTACGGGACCCCAAAAACCAAGCACCGCCTTCAAGGTTTCTAAGGGCATAAATTTTTGATTTCACTCCTCACTACCTATCACAGTTTTGAAGGCCATAAAATGTCAAAATAGCCCAAAACCCCCACAAATGACCCCATTTTGGAAAGTAGACACCCCAAGCTATTTGCTGAGAGGCATGGTGAGTATTTTACAGCTCTCATTTGTTTTTGAAAATTAAGAAAGACATTTTTTTTTCTTTTTTTTTTTCTTTTTTTACATTTTCAAAACTTTGTGACAAAAAGCGAGATCTGCAAAATACTCAACATACCTCTCAGCAAATAGCTTGGGGTGTCTACTTTCCAAAATGGGGTCATTTGGGGGGGTTTTGTGCCATCTGGGCATTCCATGGCCTCCGAAACTGTGATAGGCAGTGAGGAGTGAAATCAAAAATTTACACCCATAGAAATCCTGAAGGCGGTGCTTGGTTTTTGGGGTCCCGTACACGACTAGGCTCCCAAAAAGTCCCACACATGTGGTATCCCCGTACTCAGGAGAAGCAACAGAATGTATTTTGGGGTGTAATTCCACATATGCCCATGGCATGTTTGAGCAATATATAATTTAGTGACAACTTTGTGTACATTTTTTTTTTTTGGTCATTATTCAATCACTTGGGACAAAAAAAAAAATATTCAATGGGCTCAACATGCCTCTCAGCAAATAGCTTGAGGTGTCTACTTTACAAAATGGGGTCATTTGGGGGGGGTTTTGAACTGTCCTGGCATTTTATGCACAACATTAGGAAGCTTATGTCACACATCATCCACTCTTCTAACCACTTGAAGACAAAGCCCTTTCTGACACTTTTTGTTTACATGAAAGAAAATTTTTTTTTGCAAGAAAATTATGTTGAACCCCCAAACATTATATATTTTTTTAAAGCAAAGGCCCTACAGATTAAAATAGTGGGTGTTGCATTTTTTTTTTCCACACAGTATTTGCGCAGCGATTTTTCAAACGCATTTTCTGGGGGAAAAACACACTTTTTTTATTTTTAATGCACTAAAAAACACTATATTGCCCAAATGTTTGATGAAATAAAAAAGATGATCATAGGCCGAGTACATGGATACCAAACACGACATGCTTTAAAATTGCGCACAAACGCGCAGCGGCGACAAAACTACATTCATTTTTAAAAGCATTTAAAAGCCTTTACAGGTTACCACGTTAGATTTACAGAGGAGGTCTACTGCTAAAATGACTGCCCTCGATCTGACCTTCGCGGTGATACCTCACATGCATGATGCAATTGCTGTTTACATATGACGCTAGACCGACGCGTGCGTTCGCCTTTGCGCAATAGCAGGGGGGGACAGCGGTGCTTTTTTTTTTATTTTTTTTATTATTTATTTGGCTTTTTTATTTTATTTTTAAACTGTGCCTTCCATATTTTATTTTTTTACCATTTTTATCGTTATCTCAGGGAATGTAAATATCCCCTATGATAGCAATAGGTAGTGACAGGTACTCTTTTTTTGAAAAAAATTGGGGGGTTAGACCCTAGATCTTTCCTCTGCCCTCAAAGCATCTGACCACACCAAGATCGGTGTGATAAAATGCTTTCCCAATTTCCCAATGGCGCTTTTTATATCCGGGGGGGGACATTCCCTCCCACTGCTTGTAAAAGCAGTCTAGAGGCTAATTATCTGCTAGAATTGCTTTTACATGAAAGCCGGCTGCTGGCTGAAAAGAATGATACCAAGATGATACCTAAACCCGCAGGCATCATTCTGGTATAAACATTCAAAGTCCAGCAACATACCAGTACGTTGCTGGTCCTTGTTGGACATGTATTGTAATCTTTTTTTTCATACAGCCTATTGGCTGAACGAAAAAAAGAGATTGATTGGTGGGTATGCCCACCATTAGAATACCTCCCTTCATCCACCCACTTCTAATGATGGGCATATATGCCGAAGCATGGGGGCATCCTCCCGCAAAAAAGTTATGCCGCGTACACACGGTCAAGCCTTCGTCGGAATTTCGACCGTATGTACGCGGCATAAAAGGTTATGCCGCGTACACACGGTCGGACTTTTCCACGGATAAGCCTCCGTTGGAATTTCGACCGTATATACGCGGCATTAGGAGCAAAATCGCTCCTCCGCCCCTGCTGCCCCCATGCTTCGGCATATATGCTCTTTTTTTTAACTGTGGTGGTGAAATCACCTCCTACAGCGTTGGAGTCACGGCTTTATGTATCGTGGGAGCAAACGCTGTTGCTGTCAAGATAAATAGATCCGCGCTGCAACTGAATGGCGTACCTGCTAAGCAAATGGTGGTTAACATTAAAACAAAGTAACATTACAGTACAACAGTAAGACCTTACCATGCCATACCTGCAAAGCAAATACCAAAACAAAACCTAGTAAAAAATAAAAAAATGTTTTAACGCAACCTGTGCCTAAAATATATATATGCCGAAGCATGGGGGCATCCTCCCGCAAAAAAGTTATGCCGCGTACACACGGTCGGAATTTCGACCGTATGTACGCGGCATTAGGAGCAAAATCGCTCCTCCGCCCCTGCTGCCCCCATGCTTCGGCATATATGCTCTTTTTTTTAACTGTGGTGGTGAAATCACCTCCTACAGCGTTGGAGTCACGGCTTTATGTATCGTGGGAGCAAACGCTGTTGCTGTCAAGATAAATAGATCCGCGCTGCAACTGAATGACGTACCTGATAAGCAAATGGTGGTTAACATTAAAACAAAGTAACATTACAGTACAACAGTAAGACCTTACCATGCCATACCTGCAAAGCAAATACCAAAACAAAACCTAGTAAAAAATAAAAAAATGTTTTAACGCAACCTGTGCCTAAAATATATATATGCCGAAGCATGGGGGCATCCTCCCGCAAAAAAGTTATGCCGCGTACACACGGTCGGAATTTCGACCGTATGTACGCGGCATTAGGAGCAAAATCGCTCCTCCGCCCCTGCTGCCCCCATGCTTCGGCATATATGCTCTTTTTTTTAACTGTGGTGGTGAAATCACCTCCTACAGCACTGGAGTCACGGCTTTATGTATCGTGGGAGCAAACGCTGTTGCTGTCAAGATAAATAATTCCGCGCTGCAGTTGAATGGCGCACCTGAAAACAAAAAATTACATACCTGAAAAGCAAGCATGATAAAACATTGCAGAATAGAATACAGTAAAAAAAGAGCAGAACAATAGAGAGAAAATAGAGAGAGAGAGAACAATAAAACGACAACTATTTTTGGTTTTTTTATTTTATATTTTTTTTGTGTTTTGTTTTTTACGTGTTTTTTTTCTTTTTTACACTTTTTTTTGTAACTTTACAACTGTAATGGTTCGGGTCTCTCAAAATGTAATGGCATCTTGGGAGACCCTGTGTAAGTGTGTCCTAGTCTGTGAAATGCTGTACCCTACGCTAAAACTTCACTTTTGAGTGGTAGCGTTCAAAACATTCACCTTGGCAAAGACCAGGCTTGTCAGGACAGAGTGGACAAAGACTACGGGAGTCACGCCTAAATCCGCGCTTGCTACAGACACGACATCTTTTTTGGGGGTGGCTTTGGGTAGGGGTACTCGGGAGGACATACGAATAATGCCTCTCATGGAGACGGCTTACTGCATTTGGTTGGGGATGGTGAGGTGCAGAACCGCCTGGATACAGGAGTTCTGTGACTATCTCATTCTGGAATTTTAGAAGAGATAACGTCCCGCCTGAAGCTGGAATTTTGAACTACAGTGGAGAGTTAAAAACCAGGACTTTTGCTTTTAACTGCTTCTGCTTGCAAGTGTTGATTTATTTCTTTTTTTTGTCCTTTATTTGATACGTTTATCAGTTTTAAAAATACTTTCCCCCCCACTCCTTTCTCTGACACTTTTTAAACAGCTTTTTTTCTTTCTGCTAATTAAGGGGAGTGGTTAATTGTTCACAGGTGAGTATATAAGTGTCTGTACAAACTCCCTTAGGAGCTGGCTCCCTGCTGATGGTGGCTTGCATGTGGATTTTGTGAACATCAGTGGAATTTTGAACTACAGTGGAGAGTTAAAAACCAGGAGTTTAAAACAGGAGTCTTCTAAACTGTGAGTAACAATATAAACTTCCTACAAGTAATTATATTGCAACTGGGAAATGAGTGCTAGCAGGGTTGAAGGTTTTGCTCAGTGCACAGTGTGCCACATGTATGCAAAATTGGTGCAACAGCTCCAGGATGGATACCGCTGTGACAGATGTGAGCAGGTTGCCCTTCTGGAAGCTCACATTAGAGATCTGGAAGAGCAAGTTGCAACACTGGGCGGAAAGGACAACCTTGAAAGGGGTCCTCTGCTCGCTGAGCAGGTGGTCAGTAGGGCTGATGTGGAGGGTGGAGTGGCAAGTCAGGATTATCAGATAGGAAGATGGGTTAATGTAGTTAGAGGGAGTGGAAGGGGCTTGCAGAAAAGGAAGGCCAGTCCTGTATTTGTGCATCAAAACAAATTTTCCACGTTGGGTGAAGATGTGGAGGTGGCAAACACAGAGGTGGCAGCCCTAGATGTCACTGCTACCCCTAACAGCCGGGACAGCAACCCATCTAGTAGAGGTGGTGAGGGGAGTGCAGGTAGGCCAAGACAGTTGGTGGTTATAGGGGATTCTATAATCAGAAGGACTGATAGAATAATTTGTCGCCAGGATCGCCTCAACCGAATGGTTTGCTGTCTCCCTGGTGCCAGGGTTCGGCATGTGGTGGACCGGGTGGATAAATTACTGGGAGGGGCTGGGCATGACCCAGCTGTCTTGGTCCACGTTGGAACCAATGACAGTATACATGGAAGGTGGAGGCTCCTTAAGAATCAATTTAAAGAACTAGGCTGCAAGATGAAGGCAAGGACCTCCAAGGTGATATTCTCTGAAATATTGCCTGTGCCATGCGCAACACAGGAAAGGCAGGGGGAGATTAGAGAGCTGAATGCATGGCTAAAGACCTGGTGTAGGGAGGAGGGATTTGGGTTTCTAGAGCACTGGGCTGACTTTTCATTGGGGTGCAACCTATATGCTAAAGACGGTTTGCACTTGAATGGAAGGGGGTCTGCTGTGCTGGGGGAGAGGTTTATGGGAAGGCTGGAGGAGTATTTAAACTAGGTTTGAGGGGGGAGGGTGAACTAGAATTACATCGGGCACACAGGTCAGTTAGTGGTCAGACATTAATGGAGAGTGGAATGGGGATAGATGGGGGGAGGGTTATGGCAGGTGACAAGAAAGTTCCCATGTTGCAAACAGCCATTGGAAACTATAGTGCCATTTGTACTACTAAAAATTATATGAAAAATACCAGAGAAAAATGTAATACATTAAAGTGTTTGTTCACCAATGCCAGAAGTCTGCCAAGCAAAATAGGTGAGTTGGAAGCTCTGGTGCATGAGGAGAGCTATGACGTAATCGGTATTGCTGAAACGTGGCTTCAATCCTCACATGACTGGATTATTAATATTCCTGGCTATGCACTCTTTCGGAGAGACAGGGCAAAAAGGAAAGGTGGCGGGGTCTGTCTCTATGTGAGAAGTGATCTCAAAGCGAGTGTGAAAGAGGACCTGGTTGATGGAGAGTGTGATGAGGCTGAAGCATTATGGGTGGAACTGCATACAGATGTGCGTAGTTCAAAGTTAATCATTGGAGTTTGTTATAGACCACCCAATGTTAATGAGGAGGTGGAGACTCAGCTCCTTGCACAGATGGAAAGGGCTGCAAGGGCTGGGACGGTGGTAATAATGGGGGATTTTAACTACCCAGAAATTGACTGGAGTAATGGCACTGCTGGGACAGTTAAAGGGCAAAAATGTATAAGCCTATTGCAGGACAATTTTATGGTCCAGTTTATTGAGGCCCCAACTAGGAATGATGCTCTGTTGGACCTGGTAATCTCAAACCATGCAGAGCATATTACTAATGTTCAGATAAAGGAACACCTGGGTAGCAGTGACCATAACATGATTTCATTTGATGTTAGATGTAAGCAAGAAATACATGCAGGAAGGATAAAAACACTTAATTTCAATAAAGCAAATTTTCCAAGGATGAGGGCTGCTCTCCAGGACTTAGACTGGGAGAGAATATTGGCATCAATGGGCACAGAACAGAAATGGGAATTCTTCAAAAAGACTGTTTGTGAACTCACTGCAAAGTATATTCCCATGGGCAATAAGTTTAAAAGGCTAAAATAAAACCTATGTGGCTCACAGTTAAAGTTAAAAAAGCTATAAACAATAAGAAAAGCGCTTTTAAAAAATATAAAAATGAAGGAACACTAGTGTCGTTTAAATGTTACAAAGAATATAACAGGATATGTAAAAAGGAAATCAAGGATGCAAAAATTCAAAACGAACGACAGATTGCAAAAGATAGTAGGACAAGCCCCAAAAAATTCTTCAAATATATTAATAGTAAAAAGGTCAAGTCTGAGCCTGTAGGCCCTTTACAAAATAATCTAGAGTGGGTGACTGGGGACAAAGAGAAGGCTAATTTATTAAATACTTTCTTCAGCTCTGTGTATACAATGGAGCATGGGGGAGCTCATGTCCATAATGGGGGTGGTAGTGACACAGCCTCAAATCCACAATGGCTCAAAAGTGATATGGTCCAGAAATATTTAGACAGAATAAAGGTGGATAAAGCACCTGGACCAGATGGCATACACCCACGGATCCTAAAAGAATTGAGCTCTGTAATTTCAAAGCCATTGTATCTAATTTTTAGGGACTCATTAATGACAGGAATAGTACCACTGGATTGGCGCAGGGCCAATGTGGTGCCTATATTTAAAAAGGGAACAAAGTCTTTACCAAGTAACTATAGACCTGTTAGTTTAACTTCCATAGTTGGGAAGATACTGGAGAGATTAATAAAAGACCACATAGATGAGTTCTTGCTGGAAAAAAACTATTTAAGCAACAGACAGCATGGATTCATGAAAGACAGAAGTTGTCAGACAAACCTGATTTCTTTTTATGAAGAGGTAAGTAAAACCTTGGACAGAGGCGTGGCTGTGGACGTGGTATACTTGGATTTTGCAAAAGCATTTGATACAGTTCCCCACACACGGCTCATGTGTAAGGTAAAGTCTACAGGATTGGAAATATCAATTTGTAAATGGATAGAAAACTGGCTAAAAGACAGAATTCAGAGAGTAGTAGTTAATGATTCTTACTCTGAATGGTCTAAGGTTATCAGTGGTGTACCCCAAGGTTCAGTGCTGGGACCCTTACTTTTTAATATCTTTATAAATGATATTGGGTCTGAGATCAAAAGTAACATTTCTGTCTTTGCAGATGACACCAAGCTATGCAGGGGAATAACGTCCTTACAAGATGTCTCCAATTTACAAGCCGACCTCGATGCCCTGTCTAATTGGGCGACTATGTGGCAGATGAGGTTTAATGTTGATAAATGTAAAGTTATGCACTTGGGGGCTAAGAATATGAATGCATCATACATACTAGGGGGAATACAACTGGGGGGATCCGTAGTGGAGAAGGATCTGGGGGTTTTGGTAGATCATAAGCTCAATAATGGCATGCAATGCCAAGCTGTGGTTTCCAAGGCGAGCAAAGTCCTTTCTTGTATTAAGAGAGGTATGGACTCCAGAGAGAGAGATATAATTTTGCCCCTGTACAAATCATTAGTAAGGCCTCATCTGGAATACGCAGTTCAGTTTTGGGCACCAGTTCTCAAAAAGCATATCGGGGAACTGGAGAAAGTGCAGAGAAGGGCAACCAAACTGATAAGAGGCATGGAGGAGCTCAGCTATGAAGAAAGATTAGAGGAACTGAATTTATTCACTCTTGAGAAGAGGAGAATAAGGGGGGATATGATTAACATGTACAAATATATAAGGGGTCCATATAGTGAACTTGGTGATGAGTTATTCACTTTACGGTCAACACAGAGAACAAGGGGGCACTCTTTACGTCTAGAAGAAAAAAGATTTCATCTCCAAATGCGGAAAGGTTTCTTCACAGTAAGAGCTGTGAAAATGTGGAACAGACTCCCTGCAGAGGTGGTTCTGGCCAGCTCAGTAGATTGCTTTAAGAAAGGCCTGGATACTTTCCTAAATGTACATAATATAACTGAGTACTAACAGTTCTTGGTAAAGTTGATCCAGGGTAAATCCGATTGCCTCTCGGGGGATCAGGAAGGAATTTTTTCCCCTGCTGTAGCAAATTGTATCATGCTCTGCTGGGGTTTTTTGCCTTCCTCTGGATCAACTGTGGGTATAGAAGTGGGTATATGGGAGTGCACGATATTTTTTTTTTATTTTAGTTATTTTTTATTTTTATTTTTTTATGGTTGAACTGGATGGACTTTGTCTTTTTTCAACCTGACTAACTATGTAACTATGTAACTATGAAGCTCTGTATAGCACATGAGCGTTCAGCAATGCCAATTGGAATAATGATAGAGACACTTTTTTGTACCAGCGTCTCGCCTTACGGTCAATTAGATACGGCGCCATCAACTGGTCGTTGAGGTCCACCCCTCCCATATTTTGGTTATATTCGTGGACACAGAGGGGTTTCTCCACAACACCAGTCGCCGTACGAATTTGGACTGTCGTGTCTGCATGAAGGGAGGTAAGAAGGAAAACATTCTTATTGTCCCTCCACTTCATAGCGAGCAAGTTATTACACTTCAAGCAGGCTCTCTCCCCCAGCCTAAGACGGGCATCTACAAGCCGCTGGGGAAAGCCCCGGCGATTAGGTCGCACGGTGCCACATGCTCCAATCTTATGATCAAACAAGTGACTAAACAGTGGCACGCTCGTGTAATAATTGTCCACATACAAGTGGTACCCCTTTCCGAATAAGGGTGACACCAAGTTCCACACTATCTTGCCAGCGCTCCCTATGTAATCCGGGCAGTTGACCGACTCAATCTGACTGTCTTTTCCCTCATAAACCGTAAAGTTCACTACATAGCCTGTTGCCCTGTCACAGAACTTGTAGAGCTTGACCCCGTATCTGGCACGCTTGCTGGGAAGGTACTGCTTGAAAGACAAGCGGCCAGAAAATTTAATCAGGGACTCATCAACGCAGACAACTTGATCGGGAGTAAACAAGGCTGCAAAACGTTCGTTGAAGTGGTTTATGAGGGGCCGAATTTTATAGAGCCGGTCGTATTCAGGGTCCCCACGTGGACGACAAAGTTCATTGTCGTTGAAGTGCATGAACCGCAAAATCTGCTCGTATCGTGCCCTGGACATGGAGGCAGAGAACACGGGCATGTGGTCAATTGGGTGCGTGGACCAATAAGCACGCAATGACGGAAATTTATGTGTGCCCATGTTGAGGGAAAGGCCCAGAAAGGTCTTAAATTCGGAAACCGTAATTGGTTTCCAATTTCTGGCAATTTTAGGCAACTGGGGGTTAGCGGCGATAAATTGACCAGCATATAAATTACTCTGGTCCACAATAGATCTATAGAGATCTTCCGTGAAAAACAGCGAATAAAAATCGATTGGCATAAAATCAGCTGTTTCCACCTGAATACCGGGTTGGGCAGTGAATGGGGGAAGTACGGGTTCTGCAGAAGTGGTGGGGACCCAATCAGGATAGGCGAATTCTGCAGGAAGGGCAGTATGGGCACGACGGGCCTGCCTTTGTCTTCTTGGTGGCAGCGGGACACTACTTGTGCTTGCCACCTCGCCAGCTTGAACTGCACTTATGGGACTCGCCACGTCACCAAGTGTTACTGCAGTGCTGGATGTACGTCCAGGCTGTACTAGGCCGCTGGTGCTTGCCAGTTCACCAGAAGGAATAGCGGCGCTAGTACTACTCTGCTCCATGATACGAGAGACCTGCGGTTCTTGCTCCTCAACAACCTCAGAAGATCGGGATCGGGTACGCCTGACCTTAGCAGGGACCTCAACTTCGTCGTCAGAGCTATCTGACGTGGGGCCGCTGACGTCACTGTCTTCTACGGGAAGATATTCTGAGCCTGAATCTGACAGATACGTGACCTCCTCTTCACTATCTGTCATGCTCAGAATCTCGTAGGCCTCTTTACTAGTGTACCTTCGACTTGCCATTTTGGGCTCTAAATTTAGGGGTACACTAGTAAGATTCACAGGAAAAAAAGCACCCGACTGTCGTCAGCAAATATATCAAACGCTACAAAAAAACTGTTAGCGATCGCAGGGATCAGGCCTGTCTCTGCGAACGCTGCAGTTATGTGTGTTGTGTTTGGTAAGTGACAGTGATCGATCGATACTGCACTTGGGTGGGCTGGGCTGGGCTGTGCGGAGGGGCTAAACGCAGGTACTAGCAGGTATCTGGGCTGATCCCGCTAACACTGCGTTTTTGGGAACCCTAAACCGCTGGGGATGCTAGTATAGATCTGATCAGATACTATACCACTAAGGGGGGTGTATGCTTTGCGCGTGGGTGTTAGCGTTACTGGCACTAACCTAACACTGCCTGGGGCGACGCAGACCCTCTCTGGCGCTAAAACCTAATTGATCTCACCCGCCGGGCGATCAGGGGGGTTAAACCTTTATTGGGTTATATACGGCGGGTGCCCTGATGCTATAAAAAGCAAACTAATCAACCAGCGTCACCCGTAACCTTTATATGGTGATCACTGGTGAAAGGGTTAACTAGGGGCAATCAGGGGGTTAAAACCTTTATTAGGTTAAATATGGGGGTACCTGACACCAATAAAAACCTGCGGCGAACCTAAAAAAAAAATAACTGCCTATCTAAAACACCAGCGACACGAATACAGCGATCGGAAAAACAATCGCTTAGTGACGCTGAAGTTAGGGGGTGAAAGGGTTACCTGGGGGGTGATCAAGGGGTTAAACCTTTATTAGGGGGGGTTAGGGGGCTACCCTGGACCTAAAGGGGCCTAATCCTAACTGCCTTGCAACTTTTTACAATCACAGATGACACTAAATGCAGTGATCAGTAAAATAAATGATCACTGCAATCAGTGACACTGTGATTGGGGGCTTTGGGGTGACCTGGGGGGTGATCTGGGGGTGACTGGGGGGTGATTTGTGTGCCTATGTGTACCTACGTGTCAGTGGACTGTTGGAGCACTAACCTCTGTCTTCACTCCTCGGCGCCGGGAACGAAAAGACCGCGGCGAGGGAGATGACATCACTTCCTCCAGCCTGTGTTTACATCACATGGCGGAGGAAGCAATTTCATTGGCCGGGAGCGATCGCGAGGGGGGGGCGGAATCGAGTGGCCGCCCCCTCATGCCTGATCGCTCCCGAACACTTAACGGCCGCTCACTGCAGTGAAGGGGGGTCCGGATGGACCCCCCAACTGCACAAAGGCGATCACGTAGATCTACGTGATTCTGCCTGTCCGTGCCATTCTGCCGACGTAAATCGGCGGTGGGCGGTCGTTAAGTGGTTAAAGTTGTATGCTAAGAACTGCAGGATATATCTGTATATCATTGGTGGGATTATATATTTCATCTAAGCGCTGTTAATGTTTTATTTATTGAAACATATTTTCTTATATTCTTACCCACTTTATAACAGCAGCTAATTTGCAGGTTATCTATATATATTTTTCTTTGAGCGCTAGGATCAGATACACCTTGGTGACTATTCTGATATATTTACAATTTAGTATATATATAACTTCAGCCAGATCATATTTATTCCCTCATACAATCTTACTTTCTATATTGATTCCTTAATCTCTTATCTACATATTCTCATCTTCCCCTGTTATCTTCCTCCTATCCCAGACTCATCCCAATATCCCTATACCCATTTCCCATTCCCTTCAATCTCCATAATCCTCCCTCCCCAAAGAAAGGGAAAAAAGAAAAAAAGAAAAAAAGAGGGGAAAATAAATTTCTCCTCCTTGACCTCTCCATTATGACACTTATCTATCTTTTCACTCTCCTAATAGCCTTTTACCTTCTTCTGATTGTATATATACCTCCCATGGAGCCCAGATTTCTTTAATTTGTTCCTTTCTATCTAATGTTATAGGTAACAATTTCTCCATTATTCCTATCCTCCCAACTTTCTTAAGCCACTCCAAAACCGCCGGGGCTTTTGTGTCCTTCCAATTTGTTACAATACAACTTTTTGCTGCGTTTATTAGGTGGCACAAAATTGAATTAACATATCTTTTAGGCGGAATTTGTGTATTATGTAACAAAAAGAAATCTGGTTCCTGTGGGATTAAGTATTCAGTAAATGTCTGTGTAATTCTGTGTACTGTCTCCCAGAATTGTCTAATTACTGGGCACGACCAAAATAGATGTATCATTGTCCCTTTTTCATCGCATCCCCTCCAGAACCTGTCAGAAAGTTCTGGGAAGAATTTATTTAGGGCCACAGGCATATAATACCAACGTGTTAAAATTTTATAATTTGATTCTTGTATTTTAATACACCTTGATGATTTTAAAGACAGATCTATTATGTTCTGACATTGTGCTGGAGAGAAGGTATGACCTATATCCCTCTCCCATTTACCCAAGCATTCCATTTTAAAGTAATCTGGGGGTGCAATCAGCATGCATACATTTTAGATATCACGTGTGATAGGGGTTCCCCTCTTTCACAGTATTCCTCAAATCTTGTCCGTGTCCGTCTATATGTTCCTACTGGTCCCAAGTTTTCTAAGTAGTGTCGGATCTGCCGAGCTTGCCATATCGGGATTTCATATTTCCCTCCTTGTTTTGTAAGCATGTCCATTGTTACCCATCTCCTTTCTCCTACGAAATCAGATGCTTGAAAGATGCCCTTTTCCTTCAATTTCTTAAATATTAGTAATTCTATCCCAGGTAAGAAATCTGGGTTTCCTATTTTCGGATATAAGGGTGATTTTTTATTTGTAAGTTTAGTATTCTGACCTATTTCATTTCGTATCCATAACGTCGTTCCTATAGTGGGATGGGATTTTACCAAGGGGGGGTAGGGCTGTATAGCACCATAGTGCTCTATTTAGGGGGATTGAACTTGTTTGCTGCTCCATATTAATCCATAGTTTGTAGTCCCTATGTCTGCTCCAGTCTACTAACCTCCCAAGATGTGCCGCCTGATAATATTTATATATATCTGGTGCAGATATTCCTCCTACTCTTTTTGGAAAGGTTAGAAGTTTTCTACATATTCTTGGCCTTTTACTAGCCCAGATGAATTTCATAAACAAAGTTTGGGCTTGGCTAAAGAAAGACTTAGGAATTCTTATCGGCAATTAGGGATGAGCCGAACACCCCGCCGTTCGGTTCGCACCAGAACCTTCGAACAGGCCGAACGTTCGCACAAACTTTAGAACCCTATTAAATACAATGGACGTGAACGTTCAAAATCTAAAGTGCTAATTATAACGCCTAATATGCATGATATTGTCCTAAAAAGGGTTTGGGGACATGTATCAATGTAAAAATAATCTTTTAAAACTGTCGTTTTTTCGGGAGCAGTCATTTTAATGATGCATAAAGTGAAAAAAAAAACTTGAAATATTCCTTTAAATATCGTACCTGGGGGTGTCTAAAGTATGCCTGTGAAGTGGCACGTGTTTCCCGTGTTTAGAACTGTCCCTGCACAAAATGACATTTCTAAAGGAAAAAAAGCCATTTAAAACTGCTTGCGGCTTTAATGTAATGTCTGGTCCCGGCAATATGGATGAAAATCATTGAGAAAAATGGCATGGCTACCCCATCACTACCCCACCCCCCCACCCTTCCCCAGCCCATTACCAGCCCCTTTGGGTCTTGTATGGATATTAAGGGGAACCCCGCACCCAAAATAAAAGAAGGCCCTATATACTCTGAACAGCAGTATACAGGCGGTGCAAAAAAGACACGGACTGTAGGTTTGTTCTTAAGTACAATCTGTTTGTAATTTGGAACAGGTAAATTTTTTAAGTGTAGCTCTAGCCAAAAAATCTATTTTTAAGCTTTTTGGAGAACATAGGTTATCACCCCTGTAACATTTGTTTTGCTGTCTGTGCACCTGTTCAGAACATTTCACCTCACTTTCCATCCCAATGACAAATGTTTTTGGAAAATTTGTTTTTTTTATTGAAACAAGGATTGGTGATAAAGCATCAGTGGAGAGGAGACACCTTTTTCACATATTAACTCTTACAGGAGAGAATTTGCCTTCCTAGGGGTAGATTTCCTCTTACTTCCTGTTGTCTCCTTCCGTTTGCAAGTAGGAGTTGTTTGTAAGTTGGATGTTTGAAAGTAGGAGCCTGCCATATATACTCTGCAGAAATTTGCCCCTTAGGTGTTGGTGTTGCCACAACACTGTAAGCCCTCACAGTTACTCTTGGTGGGCGCTGGAAAGCCCTGCTGTCAACTATTATATCAAGAATTGTATTTACATGCCACTGTTAAACAGTGGTAGTAAAAATTGGGCCCTTGGTGGTGGTGCTGGTGTCACAACACTGTAAGCCCTCACAGTTACTCTTGGTGGGTGCAGAAATGGGCCCTGCTGTGAATTATTAGATCAAAAATTGTAATTGCATGCCCCTGTTGAACAGGGGCTGAAAAATTGGGCCTTAGGCACTGGTGCTGGTGCCACAACACTGCAACCCCTCACAGATACTGTACTTAGAGCGCAGCAATGAGCCCTGTTGCAAAGTATTGCATCAAAAATGTAGGCTTTAGGTGAATGTTATGCAAAGCACACAGTAGTACACTAAGTGAAACACTGACTGTCTGCAGCTAGCACAATCACCGGCCTGCCTGTCACAGTATAGAGAATAAGTGTGTCCAGGTGAACTTTAGGTGATCGCTATGCAAAGCACACAGTAGTACACTAAGTGAAACACTGACTGTCTGCAGCTAGCACAATCACTGGTCTGCCTGTCATAGTATAGAGAATAACTGTATCCAGGTGAGCTTTAGGTGATCGCTATGCAAAGCACACAGTAGTACACTAAGTGAAACACTGACTGTCTGCAGCTAGCACAATCACCGGCCTGCCTGTCACAGTATAGAGAATAACTGTGTCCAGGTGAGCTTTAGGTGATCGCTATGCAAAGCACACAGTAGTACACTAAGTGAAACACTGACTGTCTGCAGCTAGCACAATCACCGGCCTGCCTGTCACAGTATAGAGAATAACTGTATCCAGGTGAGCTTTAGGTGATCGCTATGCAAAGCACACAGTAGTACACTAAGTGAAACGCTGACTGTCTGCAGATAGCACAATCACCGGCCTGCCTGTCACAGTATAGAGAATAACTGTATCCAGGTGAGCTTTAGGTGATCGCTATGCAAAGCACACAGTAGTACACTAAGTGAAACACTGACTGTCTGCAGCTAGCACAATCACCTGCCTGCCTGTCACAGTATAGAGACTAACAGGAACGGATTTAGCTAAACTCAATACAGTGTATAAATAAATATACAACACCTAGGATGCATATATATCCTCTACACTCTGTAACAGCAGCTAACTGACTCGCCTGCCTGCTCTAACTCAATATAAATGACACTGTCTATCTCTCTGAAACTGCCTCTTTCACAAACGCCAACACACTACACAAGGCCGACTTCCAGGCGGCCTTATATAGTGTGGGGCGTGTACTAAACCCCCTGAGCCATAATTGGCCAAAGCCACCCTGGCTTTGGCCAATTACGGCTCTCTGTTTTTCTTGTTCATACATCACGGGACACAGAGCAGCATAGTCATTACTATGTGGGTTATATAGAATTACCTTCAGGTGCTGGCACTGGCAACTTCCAAAACAGGAAGTACCCTCCCCTATATAAGCCCCTCCCATCCGGGAGTACCTCAGTTTTTTGCCAGTGTCTAAGGTGTTGGCCAAGGTTAACATGTATTCATCTGGGCTTGTGTACAGGTTCTCTGGGCCTTAGCAAGCTATTCCGGATCCGACCAAAAAAGCTTCATAGCTAAACGGCCGGTACCCGGGCCTTGCAGAGAAGAGCAGGGTTTTGCCTGTAATGCCTCTCTTAGGAGGGCTGGACCCTGGGATCCAGAGCTCTGGTCATACCCAAAACCAGGAGGCTATCTGTGCAGGGTGCTATACAGGTCCAGGGGAGTGGAATCCTTGGGAACCCGGTCCCTGAAGGTCTAGTACAATGCCTGCCGTGAGAGGTGAAGTTTGGGCTTCTGTGGACCAAACAAAGTCCTGCGGCGGGGAAAAGGTAAGTGGGGGCCCCTCAGGAACTTGGTTCTATTGAGGGGACCCCCAAGCCTAATATGTCTTTCTGCCTGTTACCTAAAGGGTATTCCCGCTAATAGCTGTATATGCCTAAGTAATCCTAGAAATGTTTTTTCATAAGGGAAGTTTTAAAAAAACTGTAAACCTGGAAATGTTTTTTCATAAAGGAGGTTTAAAAAAAAAAAAAAAAAAAGACAAAGGTGCGGTACCTGTGTTTGTCCACTAGAGGCCGCTGTGGAACGTCTTTTTTCTTGGGACTATTCCTTCCATGGTGAAAGTCCAGGCAGATGAGTGAGCTCTCTATCAGGGAAGCTGCATTCCTCTGTCATGCTGCCAAGTAGTTTCCTTCCATCCCCGAGTCCTGGTGAAACAGGGACCCTGGCTCCTCTCCCTACATGGCGCCAAGAGCGCACACGTGCACGCGCGCGCGCGCACACATGCTTTCCTTTTATAAGGTTTAGCTTCAAAAAAGGGGGCGGAGCCTGGCGGATGACGCGCTCTGTGCGCCCAGCGCTTCTGCGCATGTGCGGGCATCCCAGCAAGATAAAAGGACTCAGTCCACGCTGCTTGCTATGGACACAGAGCATGAAAAGGAGCTGGTAGCATGGTATAGGGGCTTACAGCGGGCGGTTGATACAGGCATCCCCAGAAAGACGCATTAGTAGACACCCACTGATGTACATAGCAGCAAATTGCATTAGACTATTTCAGTAAGGGGTGTATTGCGGCTGGAATACCTCAGCTTTGAACTAAGGAATATGCCGCCTAAAAAACTCAGAGATATACCTCTCAGGAAGTGTAGGGGGTCTCCATCGGGCTCTGAGGATCTGGAGCAGTCATCTGCACCCTCCTCCCCTGAGAAATCAGAGGTTAATACCCATAAGGAACCCCCGGGAGTGCCAGGTACTGCGGCTGTCCTCAGTCCACCTGCTCCTGCATATATAACAGAGGAGGTTTTTTCCTCAACTCTGGAGGGATTGGAGCAGAGATTGGCTGCATTGATCGCTTCTTCTCTACAGGAAAGAAAGCGCGCCAGATCTCCATCACCTCCATTAGAGTGCCTGTTGGCAGAGCAACAGTCCCAGGAAGGGACCGACCTACCTGAAGGGGATCAGGAGGAGGTTAGCTCTGTTTTTGAGGAATCGACAGTAGATGAACCATTTTCAGCATCACAGACTGAAAGATTGTGGGTCCAGACCCTAACTGACATGGTTCGATCTGCATTTAAAATGCCTCTTGTTGAACCATCAACTACTGCTGTCTCCTCATTGGGGTCGCTAAAAGCTCCCCAGGTTAATTGCTCCTTTCCAATACATCCATTATTGGAAGGACTTATATACCAGGACTGGGAACATCCTGATAAACTATTTGTTCCGCCTAAAAGGTTTCCGGTGATCTATCCCATGGAGGAAAAGTTCACCCAGAGATGGAATGTTCCTACGGTGGATGCAGCCATCTCTTCTGTGAACAAATCACTGACATGTCCAGTAGATAATGTTCAAATGTTCAAAGATCCAGTGGATAAAAAATTGGAATCTTTATTAAAATCTGCTTTTTCCACAGCAGGGGCTGTTACACAGCCAGCAGTGGCAGCTATTGGGATCTGCCAAGCTTTAAAGGATCAAATGAAAATGGTCCTGAGGGATTTGCCAGACCAGCAGGCCCAGGCTCTGGCTGATCTGCCTAGAGCATTATGCTTTGCGGTTGACGCCATCAAGGATTCTATCCATCAGGCCTCCCGCCTCACGCTGTCTTTGGTACATATGCGTAGGCTTCTGTGGCTCAAAAACTGGTCTGCTGAAGCTCCCTGTAAGAAGCTCTTAGTTAGCTTCCCATTTCATGGGGAACGCCTTTTTGGCGAAGACCTGGATAAGTATATCCAGAAGATTTCCAGTGGTAAAAGTACTCTCTTACCGAGTAAAAAGAGGTCTAGGGGTCCATCTTTTAAGAGGACTACCTCTCCTATCCCTGCGACGTCTGCTACTAAGCAGTTCCGACGGCCTCCTCGGTCAAACTCAGGAGGTAAAAATCAGGGACAGCCACAGGGTAATAAAAAGCCCTGGATCCGAAGAGGTACTAAACCAGCCTCCAAGTCAAGCCTATGAAGGGCTGCCCCCACTCAAACGGGTGGGGGGAAGACTTCAGTTGTTCGCAGAGACCTGGCGGGAGACGATCAAAGACAGATGGGTGCTCTCCGCAGTAACTCTGGGATACAAGTTGGAGTTAAAAGAGTCTCCTCCGTCCCATTTTATGTGGTCAGGCATGCCAAGAGACCCTCTGAAAAGAGGGTCTCTCCTATTGGCGTTAGAACAACTATTGCTCCAAGGAGTAATTATGGAGGTTCCTATGGAAGAGTGGGGGTTGGGTTTCTACTCAAACCTTTTCACAGTCCCGAAGCCAAACGGGGACATAAGACCCATATTGGACCTAAAGAGTCTAAACAAATTTCTAAACGTCCGGTCTTTCCGGATGGAGTCGATCCGATCGGTCACCGCTGCCCTACAAGGGGAGGAATGGTTAGCCTCGATCGACATCAAAGATGCTTACTTGCATGTTCCCATCTTTCCAGGTCATCAAAAATTCCTACGCTTTGCAGTAGAAGGGCGCCATTTTCAGTTCAGAGCCTTACCATTCGGTCTGGCCACAGCACCACGAGTGTTCACAAAAATTCTGGCCCCACTGTTGGCCGATCTAAGAACACGGGGTGTAACGATAATGGCATACCTAGACGACCTGTTGTTGATGGACCACTCAGTTGCCAAGCTAGAAGTGGTAATTGTCGATACAATCAAGTATCTAGAGTCTCACGGTTGGGTCATCAACCTGGACAAGTCAGCCCTACAGCCAGTGAAAAACCTGGTATATCTAGGGCTACGGCTGGATTCAGACCAGAGGAAGATTTTCTTACCTCTAGACAAGGTATCCTCTTTGAGGGCCTTGGTCCGTCTGCTTTGTGCAAAAAGACAGCCGTCCATACGCCTGTGCATGAGGCTGCTAGGAAAGATGGTAGCATCATTCGAAGCTGTGCCATACGCCCAATTCCACTCAAGGAATTTACAAAGGGCCATATTGTCAGCCTGGAATGGAAAAGTTCAGGCTCTAGACTTCCCGATGGCTTTGTCCCCTTCCGTTCGGAAGAGTCTCTGCTGGTGGTTGATCCCCCAGAATCTCCAGAAGGGAAAACCCTTCAGCCCGATATCTTGGAAGGTGGTCACTACAGATGCCAGCCTTATAGGCTGGGGGGCAGTACTGGAGCAATGGTCTCTCCAGGGCAGATGGTCAAATGTAGTAAAAACCCTGCCCATCAATCTCTTAGAGATACGAGCAGCCCGGTACGCCCTAGTAGCCTGGACATCCAGACTCCAAGGGTCCCCTGTCAGAATTCAATCAGACAATGCCACAGCAGTGGCATATATCAATCATCAGGGAGGCACCAGGAGTCGTGCAGCCCAGAGGGAAGTAAGTCACATCCTGGAATGGGCAGAAAAGCATGTCCCATGTATATCAGCTGTCTTCATTCCAGGGGTGGAGAATTGGAAGGCGGACTTTCTGAGTCGCCAACAGTTATGCCCAGGGGAATGGTCCCTTCATCCCGAGGTCTTCCGAGCAATATGTCAGCGGTGGGGAACACCGGATGTAGATCTGCTAGCATCCAGATTCAACGCAAAGGTGGACAGATTTGTCTCCCGGACAAGGGATCCCCTCGCTTGCGGCTCGGATGCTCTGGTGTTCCCTTGGGATCAGTTCAGACTGATATATGCATTCCCTCCGCTACAATTGTTGCCTCGACTCCTTCGCAGAGTCAGGTTGGAGAAGAAGCCGGTAATCCTGGTGGCTCCAGCGTGGCCCCGAAGGGCCTGGTACGCGGAGATCATCAAAATGTCTGTGGGGAGTCCTTGGACCCTTCCACGTCGTCCGGACCTGCTTTCGCAAGGACCGATATACCACCCTTCCTTACTAACTCTAAGTTTAACGGCCTGGCTATTGAATCCCACATCCTAAAGAAGAGAGGTCTCTCTAACTCTGTGGTATCAACTATAATCAATGCCAGGAAGCCTGTATCCAGGCAGATCTACTATAGAGTTTGGAAGGCGTACATCACTTGGAGCGAGGCCAGAAAATGGCATCCACGTAAGTACGTTATAGGCAGAATTCTGGACTTCCTGCAGTGGGCTGTAGACAGGAAGTTTGCCTTAAGTACTATCAAGGGCCAGGTTTCGGCCTTGTCAATACTATTTCAAAGGCCCCTGGTTATGCATTCACTTGTCAAATCCTTTATGCAAGGTGTGACTCGTATTATTCCACCAATTAAGGCTCCCATATGCCCATGGGATCTAAATTTGGTTCTGTCGGTTCTGCAGAAGCAGCCATTTGAACCTTTGCGGCACATTTCCTTGGTTCTACTCACCAGGAAATTGATATTTTTAGTAGCCATATGCTCGGCTAGAAGAGTGTCGGAATTAGCCGCCATGTCCTGTAAAGAGCCATATCTGGTTATCCATAAGGACAGAGTAGTATTACGTCCTCACCCAGCCTTTCTTCCTAAGGTGGTATCGAGGTTTCACTTGAACCAGGATGTGGTTCTTCCTTCTTTTTTCCCCAAACCAAGCTCGGTAGAGGAAAAGTTATTGCATTCTTTGGATGTAGTAAGAGCAGTTAAAGCTTATCTAAAAGCCACTGCTCAGATTCGTAGAACGGATTCTTTGTTTGTTCTGCCGGAAGGCCCCAGAAAGGGTCAGGCAGCATCAAAATCTACTTTAGCCAAGTGGATTCGACAGGTCATAATACAAGCCTATGGCTTGAGAAGTAGACCGCCTCCGTTCAAAGTTAGGGCGCACTCCACGAGAGCAGTTGGAACTTCATGGGCAGTGCATCACCAGGCCTCCCTGGCGCAAATTTGTAAGGCCGCAACATGGTCTTCAGTACACACGTTTACTAGGTTCTACCAGGTGGACGTTATAAGTCAGGAGGATGTCGCCTTTGGGCGCAGTGTGTTGCAGGCCGCAAAAGATCCTCATGCCTGATGGCGCCCAGCTTATGTATGGTGTATCCCCCCCCTCATGTGGCATTGCTTTGGGACGTCCCACATAGTAATGACTATGCTGCTCTGTGTCCCGTGATGTATGAACAAGAAAGTAGGATTTTTAAAACAGCTTACCTGTAAAATCCTTTTCTTGGAGTACATCACGGGACACAGAGCTCCCACCCCTCTTTTGGGGACACGTATTGCTTTGCTACAAAACTGAGGTACTCCCGGATGGGAGGGGCTTATATAGGGGAGGGTACTTCCTGTTTTGGAAGTTGCCAGTGCCAGCACCTGAAGGTAATTCTATATAACCCACATAGTAATGACTATGCTGCTCTGTGTCCCGTGATGTACTCCAAGAAAAGGATTTTACAGGTAAGCTGTTTTAAAAATCCTACTTTTCTGTGCTGTGATTGGCCAAGCATGCGGGTCATAGTGCATGCTTGGCCAATCATCAGCCAGCAATGCACTGCGATTCTGCAGTGAATTATGGGCCAGGTCGCGCAACACGAATTTAGCGCGAACGGACCATAACGTTCGTTCTTCATCGAACGCCCGATGTTCGAGTCGAACGTGTGTTCGACGCGAACACGAAGCTCATCCCTATCAGCAATGCAAGAAATAGGTAGAGGAATTTTGGCATCACACTCATTTTAAGGATATTACATCTCCCGAATCATGAGTGCGTACCTTTATTCCAGCCTTCCAGTAGCGTTCTTACCATTCTAATTAATGGTTCAAAATTTAGTTAGAAGGTTTTCGTTAGGTTTGCGGGCATCTGTGTTCCTAAATAGTTTAAGGCTTTCCTCGTCCACTTAAATTTAAAACTTTGTTCTAATACATTTTTAATGGAACCTGGTAGTGCCACCCCCATCGCCTCTGATTTACCATAGTTTATTTTAAGGTTCGACATATACTTCTACTTCTTTCATAAGGTTGGGTAACGAAATTTGTGGTCTTGATTAGGGATGAGCCGAACACCCCGGGTTTGGTTCGCACCAGAACGTTAGAACCCTATTAAATACAATGGATGCGAACGTTCAAAATCTAAAGTGCTAATTATAACGACTAATAAGCATGTTATTGTCCTAAAAAGGGTTTGGGAACCCGGGTTCTGCACCAGGGGACATGTATCAATGCAAAAATAAGTTTTAAAAACTGCCGTTTTTCGGGAGCAGTCATTTTAATGATGCATAAAGTGAAAAAAAAAAGTCAAATATTCCTTTAAATATCGTACCTGGGCGGTGTCTAAAGTATGCCTGTGACGTGGCACGTGTTTCCCGTGTTTAGAACTGTCCCTGCACAAAATGACATTTCTAAAGGAAAAAAAAGCCATTTAAAACTGCTTGCGGCTTTAATGTCATGTCTGGTCCTGGTAATATGGATGAAAATCTTTGAGAAAAATGGCATAGCTACCCCATCACCCCCCCCCCCCCACCCCAGCCCATTACCAGCCCCTTTGGGTCTTGTATGGATATTAAGGGGAACCCCGCACACAAAATAAAAAAGGCCCTATATACTCTGAACAGCAGTATACAGGCGATGCAAACAAGACAGGGACTGTAGGTTTGTTCTTAAGTAGAATCTGTTTTTTAATTTTGAACAGGTTCATTGTTTAAGTGTAGCTCCAGCCAAAAAATATATTTTTAAGCTTTTTGGAAAACATAGGGAAGGGTTATCACCCCTGTAACATTTGTTTTGCTGTCTGTGCCCCTGTTCAGAACATTTCACCTCACTTTCCGTCCCAATGACAACTGTTTTTGAAAAGTGGGGTTTTTATTGAAACAAGGATTGGTGATAAAGCATCAGTATAGAGGAGACACCTTTTTCCCATATTAACTCTTGCAGGAGAGAATTTCCCTTCCTAGGGGTAGATTTCCTCTCACTTCCTGTTGTCTCCTTCCGTTTGCAAGTAGGAGTTGTTTGTAAGTTGGATGTTTGAAAGTAGGGGCCTGCCGTATATACTCTGCTGAAATTTGCCCCTTACATGTTGGTGCTGCCACAACACTGTGAGCCCTCACAGTTACTCTTGGTGGGCGCTGGAACGCCCTGCTGTGAACTATTATATCAGGAATTATATTTACATGCCATTGTTGAACAGTGGTAGGAAAAATTGGGCCTTTGGTGGTGGTGCTGGTGCCACAACACTGTAAGCCCTCACAGTTACTCTTGGTGGGCGCATGAATGGGCCCTGCTGTGAATTATTAGATCAAGAATTGTAATTGCATGCCCCTGTTGAACAGGGGCTGAAAAATTGGGCCTTTGGTGGTGGTGGGGGTGGTGGTGGTGTTGCCACAACACTGTAAGCCCTCACAGTTACTCTTGGTGAGCGCAGGAATGGGCCCTGTTGCAAAGTATTGCATCAAAAATTGTAATTACACGCCCCTGTTAAACAGGGGCTGAAAAATTGGGCCTTAGCCACTGGTGCCACAACACTGCAACCCCTCACAGATACTGTACTTGGAGCACAGCAATGAGCCCTGTTGCAAAGTATTGCATCAAAAATTGTAATTACACGCCCCTGTTAAACAGGGGCTGAAAAATTGGGCCTTAGCCACTGGTGCCACAACACTGCAACCCCTCACAGATACTGTACTTGGAGCACAGCAATGAGCCCTGTTGAAAAGTATTGCATCAAAAATTGTAATTACACGCCCCTGTTAAACAGGGGCTGAAAAATTGGGCCTTAACCACTGGTGCCACAACACTGCAACCCCTCACAGATACTGTACTTGGAGCACAGCAATGAGCCCTGTAGCAAAGTATTGCATCAAAAATTGTAATTACATGCCCCTGAAAAATTGGGTCTTAGCCACTGGTGGCGGCACCCAGAAATAAAAATGTTTTTCCAAGATATCATCATGAATCGGATCATTGAGGAGGAGGAGGCTAGTCAGTCAACATAACAGGACAGTCACTCAGTCAGCATCAGCATCAGTCTTGAAGGGATGTGACATTTGAAAATAAATTATTCTGTTATATCAGCTTCAGGTGCTTGGTAGCTGGTGGTGATCCAAGACTGGTTCATCTTTATGAAGGTCAGTCGATCAACCGAATCGGTGGACAGGCGCACCCTGTGATCCGTGACAAATCCTCCAGCAGCACTGAATGTGCGTTCCGAAAGAACGCTGGATGCAGGACAGGCCAGTAGCTCAATTGCATACTGTGCAAGCTCTGGCCAGTGATCCATCCTCAAGACCCAGTAAGCCAGATGATTTTTGGTGGGAAAGGTGTCCAAATCTGACCTTGCCCCTAGGTATTCCTGCACCATGTATATCAGACGCTGGCGATGGTTGCTGGAACCGATCATACCTTGGGGCTGCGGACTAAAGAATTGTCTGAACGCATCGGTCAGACGGCCACCTTCCCCACCGCTCCTTCTTTGACTGACCGAAGCCTCAGCAACTCGTTGTCCCAGACCAGGAGTTTGTAACCTCCCAGTCTCTGGGAACACGTTGCACAGACCTTTCTGAAAGGCCTCCCGGAGTTGTCTCATCCTCTGCTCCCTCTGCAACGGTAAGATAAGGTCCGCAACCTTAGCCTTGTACCGTGGATCAAGGAGAGTGGCCAGCCAGTAATGGTCCCTCTCCTTGATCCGAAGAATACGAGGATCCTTCCGCAGACTTTGCAGGATCAGGGAGGCCATGCAGCGTAGGTTAGCTGAGGCATTAGGTCCGGAGTCCTCTGGGTCACTGAGGACGACATGATCCGCAGCCACCTCCTCCCAGCCACGTACAAGTCCACGGGTTTCATGGGACTGTAAATCATCCCTAAAAGACTGCTGCTGTTGATGCTGCTGAGTGCCAGGCTCCACCTCCATGCTGACACAATCCTCCTCCTCCTCTTCCTGTGTGATGGGTGGGACAGAAGGAACACTGTCTGGGTAAAGGGGGCCTTGAGAGGCAAGGAAATCCTCCTCTTCCTGCCTCTGTTCTGCCTCAAGTGCCCTGTCCATTATTCCACGCAGCGTGTGCTGCAACAGGTGGACAAGAGGTACAGTGTCACTGATGCATGCACTGTCACTGCTCACCATCCTCGTGGCCTCCTCAAATGGTGCCAGGACAGTGCATACATCCCTGATCATGCCCCACTGGCGTAGGGAAAAAAACCTGAGCTCCCCTGACCCTGTCCTGGTGCCGTAGTCGCACAGGTACTCATTGATGGCGCTCTGCTGCGTGTGCAGCCGCTGCAGCATGGCCAACGTTGAGTTCCACCTGGCGGGCATGTCACATATAAGGCGGTTCTTGGGCAGGTTCAACTCCTTTTGCAGCTCAGCCAGGCGAGCACTGGCATTATAAGATCTGCGGAAATGCACACAGACTTTCCTGGCCTGCCCCAGGACATCCTGTAAGCCCGGGTACCTGCCCAAGAACCGCTGCACCACCAGGTTAAGGACGTGAGCCACACAGGGCACATGGGTCAGTTGTCCCTGTCGGAGGGCGGAGAGGAGGTTGGTGCCATTGTCGCAAACCACCATTCCTGCCTTAAGCTGGCATGGCATCAACCAACTCTTGGCCTGCCCCTGCAGAGCAGACAGAACCTCTGCCCCAGTGTGGCTCCTGTCCCCCAAACACACCAGCGCAAGCACGGCATGGCATCTTTTTGCCTGCGTACTTGCGTAGCCCCTTGAACGCCTACGGAGCACCGCTGGTTCCGAGGACAAAGCACAGGAAGAGGCCATGGAGGAAGAAGAAGAGGAGGGGATGGAGGAGAGAGGTGTGTCACAACAACCAGTAGTAGCATTTTGGAGGCGTGGTGGCGGAACAACCTCCAACACTACTGCACCTTGTGCTGCATCCTTCCCAGCTGCCAAAAGAGTGACCCAATGGGCCGTGAAAGAAAGGTAACGTCCCTGTCCATGCCTGCTGGACCATGAGTCAGCTTTAATATGCACCTTACCGCTGACCGCCCTGTCCAGCGAGGCATGGACATTGCCTTCCACATGCCGGTAGAGAGCCGGAATCGCCTTCCGTGAGAAAAAGTGGCGTTTGGGAACCTGCCACTGAGGAACCGCACATTGCACAAACTCACGGAAGGGGGCCGAGTCTACCAACTGAAAAGGCAGCAGTGAAAGCGCTAGCAATTTAGCCAAGCTAGCATTGAACCGCTGGGCATGTGGATGGCTGGGAGTGAACTTCTTTCGACGGTCCAGCAGCTGGGGCAGGGAAATTTGCCTGCTAGAATCGGATGTCGGTGTACTGCTAGCAGAGTGCCCGCAAGTACTTGGCTGTGACACACCTAATTCTACACCTTCATTCCTCTCAGTGCAGGTTTCAGAGAGGACTGAAGGTATAGTGGGGTTCGAGATCCCAGCTGATATGGTGCAAGGAGAGGTCCGCTTTGTTCTTTGGTGTGGGTCTTTAAGGTAGGCTTGCCAACGAGCTGCATGGCAGGTCAACATATGTCTGGTCAAGCATGTGGTGCCCAAGCGGCTGATGTTTTGGCCACGCGATATACGCTTGAGACATATGTTGCAAACAGCAGCTGTGCGATCTGATGCACTCGACTCAAAAAAGGCCCACACCAAATAACTTTTTGAATAACGGGCAGAGGCAGCACCCTGCACAGGCGGAGCTCTGCGGTGTGATTCAGTCGGTGTGCTGCCCTCACGCTGGCCCCCCGAGGGCATCCTGCCTAGTTGGAGATGTGCCTCCGCCTCATCCTCCTTCTCCTCCTCTCTCCTATTAGGCACCCACGTGGAGTCAGTGACCTCATCATCCCCTCCCTCCTCATCACTGGAACCAATCTGGCAGTATGCTGCAGCTGCTGGAACATGACTGCCAGATTGGTGTCCTTCTTGAGCATCCCCTCTCTCTGCTCTCACGCTACTGCCTTCATCTAGCTGGGTATCATCATCAGACCCTTCGAAACGCTGGGCATCCTCCTGGAGCATGTACCCAACACTGTGCTCAAACAGTTCGGGGGACTCCTCAGGAGGACATGGTGGGTCTAGGGAAGGAGTGACTGATGATGACATTGATACCAGGGAAGAGGACGCTTTGGCAGCTGCTTTGTCAGTACCCTGAGCCTGGGTGAGAGAGGATGAGGAGGGTTTGGTCATCCACTCTACCAAGTCTTCGGCATGATGCGGCTCAACACGTCCAGCTGCCGAAAAGAAGGACAAGCGTGTCCCATGGCCACGTGCTGATGATGATGCAGCGCGTCCACGACCAGCACTGTTGTCTCTAGACACAGAGCCTGCTTGCCCTCTTTTATTGGCTCCTGACTGTCTGCCTCTCCTTGTTTGCCTTCCAGACATTCTAATGGCCTGCAGGGAGATGTGAAAACACAGCAATAAGGCCTAGCTTCAGGAGTATATTTAGCAGGAAGCACACTACGCCCGCTGTAAGTACTGCAAATGCCTGTTAGTGTAACACACCAGGAAAACACAGCAATACGGGCTAGCTTCAGGAGTATATTTAGCAGGAAGCACACTACGCCCGCTGTAAGTGCTGCAAATGCCTGTTAGTGTACACCAGGAAAACACAGCAATACGGGATAGCTTCAGGAGTATATTTAGCAGGAAGCACACTACGCCCGCTGTAAGTGCTGCAGATGCCTGTTAGTGTAGCACACTAGGAAAACACAGCAATACGGGCTAGCTTCAGGAGTATATTTAGCAGGAAGCACACTACGCCCGCTGTAAGTGTTGCAAATGCCTGTTAGTGTAACACACTAGGAAAACACAGCAATAAGGCCTAGCTTCGGGAGTATATTTAGCAGGAAGCACACTATGCCCGCTGTAAGTGCTGCAAATGCCTGTTAGTGTAACACACTAGGAAAACACAGCAATACGGGCTAGCTTCAGGAGTATATTTAGCAGGAAGCACACTACGCCCGCTGTAAGTACTGCAAATGCCTGTTAGTGTAACACACCAGGAAAACACAGCAATACGGGCTAGCTTCAGGAGTATATTTAGCAGGAAGCACACTACGCCCGCTGTAAGTGCTGCAAATGCCTGTTAGTGTACACCAGGAAAACACAGCAATACGGGATAGCTTCAGGAGTATATTTAGCAGGAAGCACACTACGCCCGCTGTAAGTGCTGCAAATGCCTGTTAGTGTAACACACCAGGAAAACACAGCAATACGGGCTAGCTTCAGGAGTATATTTAGCAGGAAGCACACTACGCCCGCTGTAAGTGCTGCAAATGCCTGTTAGTGTAACACACCAGGAAAACACAGCAATACGGGCTAGCTTCAGGTGTATATTTTGCAGGAATCACACTACGCCTGCTTTAAGTGCTGCAGATGCCTGCCTGTGTTACGCAACAGGAAAACACAGCAATAAGGGCTAGCTTCGGTTGTATACTGTGCAGGAGGCTTAGCAAAAATATCACTGACACTGTCCCTACCTATCCTTCTCTCTCCCTGCACACAAGGTTTAGCAGAATATCACTGACACTGTCCCTACCTATCCTTCTCTCTCCCTGCACACAATATCACTGACACTGTCCCTACTAGTGATGAGCCGAACACCCCCGGGTTCGGTTCGCACCAGAACCCGCGAACGGACCGAAAGTTTGCACGAACTTTAGAACCCTATTAAATACAATGGATACGAACGTTTGAAATCTAAAGTGCTAATTATAACGACTATTATGCATGTTATTGTCCTAAAAAGGGTTTGGGAACCCGGGTTCTGCACCAGGGGACATGTATCAATGCAAAAAAAAGTTTTAAAAACTGCAGTTTTTCGGGAGCAGTCATTTTAATGATGCATAAAGTGAAAAAAAAAGTCAAATATTCCTTTAAATATCGTACCTGGGGGGTGTCTAAAGTATTCCTGTGAAGTGCCACGTGTTTCCCGTGTTTAGAACTGTCCCTGCACAAAATTAAATTTCTAATGGAAAAAAAGCCATTTAAAACTGCTTGCGGCTTTAATGTAATGTCTGGTCCCGGTAATATGGATGAAAATCTTTAAGAAAAATGGCATAGCTACCCCATCACCCCCCCCCCTACCCCAGCCCATTACCAGCCCCTTTGGGTCTTGTATGGATATTAAGGGGAACCCCGCACACAAAATAAAAAAGGCCCTATATACTCTGAACAGCCGTATACAGGCGGTGCATACAAGACAGGGACTGTAGGTTTGTTCTTATGTAGAATCTGTTTGTAATTTTGAACAGGTACATTGTTTAAGTGTAGCTCCAGCCAAAAAATCTATTTTTAAGCTTTTTGGAAAACATAGGGAAGGGTTATCACCCCTGTAACATTTGTTTTGCTGTCTGTGCAGTGTGCACCTGTTCAGAACAGTTCACCTCACTTTCCGTCCTAATGACAAATGTGTTTTGAAATTATTATTTTTTTTATTGAAACAAGAATTGGTGATAAAGCATCAGTGGAGAGGAGACACTTTTTTTCCCATATTAACTCTTACAGGAGAGAATTTGCCTTCCTAGGGGTAGATTTCCTCTCATTTCCTGTTGTATCCTTCCGTTTGCAAGGAGGAGTCGTTTGTAAGTTGGATGTTTGAAAGTAGGGGCCTGCCGTATATACTCAGCTTATATTTAAAAAAGGGGGGGTGTATCCGCGCTAACTCAGATCTCCTGTGGATACTCTAAAACCATATAAGGTAAAAAGAGTAAGTGGAAAAAAACGTGAAGGGTATCATGCATATGTTTAGATATACATGAAAAATATATATATATATATATATATATATATACACATGTAGCGATACCCTCAGCTTAAGCGGGCCGCAAGGTTTGATTTGGGCCCTGAGTACAGCTCTCCAACCCACCGGCAATCGGCTCTACCCACTCTGGCACAGCTAGTCTAAAGGATACACACATATATCCTTATACTTTAAGAGAGAGATTCAAACATAGAACAGTAATAAAGGGATAACGGATTTTACTTCTTGTTATGCAAAGAAAACACACAGCAATGACAATATGATTTTTAACTTGTATGCAGAGCCCTGCAATGACAGTCACATTACACCATAATAATAAAGGGGGGGGGTAAAGGAACGCCACGTGGGGCGACCGTTAACTAGGTACCCTATGGTACAACAGCTAAATGTATACCTAACGGATCAGGCCTGATCCCTTACTCTAAAACTTAGTCCTGTAAGAATAATGGTTTCTTCACCGGCTTGCTGTAGAGGTGGTGCACATAAGAATAATAAACACTTTGTAATCCAACAGGGAGAATCTGAACAACTGACCGTACTTCACTAGAGATCCTCTGGATCAGTCCTGCTGTGGATCTCCAGTGAGAGTCTTAAAGTGAGGTGGTAGGCCTCGGCAGTCTATAGGCACAGTACTATAAACAGGTTATTGGATGAGCTTTCGCTCAGCTCACCCTCCGGACGCGACCCGTCCGGGACTTCCACCGGCTGTGTCGTCACTCGCACACAGCGGTTGCTGCCATCGGGTCTCCCATCCAATCTAGGCTGCAGGCAGGAGATGTTGGATGCCACCCAGGCTCGCAAAGGGTGGAAGGCTCTTTGGTTCGCTGTAAGAAGTCCCCAGGCTTCAAGCCCTCACACAGCACAGCTCCGCACAGGTGGATCAGTCTCAGCCGTCCCGTGTCCAAAAGAGAGCGAGTCAGGCCTCGCCCCTTCCTTAAATCACTTCCCCCATGAGTCTCCGGGGCATAACCCAAAACATCCGGTGAACAGTGGACCTCTGGGAACCGTAGTTCTTTCTCCTAATTAAAGGGGAAACACCCCGCTACACACTCCCCCCACTAAAACTCTTTGGTCCCCAAAGATAAACAATTTAACAACCATTCTGAACCAATTTACTGAATGCGGAGTATGATGTTGGTACAGGGAATTTCCACCAAAACTCAGAGGTGGGGTTCCCTATACCACAGGTCACACTAGCATGGGTGGCCTGTCTAACTGTGCCAGAGAGTGAGCTGGGGTTGCCTTCCACCAAATGAACAGTGGAAGGATCTGAGCACTTAGTACTTCTTCTGGCAGTGGCAACAGAGTCCTCTGAACTTTTTCCCAATTGAGGGTAGGTTAATCTCCTGGGAGGCCTCACGACTCTGTAAGTTCTTTGCTCCCTTGGGACTTCAGGCTCAGGTACCACAGGCTCTGCGTCAGGAACACTTTCTGACACCATCACTGATTCTGGGGCCTCTTCCTCCTCTGCTTCTGAGTAAAGGCCCGGAATATCTTCCCAGCATTCAGGCACATCACTGGATGGAATGAACTCTGTAGCCTCTGGGTTCAGGGTCCCATCCTGTGTATCTTCAGTGGGTGGAAGGTCTATGGCGGAACTCCCTGGAGTTGAGGAGGGCCATAGCCACTCAAGTTCTCCCCTCCCATCTTCACTTGGTTGGGAAGCCTGTCCATCCCTAGCTCGGAGGGTCTGAGACCGAGTGTTGGGTCTGGGGGTATCCAAGATGGAAACAGATTCCGTCAGGTTCTTCACTGAAGGTATCCTGACTGCCTCTTTAAGTGGGAGTAAGTGATTTCTGTGCCAGGTTTTCAAGGGTCCCACTCTCCCCTCTGGCTTTAACTTATACACCGGTAGTCCAGGAAGTTTTCTACAAATGACATAAGGCTCGGACCTCCATCTATCAGCAAGTTTATGCTTCCCTGGGATCCCTAGGTTGCGTAGCAGCACACGGTCTCCAGGCTGCAGGTCTTGCACTCGAACCTTCAGGTCAAAGTTCCTTTTATTTCTGACCCCTCTCCGGTCTGAGGCCGCTTGGGCTTGTTCATAGGCCGCTTTCAGTTTATACCTAAGTCGGTCCACATATCCTTTGTGAGAGGTAGCAGAGGTATAGTCTAGGGAAATGCCAAAGGCCAGATCCACTGGCAATCTTGCTTCTCTCCCAAACATGAGGCGGTAGGGAGAGTAACCCGTCACATCACTGGTGGTGCAATTGTAGGCATGCACCAAAGTGGATATGTGTTGACTCCAATGCTGCTTCTTCTCTGTCTCCAGAGTCCCCAGCATGTTTAACAAAGTCCGATTAAACCTCTCAGGCTGGGCATCTCCTTGTGGATGATAAGGGGTAGTCCTGGTCTTTTCCACTCCCAGGGAGTCCAGTAGGTTCCGGATCAGGCGACTCTCAAAGTCCCTTCCTTGGTCGGAGTGGATTCTCTGTGGTAATCCATAGTGGACGAAGTATTTTTCTAGAAGCACCTTAGCTACAGTGGAAGCCTTCTGGTCTCTGGTGGGGAACGCCTGTGCATAACGGGTGAAATGATCGGTTACCACCAGAACATTTCCCAATCCACTCAAATCGGGTTAGAGGCAGAGAAAGTCAATGCATACCAGATCCATTGGGCCTTGACTCTGTAGGTGGCCCATTGGGGCAGCTTGATGGGGTAGAGTCTTCCTCTGGATGCATCGTGCACAGGAGTGGCAATATTCCTCCACTTCAGCCCTCATACAGGGCCAATAGAACCGGCTTCTGACAAGTTGGAAGGTTCTTTCAGCTCCCAGGTGACCATGCTGGTCATGTAAGGCAACCAGCACAGTCTCTCGGTGCTTCTCTGGGAGAAACAACTGCCATTTATCCTCGGAGTCATCAGAGGGGCCCCTTCGGTAGACCACTCCCTGATGGACCTGTAGCTTGTCTAGCTCCCTCCATAGCAGACGAGCCTCCTTGGAGGGGTGATGTCGAAGTTTCTCTGGACTCTCGTTTTCCAATGCTTCAAAGACCAATCTCCCTATGGGGTCTTCCAATTGGTCGCACCTCAGTTCCTTCTTAGACAGCTTCGACAAGCCTTCCTCTTCAAGTTGAGTCACCCCACAGTAGTGTTTTGGAACTCCCACTGTGGTAACTCCTATTTCCTCTGCTCTGGAGCCTCCTCGGGCTTGGAATTCAGCTCCTTGACAAAGGGCCCGCACCCTGTCCGGTGCTACCTGAGTCCAGTCCTCCCAGTCATCAGCCATGGCATGAGATCTTCGGGACAGGGCATCTGCATCCCTATTTCCAGCCCCTGGTCTGTACTTCAGACTGAAGTTGAACCCAGATAATGCAGCTAGCCACCTGTGTCCTGTGGCATCCAACTTGGCAGTGGTGAACAGGTAGGTTAGGGGGTTGTTATCTGTTTTCACTGTAAACTCTGCTCCATAAAGGTAGTCTCTTAGTTTGTCCACAACTGCCCATTTGAGGGCCAAGAACTCCAACTTATGGGTGGGGTAGTTTTTCTCCGAGGGGGTCAGACTTCGACTCACATAAGCCACTGGTCGCATTTGCTCTTCATGCTCCTGATAGAGCACTCCCCCTAGGCCTTCATGACTAGCATCAACATGTAACTCGTAGGGTCTGGTGGGATCAGCATAGGCCAATACTAGGGCTGTGGTGAGGCTCCTCTTCAAGGTTCTGAAGGCCTCTTCACACCTGGGGGTCCACTGATCTTGAACCGACTCCCTGGGTCTTCTAGGGCCCAAGCCATCCTCTTCCCCTTCAGTCCGGAGCAGTTCATTTAAAGGCTTGGCAATACGGGCAAACCCATCCACAAACCTCCTATAATAGGAGCAGAACCCCAGGAAAGATCTAAGTTCGGTGACTGTTGTGGGTCTTGGCCAGGAGGTAACCGCCTCCAACTTCTCAGGATCAGTCGCCACCCCTTTTTCAGACACTACGTGTCCCAGATAATTCACCGAAGACTGGTAGAACCGACACTTCTCGGGGGAAAGCTTCAACCCCTCTTCACTAAGTCTCCTCAACACTTTCTCCAATCGAGCCTCATGTTCCTCCAGAGTTCTCCCGAAAACAATGACATCGTCCAGGTACACTAGGACTTCTATGAGGTTCATGTCTCCGACAGTCTTCTCCATGAGTCGTTGGAAAGTAGCTGGGGCTCCAGATAGGCCCTGGGGCATTCTGTTAAACTCAAAGAATCCCACAGGAGTTATGAAAGCGGTCTTTTCCCTATCCTCTGGGTGCATGGGAATTTGATAGTACCCACTCTTGAGGTCCATCACGCTGAACCACTTAGCTCCAGACAAACTCTGTAAGGCGTCCTCTATCCTTGGCGTGGTGTACTGATCAGGGGTGGTCCTCCTGTTGAGAGTTCTGTAGTCAATGCAGAGCCTCAGCGACCCATTCTTCTTCCTGACCACCACTATTGGAGAGGCATAAGGGCTTCGGGACTCTCGAATCACCCCAGTCTTTTTCAGTTCTGCAAGCTGTTCTCTCAGATCCTCCAGATCTGCCAGCGGAACCCGCCTGACTCTTTCCCTGAACGGTTTGTCTTCTTGCAGACGGATGCGGTGGGTAGCACTCCTCGCACGCCCCACATCGAATTCATCTTTTGAGAAAATCTTCTCCCATCTAGTCAGCTGGGCCTTGGCTCTCTCCTTCCAGGCCCCAGGTAAGTTCGGGTTTTCAATGGAAAGTTTTTCCCAAACATCTCCTTCTTCACCCGCTTGCTTCACTTCTGACCAGCTGACTGGGACAGCAGGACTCACCTGTCCCAGCAACATCCGGGCAGGTATCTCTATGGCCCTTCCTGTAGAGTTCCTTACACTCACCGGGACTCTTCCCCTGGCTTTCTTCAAGGCCTTGATTGGAATCACTTCCGGTATCACTTCCAGGCCTGAGTGATCTTCCCTTGGGTCGGATTCCAGCATGACAAAGGGGCCAGGCTGCTCCCAGGTGAGCTTCACAGTGGCCTTGAGGCAAGCCACCTGTCCGGGCTGCAGCACCACTCCTTCTCTCCCCAGTCTCCACACCTTCCCTATCCCCTCTCCTGGGGTCTTCTGCTCCAACACTAACCGTTGGTAGGCTGTCTTCAGCATGGGATGGATGTTTGGATCTTGATGGCTCCTCATCTTCACCAGGGGGGTCAGAAGTCTTCTCACTAGATCCGTATTGGTGCCTATGATGAGGGACATCTGGTTGGCCCCGGGTGGTCTAGGACACACAACCGCCAGGGTGTCGAATACTTCTGTCTTCCCAGCCACAGAGGGGTCGAATGTCAGCTTTATGGGTAGATAACCATCATAAGGGAAACTCTGCGTTCCCAGGCCCCATATCTCCAGCTCTTCTATCTTCCGTATAGGCAAATGGCTTAAGTGCCTATCATAGAAGTCTCTATACAATAAAGTCACTTGAGCTCCAGTATCCAGAAGGGCCTTTGTATATACTCCTTCCACCTGGATAGATACCGTGGGGGACGGGCCGACCAGTTCTTCTGGGTACGGCCGGGTTGAGGTCACTCTATTCTGAGAACTTGTCTTCATCCAGTTGGTTTTTGACTTTGTTCTCCCCTGAGCCTGGTATGCATTGACCCTCGCCACCCTAATGGGGTTACAAACCCGCTGAGGGATGTTATTGTCTCTTGGTTGTAGGCATTCCTTCTTGGGAGTGCTAAATTTCTTCTGAGGGGTCTTGTCCCCTCTCTCTGGTGTGTATCTTGGTTGAGAGACCCTAAATTCCTTCTCAAGGGTCGTGTTTTCTCTCTTCCTCTTCCTTCTATTCAGTTTGGAGCTCACTGAAAGAGATGGGCACCCGGTTGACTCCCTCACCGGGGCCCTCTGGCGTTTCCCGCCGGCTGGCGATTATCCATTTTCTTCTTCTTAGGACTGGAACACCTACTGGCAAAGTGGCCACTGCCTCCGCAGTTGTAGCATAACCTCTCTTCTCGGTCCCGAGTGGGACTCGGTATTGACGTATCTGGGAACAACTCCTTTCTGGGGCTTGGTTTCTCTGCTCCACCTTGACCTTTCGCCATTATAGCAGTCATCATCTCCATCATCTGGGACATCTGCAACTTCAAAGTGTCCACCTCCGCTCCCCTATCGGGAGTCATGGCCGGTGTAACTATTGCTACCGGCTGTTTGACGGGCTCTATCAGGCGTTCTTTTTTTTTTTCTTCCAATATAGCCTCTTCCTCTCTAATCATTCGGATGAGGTCAGGGTACTCCAGATTCCTCCCATCCTGCCGGGCACGCAGTGTCCATGCAATTGGATCCATGGGTTGAGCTCCCCTCACTACCTGTTGAGCACGGGCCTCATCTACTTTCTCTGGGCTGATCCCCTTCTTTAGGATCATCCTATGCAGTATTTTGTCCAGGCGTCCCATATAGTCTGATAGTTTCTCACCTTCCTTCTGATAGCAATGCTCCAGCTGATAAGCAAGCTCTGTGACTTTCTCTGTCCCACCAAACACATTCTGTAACACATCGAGGCACTCTTGTGCAGTACAATCTGCCTTGCTCATCTTCAGGTTGCGTACGGCCTCTAGAGCAGGCCCTTTCAAACTTTCCACAACCCTCTGTTTTTTTCTGCGGTCCGGAACTTCCCATTCCTCTAGTGCCTGAGTTGCTCTGTCTAGCCACTCCTCAAATCCCTCTTCTTCCAAAGGTACTGGTTTCCTCCCTGAAAACATCCGGAGTTTCCTGTACCCCGACATCGGGTAATCTGTGGGCTCTTTCTTGCACTGAGCTACAAACTCCCCCAGAACAGCGCATAATTCTGCACTAAGGGTGCCTGGGCTTGTCCTGGGACTCTTTGTGTCCTTCTGTGGGGATGACGGGGAAGATGGCTGCGGTGACAGTGTTATTTTTGTCTGAGGGCTGTCTCTTGTGCGCGGCAGCGCATGCAGCAAATGATAGACCTGATCGTCCTCATCTTGTATGCTGTTGCCTCTAAACTGTTCAGGAATTTCTGCCTGCCATTCCAGTAAGACATGTGAAAGTCCACCACTAGTTTTCACATCTATCACCCATGGTTTGTGAATCGGTGATAGGGACATTATGAGTTGTATCATTGCTTGTGTCTGCCATATCCCCGGGAGTTCTATAACTGCCGTCCTGGCTGGGTCTACGCCCCATCTCTTGTACCACTGTCCCACCTCTATCGGGTCCATGCCGGTAGCTTCTGGCGGTTTCACCGCTGTCTCAGTAATCCCGGATGTACGAGCCCCCACGTGTAGCGATACCCTCAGCTTAAGCGGGCCGCAAGGTTTGATTTGGGCCCTGAGTACAGCTCTCCAACCCACCGGCAATCGGCTCTACCCACTCTGGCACAGCTAGTCTAAAGGATACACACATATATCCTTATACTTTAAGAGAGAGATTCAAACATAGAACAGTAATAAAGGGATAACGGATTTTACTTCTTGTTATGCAAAGAAAACACACAGCAATGACAATATGATTTTTAACTTGTATGCAGAGCCCTGCAATGACAGTCACATTACACCATAAGAATAAAGGGGGGGGTAAAGGAACGCCACGTGGGGCGACCGTTAACTAGGTACCCTATGGTACAACAGCTAAATGTATACCTAACGGATCAGGCCTGATCCCTTACTCTAAAACTTAGTCCTGTAAGAATAATGGTTTCTTCACCGGCTTGCTGTAGAGGTGGTGCACATAAGAATAATAAACACTTTGTAATCCAACAGGGAGAATCTGAACAACTGACCGTACTTCACTAGAGATCCTCTGGATCAGTCCTGCTGTGGATCTCCAGTGAGAGTCTTAAAGTGAGGTGGTAGGCCTCGGCAGTCTATAGGCACAGTACTATAAACAGGTTATTGGATGAGCTTTCGCTCAGCTCACCCTCCGGACGCGACCCGTCCGGGACTTCCACCGGCTGTGTCGTCACTCGCACACAGCGGTTGCTGCCATCGGGTCTCCCATCCAATCTAGGCTGCAGGCAGGAGATGTTGGATGCCACCCAGGCTCGCAAAGGGTGGAAGGCTCTTTGGTTCGCTGTAAGAAGTCCCCAGGCTTCAGGCCCTCACACAGCACAGCTCCGCACAGGTGGATCAGTCTCAGCCGTCCCGTGTCCAAAAGAGAGCGAGTCAGGCCTCGCCCCTTCCTTAAATCACTTCCCCCATGAGTCTCCGGGGCATAACCCAAAACATCCGGTGAACAGTGGACCTCTGGGAACCGTAGTTCTTTCTCCTAATTAAAGGGGAAACACCCCGCTACACACACATATACACATACACATATATCTTCTATTTGGCTTTAGGTGCTGCAAATGAATAACTGGAATATGCAATTACAAATATATGAGAAATAAAGAACAAATGCGCAACCTCTTAGTGACAAATACTATACTAAAAATTTGCAGCTGACATAGTGCTGCAATTTGGTGTATGTAAAACAACAAAACAAACTTTTCATAAAAAGCACAACAAAGTTCATAGAAGGGATGGCCACTCGGAATATTATCCTATATTCCCCACATTAAAGATGGGTGCAGGTAAAAATTCAACACTTCCCAACTTGCTCAGGTAGAAAATGGATGTACAAACTGCTTACCAGATCAGACGGATCCCCATTACAGGGATCTTTTGAGGCTCAATGTCCTTCACGGATCACTCAGATGGTAGGAACCCAGCAGCACATCCAGCAGGAACTCCAAGGAACACGTCTGCAGAGGCAGGGAAAAACCGAACCACCTTTCTGTTGCTCAGCTTGTCAATTCCCCCTCCAGGCGTGTTAGATTGTATAGTGGGATTTAAAAGGAAAAAAGACGCTTCATGGTGCAGTATTCCTAAAAATAAGATACCCTTTATTTACAATCCTGGGTATGATACATGAAAGCGCCAAAATTTTCAAACGAAAAAAAGGATTCTCAGCTGCGGTGTAATCCGATCAGCTGATGCGTGGTGACGTCAGGATCTTACAGCTCCGCCCGACGCTGCGTTTCTCCGTATGAGGCTTTGTCTGGGAGAGGAGGCTGGATCTACTCAGCTGAAATTTGCCCCTTGCATGTTGGTGTTGCCACAACACTGTGGGCCCTCACAGTTACTCTTGGTGGGCGCATGAATGGGCCCTGCTGTGAATTATTAGATCAAGAATTGTAATTGCATGCCCCTGTTGAACAGGGGCTGAAAAATTGGGCCTTTGGTGGTGGTGGTGTTGACACAACACTGTAAGGCCTCACAGTTACTCTTGGTGGGCACAGGAATGGGCCCTGCTGTGAATTATTAGATCAAGAATTGTAATTACATGCCCCTGTTAAACAGGGGCAGAAATATTGGGCCTTAGGCACTGGTGCCACAACACTGCAACCCCTCACAGATACTGTACTTGGAGCACAGCAATGAGCCCTGTTGCAAAGTATTGCATCAAAAATTGTAATTACACGCCCCTGTTAAACAGGGGCTGAAAAATTGGGCCTTAGGCACTGGTGCTGGTGTCACGACACTGCAACCTCTCCCAGATACTCTAGTTGGAGTGCAGGAATGAGCCCTGCTGCAAAGCATTGCATAAAAAAGTGTAATTACATGCCCCTGTTAAACAGGGGCTGAAAAATTGGGCCTTAGCCACTGGTGGCGGCACCCAGAAACAAAAATGTTCTAACAAGCTATCATCATCAATCGGATCATTGAGGAGGAGGAGGATAGTCAGTCAACATAACAGGACAGTCTCTCAGCATCAGCATCAGTCTTGAAGGGATGTGACATTTGAAAATAAATTAGTCTGTTATATCAGCTTCAGGTGTTTGGTAGCTGGTGGTGATCCAAGACTGGTTCATCTTTATGAAGGTCAGTCGATCAACCGAGTCGGTGGACAGGCGCACCCTGTGATCCGTGACAAATCCTCCAGCAGCACTGAATGTGCATTCTGAAAGAACGCTGGATGCAGGACAGGCCAGTAGCTCAATTGCATACTGTGCAAGCTCTGGCCAGTGATCCATCCTCAAGACCCAGTAAGCCAGAGAATTTTCGGTGGGGAAGGTGTCCAAGTCTGACCTTGCCCCTAGGTATTCCTGCACCATGTATATCAGACGCTGGCGATGGTTGCTGGAACTGATCATACCTTGGGGCTGCGGACTAAAGAATTGTCTGAACGCATCGGTCAGACGGCCACCTTCCCCACCGCTCCTTCTTTGACTGACCGAAGCCTCAGCAACTCGTTGTCCAGGACCAGGAGTTTGTAACCTCCCAGTCTCTGGGAACGTGTTGCACAGACCTTTCTGCAAGGCCTCCCGGAGTTGTCTCATCCTCTGCTCCCTCTGCGACAGGTACCCTTGTACCGTGGATCAAGGAGAGTGGCCAGCCAGTAATGGTCCCTCTCCTTGATCCGAAGAATACGAGAATCCTTCCGCAGACTTTGCAGGATCAGGGAGGCCATGCAGCGTAGGTTAGCTGAGGCATTCGGTCCGGAGTCCTCTGGGTCACTAAGGACGATATGATTCGCAGCCACCTCCTCCCAGCCACGTACAAGTCCACTGGTTTCTTGGTACTGTAAATCATCCCTAAAAGACTGCTGCTGATGATGCTGAGTGCCAGGCTCCACCTCCATGCTGACACAATCCTCCTGCATACATCCCTGATCATGCCCCACTGGCGTGGTGAAAAAAAACCGAGCTCCCCTGACCCTGTCCTGGTGCCGTAGTCGCACAGGTACTCATTGACCAGGAAAACACAGCAATACGGGCTAACTTCAGGTGTAATATGATCAGGAGGCACACTCCGCCCGCTGTAAGTGCTGCAAATGCCTGTTGGTGTAACACACCAGGAAAACACAGCAATACGGGCTAACTTCAGGTGTATAATGTGCAGGAGGCACACTCCGCCCGCTGTAAGTGCTGCAAATGCCTGTTGGTGTAACACACCAGGAAAACACAGCAATACGGGCTAACTACAGGTGTATAATGTGCAGTAGGCTTAGCAACAATGACACTGACACTGTCCCCTGCCTATCCTTCTCTCTCCCTGCACACAAGGTTTATCAAAGAATATGACACTGACACTCTCCCTGCCTATCCTTCTCTCTTCCTGCACACAAGGTTTAGTAAAGAATATGACACTGACACTGTCCCCTGCCTATCCTTCTCTCTCCCTGCACACAAGGTTTATCAAAGAATATGACACTGACACTCTCCCTGCCTATCCTTCTCTCTCCCTGCACACAAGGTTTAGCAAAGAATATGACACTGACACAGACACTGTCCCCTGCCTATCCTTCTCTCTCCCTGCACACAAGGTTTAGCAAAGAATATGACACTGACACTCTCCCTGCCTATCCTTCTCTCTCCCTGCACACAAGAATAGCACAAAGAATATCAACACTGTCCCTGCCTATCCTTCTATTTCCCTGCGCCGGAACACACTACACAAGGCTGCCGTGCTGGCGGCCTTTTATAGTGTGGGGCGTGTGCTAAACCCCCATAGCTATAATTGGCCACAGGCAACCTGCCTGTGGCCAATTATGGCTCACCTAGCTGCCGGCGCTGTGATTGGCCAAGCATGCGGGGTCACAGTGCATGCTTGGCCAATCACAGCACCGGGATTGCACTGCGATGGCGCAGTGTATTGTGGGCCGTTCGCGTCACTCGAATTTGGCGCGAACGGCCCAAATCGTTCGATGTTCGCCAAACGGTCGAACACCGAGCTCATCCCTAGTCCCTACCTATCCTTCTCTCTCCCTACACACAATATCACTGACACTGTCCCTACCTATCCTTCTCTCTCCATACACACAATTTCTCTAACACTGTCCCTGCCTATGTACGACTTTCCCTGCGCCGAAACACACTACAAAAGGCCGCCGCGCTGGCTAAACCCCCCTGAGCTATAATTGGCCACAGGCATCCTGCCTGTGGCCAATTATGTCTCTCCTCGCTGCCGGCACTGTGATTGGCCAAGCATGCGGGGTCACAGTGCATGCTTGGCCAATCACAGTGCCGGGATTTTGGGCCGTTCGCGTCACTCGAATTTGGCGCGAACGACCCAAAACGTTCGATCTTCGTCGAACGATCGAACACACGATGTTCGAGTCGAACGCGGAGCTCATCCCTAGTCTTGATAGTGAAAACAGCATATCATCTGCGTAAGCCGAAACTTTGTATTTCTTTTCCCCAAATTCAATACCCCTAATATCCGGATTCTGTCAAATTTTATTTAAAAAAGGTTCTAATGTCAAGGCATATAAAAGAGGCGAGAGGGGACAGCCCTGTCGTGTTCCATTTGTAATTGTGAAAGGCTTAGAGTAAACCCCATTTACTTTTACAAATGCCCGAGGACTCGCATACACTCCCGCTATCCATTGTACCATCCTTTCTCCTTTCTCCTATGCCCATTTGTTTTAATACCTCAAACATACCTCAAACATAAGTTTACTCTATCGAATGCTTTTTCTGCATCCGTATTCAAGAAAACACTCAATATCTTTTTTTGATTAACTTGATAAATCAAGTTTAATACTTGAATAGTACTATCCCTTGCTTCTCTTCTGGGGATAAACCCTACTTGATCCAGATGTACTAGTTGCGATAGATGGGGCTGTATACGGTGTGCTAAAATTTTTGTCAAAAATTTTAAATCAACATTTAATAGAGATATTGGTCTATAGCTGCTACATATCTCGGGATCTTTCCCCTCTTTTGGTATCAAGGTAAGATGAGCAACTACAGACTCAGGGGGTAGCACCAATGTTTGTCCAACTGCATTAAATACCTTAATCATGTATGGCCCTAATTGTGTAATACATTTTTTGTAATATTGTATGGTAAAACCGTCTGGGCCTGGTGCTTTACCATGTTCAATTGTCTTCATTATTGTTTGCACTTCCTCCATGGTAATTGACCCTTCTAATTTCCTTCGGTCTGGTGATAATAATCTGGGCAGACATGTCGAAGTCACATATTTCCTCATAGACCCAGGAGAGGCTCCTGTTTCTGGAAGATTATATAAAGCAGAGTAATATTCTCGAAACTCTTGTGCTATCTCTTTTGGAAGTGACTTTTTCAGATCTGCTTTTCCTTTAATGGTTGGGATATAAGACCGAGTCAGTTGTTTTTTAATTTTTTTTGCTATTAGCTTACTGCATTTGTCTCCTGAATTGTACATCTCTTTCCTCCCATATTGTAGGACCGCTTCAGCCTTATATCGAAGTAGGTTTGCTATTTGTCTCCTTAAATGCGCTACCTCATTTCCTAATTCTCTTTCTGTTGTCTTCTTATGTTGTGTCTCTAATCCCTGTAACTTTTCTAGTAAATATTTTAACTGTTCTTCTCTGGCCTTTTTTACTTGAGAACCATGTTTAATTAAAATACCTCTAATTACCGATTTATGGGCTTCCCAAACTATTCCCGGATCACTTTCTCCATTATCATTTATCTGAAAATACCATGTAATTTCTTTAATTAAATCTTCCATAATTTGGGGGTTTTGTAGTAAACTTTCGTTTAACCGCCATCTCCATTCCGATGAATGGCTCCCCCCCCCCCACCAAAGTCAACTCCATCGTGACAGGTGCATGATCTGTTTTCTATTGAGATGTCACGTATTGAGTGTAACAATTGATGAGGGACTAGGAAAAGATCTGTTCTTGAGTAGCTTTGATGAGGGTTTGAAAAAAAAGTATAGTCTCTCTCCCCTGGGTGTATAGTCCGCCACCCATCTACTAGTTGTAATTCATGTAGTTTCCGTAAAATACGCTTTCTAATTCCGTTAGGTACTGATGAGGTCCCATTGGAGGTATCTACTCTTGGGTCCAATGGGATATTTAAATCTCCTCTACATATCAATTTTCCTTCACTAAAGTCCCTAAATTTTGACAACAGCTTAATCAAAAAGCTATCTTGATGTGAATTTGGGGCATAAATAGTGGCCAAAGTCACGCTCCTTTAAGAAAAAGGTATCTTCCCCCTGGATCCGAGCATTTATCTGTAAGTGTCCAAGGTATTTTATTTGAAATCAAAATGGCTACTCCCTTCGTCTTAGCTTCCTGGTTGGAAGCTTGGTATACATTAGGGAAATATCTATTTTGAAGGTATGGAAAAGCCCCTTCCCTGAAATGTGTCTCTCGTATAAATCCTACATCTGTATTTAAATGTTTTAATTCGTTCAACAACATTTTACGTTTTTCTGGGATAATAAGCCCTTTAGCATTTAATGAAGTTACTCGTATTCTATCCATCTTCTATTTTTCAGAGATATTAGCTAAGCTATTCTTCCTATCGTGTCTAGGAGAGGCGAGAAGGAGGTGGGGAGAAAAAAATAAAAATAAATTAGGGGTGGGATGGAGAGAGGATGGGTCTAGGGATTAAACCACGGCTCCTACTTGGGACTTCGATTTTCCCGTAGGTAGCCGAATTGGGGGTGTTGGTCCAGCTATGACGTGGGTGGCTGAGCTCCCCCCTCACCCTTCCAGTCCGCCATTTTCTATTTTTTTTTTACCTTTTATATTCTCTTTTTACATTTTTTTTTTTATTTTTTATAACCCTGTAAGTCAAGCCCAGTCTCAACCTGTATTTGTTCCCCGTCTCTTATCGCAAGTCCCCTCCCACCTCCCTTCCTCCTCTATTTCTGGGTATTAGCCTTTTCCCTTTTTCTCTTTCTTTCTCTTTCTTTCTCCCTCTTCTCCTCTCCCCTCCCTCTTTCCTCCTCTTATAATAGTATTCCTGGTCCTTCTTCCCCCTGTCCGCCACCCTTCCTCTTCCGTTCTCCACCTATCCTCCTTATATCTGGCTCCCTTCATAAAATGGATTCTTCATTTAGGTTCTACCTTTCCTGCCTTCTTCCATGACCATCTCATCTTTTCCTCTCTCACCCCTTCTTTCTTCCCTCTAAATAGTAATATATATTAACTCCATATAAGCTTCAAATCTCAGCGAATCCTAAACCAGATATCCTCTTCTCCCAGGGTCCACCCCTACTAATAGTACCAACCCCTTTGTCCCCTTTCTTTTTACCATTCAATTTCAGAATGTTTGTATTTCTTTAATATAAATTATATTCCACATAATCATAACATGCCTTATCACATTGTCTTTTTCTATGTATCAAACAATTACATATGACCAGTTAACATTTACCATTTGCCATTTTCCTACATATGCATCTCCTTCCTCTCACTCCCCATTCCCCATTTCCTAACAATAGTCCCTATAAAAAAAAATCCCTATAATAGTTCCCAAGGAAACTGCTCTTACAGGGTATGGACATTCATTCTCTCTAGGATTCTCACTTCCAATATTTAACATGTTTTAACTCTCTATTCCTGTGTTGAAATGCCCAGTTTTCTTGTTTGTGGTCCTCCTCTGCGTTGCCTTCTATCGATTGGATGCAGCCAATCTGAGACCTCGCATCCCTCTACTCCAAAAAAATTAAATAGCTCTGGTAGCTCAGATGGTAGAGAAAGTAAAAATGAAAGGGATCCCTTCTTTACAAAGAGTGATATTGGGTATCCCCAGGTATATGATCCCCCCACAGATTTGATCTTTTCTAAAATCGGTCTCAATATCGCCCTCCGTTGTAAGGTTGCCCGAGAAAGATCGGGTAAAATTTTAATTGACATTCCTTCAAACATTATTGTCCAGATTTCCCATGCTTTGCGACTGACCTATTCTTTATGGGTGTAGCGATGGAATCGTCCAATGATATCTCTGGGTCTTTCTAGGTTCAAGGACCGGGGGCCCTAAAGCATTATGTAATCTATCAAATTCAATTTCTCTTGGGGCAGTCACTTCTCCCAATTGTTTACATATTGATAAAACCATTGTATGTAAAGAGGCTTCCTCGTTTTCTTCCGAAATCCCCCTAAACCTCAGGCTCAACCTCCGACTCCGATCTTCGATTTCCTCAAATTTTAACTTTATTAATTAGTCCTGCCCCTCCTGTATGGACTTCTTTTCCTGTTCTTCTAATCGTGCAATCCGATCCTCCAATTTTGCTGTATGATTTCCTTCCAGAGAGATTTTTTCTGACAAGTTTTGTACCTCTGTTCTAATAGCCTGCATTTCCTTTCGATCATTCTCCTCTAAGCGGGACACCAATATTTCCATCTCTTCTCTCGTTGGAAGAGTTTGTAATATGGCCATCTCGTCTCGGGTTGGTAAAGCTTGTAGGATAGACATTAAGTCTGATTCTCCCGTCATTTTATCCATTTCTGTTCTCTGGGTATCAACAGGTCTGTATTCCTCACTTATTTCTGGGGTCTGTGAAAGACTCATTCGGGGTGGGGCTCTGGGTATTTCTGTATATTCTACTTCTCGTGTCTCTACTATTGAGGCTCTGGCTACGGCTGCCTGTGTTCATGGAAAGAAGTCCTTGATCTCTTGTTGCACAGGTTGCGGCTTTATAAGGCACTTCTGGGTCTGTTTTACTTCCTGCTTCTCCTCAAGCTTTTTATGCTTTTTATACTCTTTGTATTGCTCATCCCGTGTTCATCCCATGTAATATCTCAGATACACAGTAGACAATATTGCAAAACTGTATCCAGCTACCTGGACCAATATCCTCACAGTCTAGTACATGATAGCATATATAGTATACTCCGTATATCAAGGAGGAAGCTAAGAAGCAATTGAGAAGCTAATTTGGTGAGTTCAGAGATAGTTCCCACACACCGTGGAACAGACACCTCTCCTCCTCCTCTCGTCCTCACCTGTTATGTCCTGCTGATGTCCTGCTGAATCTCGTTATTCCAATATTCAGCTGCCCGCTGTCCGCAATTCACCTCCTCCTACCCTTGTAACAGGATACCTGCGTCGTGGCTATGCTAGCTCGAGAGGGAGCACGGTCCTTCAGTCCTTATGTAGGCTCTTTATAATGATACAAAGCTTTATCCGTTTATCTGTCAGAATTTTTCCGTTTATCTGTCAGTTTTATTTACATTTCAAAAGAGAGTCCAATCCCATATGCAAAAAGGGAGAAAATGAAATGAAATAGTCACAATAGTCACCACTTGCAGTAATATTACACTCGATTGAGCCAGGAGTGTTTAAGAATTCAAAGAGTTCAAAGCGTGGCTTAATAAACTTGTAGCATGAGTATGGTATAAACACAGTACCTTGAATTGACTTTCATTTCTAGGGCATACAAACCCACATGCGATGGACCCTCCAACACGAAGAGCAAGGAGCCAGATCGTAACACTGCTAGAAAGGGAGAGCTCGTTCCTCCAGATGGATGACGTCTCCCCACTGCGACGCTGGCTGGAGACTCGGGATTCCAGCGGCGTTGTGTAACAGATGGCCCGTTCAGCACACTCGTCCACTGTAGGTAGGTTCACTGATGCTGCTGCTCTCTGGTGGGGATGTGAAGAGCTGCCACTCGGTAATACAGATCCTTAATACACTAGCCGGCATATAAACAGGGTAATTCCGTTGCTGTAAAGTTCCTGTAAAGTTCCTAAACTGTGTACATAGACACTGTTATGCTGATATACTTTCCATGCTGGCATACGGTCTCAGAGCTGCAGGGTCTCGCTTCTCTCACTGGACATTTGGAGGGTTTGCACGGAGCTCAGCTCACAACCTCCCTACTCCGCCATTGCTAGGCCACGCCCCCCAGTAGGCTGATCTACCTCAAAAAGGAACTCCCCGCAAAGGGCACATCTCCCGAAAGGGCGAAGCTGCACGGCCAGTCCCTGACACTTTGGACAGATCATGCCCAAGGCCTCTGCGTCTCTGCACATGTAAAGGGCAAAGCGACCCCGGGGCTTTAGCCAAATTCCTGTATTCGTCAAAGGGGCAGCAAATGAAGCAACGTCCATGGCTGAAGCAATTGGGAACCCACGAGGTCCCGGGGGAGCAGAGATCCATGGAGCGGCAGACATGTTGCTTCGTCACCGATCCAATCTGTACTGTCCTTTGGCGTCAACACACCATGTGTAGCACACACCTAGCAGGGCTCCTCCCCTTTTCTCTCTTCTTCTGCACGCAACTCGCGGGCTTTTCCAGGCTCGAGACACGCCCACGAACTACGCAGCTAGAAATTAACTAGGCCCGTACCTCTATCTCTCTCTCACAAATGGCGCAGCTCAAATTCTCTCAATATGGCCGACTTCCAGAAAACACACACAAGGGAGAAAATAAAGTCCAGCTTCCAGGGGCAACTGCAGAATCCCGGACCCGAGCCCCCACGTGTAGCACCACCCTCTCCTCTTAGGGTAAAGGAGAGGCACCTATGCCACAAGCCCGTGTCCTCTAGTTTAGAGGTCAGGCTGTGTATATGTTCCTGGGTCCCGCAGCGAGTTACCTCCTTCCACTGGTTCCCATCTCCAGAATGTAGAGACGAGTCTGTACTTTTCCCTCTTTAATAAAGTCAATGTCCAAACCACTTAAACTCCAACGTTGAGTTTATTTTGTATCTTTGCTTGATAGGTAAGAGAAAGAGTACGTGAGAGATAATAGTTGAACTAGAGCAGATTCAGGCACAGAACTCCCAGATTCATCCCCACTCGGTCCCGAGTGGGTACAGCTCACCCAGATAGTCCCTCAATGGTCCTAGCAGCCGGTGTGGAGCTCGAACAAGTGATTTAAATCCTCCAAGGACAAGTTCAGTCTGTCCTCAAAGAGCAGCAGCACTCCCTCCGACAGGTCACCAGGCCTTTCCCGAGACAGCAATCTAACCATCACTCATCTCCTGTTATGGGACCGATCCTCCACTGGCTTCCTCTTGGTCAGAGCGGATACCCTCACCCGGGTATCCTGGGACTCCTAAATTCTGCCTGTAGACCCAGTTGAAGGTACTGGGCCTACCCGGAATGTTGCGGTCTCGGGCCGAAGGTGTCAGAGACTCCTCAGTTGGGGTACACACCCCCCTCCTTAGGGGGCACACTCCTCCGGGTACTGGTCCCCAGGTCTCTCTCTATAAAAATGGCGTCTGCCTCTTTTATATCCTCTCCTGGCATGCACAGCAGGCAGAACCCGCCCACTGCATGGTAGCCGAGAGAGGACATCCAATAGCGCCAATGCAACCTATGGTTCAACCCTGACCCAACATGGCAGCGCCACCTGCAGGCCACAGGGAACTCTACATAGGCACACAGCAATAAAGCAGAGTCCAGCACAATTAGAAGGCCCGAACCATACTAGTGCTCGGGTCATCCCCCTGAATTTAGACATACGGACCCCCCTAAATTTGGAGTACCCGCTACATATATATAAAACACCTTCCGAAATTTGAATTTCGTATAGAATGAAATCAAATTTGAATAGAAAAGATTATAATAGAATAGAAAATAATAGCATAAAAAAACAATAAAACAGAACAGAAAAAATATATGTGTGTGTGTGTATATATACCATCTTCCAAAATTCGAATTTCGTATAGAATGAATTTGAATTTGAATACAAAAGATTAGAATAGAAAATAATAGAAAATAATAAACTAGAAAAACATATTCTATTTTATTCTATTCTGTTCTATTGTTTTTCAATCCTATTCTATTCTTTTCTATTTTCTATTCTATTCTAATCTTTTCTATTCTAATTCAAAATCATTCTATACGAAATTTGAATTTCGGAAAATGGTTTTATATATATATATATATATATATATATATATATATATATATAAAATTTTTAGGGTTAACCCTATTACCGTATTTATCGGCGTATAACACGCGCCGGCGTATAACACGCTCCGGCGTATAACACGCACCCCAAGTTTAGGAGGGAAGTTTAAGGAAAAAAACTTTTAGGAGGGAAGTTTAAGGAAAAAAACTTACATTTAAATGCCCATCAATGCAGCCTTATCAGTGTCCATCTGCGGCCTTGCCCAGTGCCTTTGCAGCCTTGCCCAGTGCGTTTTCAGCATTGCCCAGTGCCTTTGCAGCCTTGCCAGTCTCTGCCCTGATTTAAAATTGGCGCCGATTTCCGCTGACTGTGAGCGGAGAGGAGCGAGCGGAGCCGAGATACAGAAAGCCGAGTGTACTTCGGCTAGACTCGGCTCTGCTCACAGTCCCGCGCATCTCCACTGATTGCGAGAGGAGAGGAGCGAGAGCCGCTGACATACAGAAAGCCAAATGTACTTCGGCTAGACTCGGCTCTGCTCACAGTCAGGGGCGGGACTGCGAGAGGAGCCGAGACTAGCCGAAGTACACTCGGCTTTCTGTATGCATTTTTTTCCCCACAAATAGAGCTTTCTTTTGGTGGTATATATTTCTTGCGCTATAAACAAAATCTGCGATTTTTATCGTGACTGCGATATTGCGGCGGACACATCGGACACTTTTGACACATTTTTGGGACCATTCACATTTATACAGCGATCCCTGCTATAAAAATGCATTGATTATTGTATAAATGTGACTGGCAGGGAAGGGGTTAACACTAGGGGGCGAGGAAGGATTTAAATGTGTTGCCTGGGAGTGATTCTTACTGTGGGATAGGGGACTGACTAGGGGAGGTGACCGATGGTTGTCCCTATGTACAAGGGACACACCATTGGTCTCCTCTCCCTGACAGGACGTGGATCTCTGTGTTTACACACAGAGATCCACGGTCCTGCTCAGTTACTGGGCAATCGCGGGTGCTGGCGGCCATCGCGGCCGCTGGGCATGCACATCGGGTCCCCAGCGATGCGGCCGACGCGCGCGCGCCCCCCTAGTGGCTTCGGAAGGCACGACGTCATATGACTTCTGCCCAGAACAATAGGGTCTTCCGCCCGCCGTCATTTGACGGTGGGCGGTGGACAAGCAGTTAAAGTGAAACAATAAAAGTGAAATATTCCTTTAAATTTCATACCTGGGGGGGGGGGTGTATAGTATGCCTGTAAAGTAGCGCTTGTTTCCTGAACTGTCCCTGCACAAAGTGTCATTTCTGAAGGAAAAAAGTAATTTAAAAGCACTCGCCGCTATAATGAATTGTCGGGTCCCCCCAAATTCAATTACCAGGCCCTTCAGGTCTGGTAGGGATATTAAGGGGAACCCTGCGTCAAATTTTAAAAACAAATGACGTGGGCTTCCCCCCAAAAATCCATACCAGACCCTTCAGGTCTGGTATGGATTTTAAGGGGAACTCCACGCTAAATTTTAAAAAAAAATGGCGTGGAGTTCCCCCCAAAAATCCATACCAGACCCTTTTTCCGAGGGGGGGCCAGGATCTGGGGGTCCCCTCTGTTAAAGGGGTCTTCCAGATTCCGATAAGCCCTCCGCCCGCAGACCCCCACAACCACCGGGCAAGGGCTGTGGGGATGAGGCCCTTGTCCCCATCAACATGGGGACATGGTGCTTTGAGGGGTCACAGACCCCCAAAGCATCCTCCCCATGTTGAGGGCATGTGGCCTGGTACAGTTCAGGAGGGGGGGCTCTCTCGTCCCCCCTCTTTTCCTGCGGCCTGCCAGGTTGCGTGCTTGGATAAAGGGAACTCCACGCCATTTTTTTTAAATTTGGCGTGGAGTTCCCCTTAAAATCCATACCAGACCTGAAGGGTCTGGTATGGATATTTGGGGGTAACCCTACTTATTTTTTTTTTATTTGACGCAGGGTTCCCCTTAATATCCATACCAGACCTGAAGGGCCTGATAATTGAATTTGGGGGGACCCCCACGCATTTTTGTTTTTTAATCAATGACTTTTTTCGTATTGCCGGGAGCTGACAATTCATTATAGCCGCGAGTGCTTTTTTTTCCTTCAGAAATGACACTTTGTGCAGGGATAGTTCTAAGCACGGGAAACAAGCGCTACTTTACAGCCATACTATACACACCCCCTAGGTACGAAATTTAAAGGAATATTTCACTTTTATTGTTTCACTTTAAGCATTATTAAAATCACTGCTCCCGAAAAAACTTCAGTTTTTAAAACTTTTTTTTGCATGGATACATGTCCCCTGGGGCAGGACCCGGTCCCCAAACACTTTTTATGACAATAACTTGCATATAAGCCTTTAAAATTAGCATTTTAGATTTTTCATGTTCGAGTCCCATAGACTTTAACGGTGTTCGGATGTTCGAACAAATGTATTGCCTGTTCGCAAGTTCTGGTGCGAACCGAATTGGGGGGTGTTCGGCTCATCCCTATATATATATATATATATATATATATATATATATATATATATTATCGTCTTCAAAAATTCGAATTTCGTATGGAATGAATTTGAATTTGAATACAAAAGATTAGAATAGAAAATAATAGAAAAGAATAAACTAGAAAAACATATATTCTATTTTATTCTATTCTGTTCTATTGTTTTTCTATTCTATTCTATTCTTTTCTATTTTCTATTCTATTTTAATCTTTTCTATTCTAATTCAAATCATTCTATACGAAATTCTAATTTAGGAAAATGGTTATATATATAAATATTAGAGTTAGGGTTAACCCTAACCCTATTATACAGTGCAGCAAAAAAGTATTTAGTCAGCCACCAATTGTGCAAGTTCTCCCACTTAAAAAGATGAGAGAGGCCTGTAATTGTCATCATAGGTATACCTCAACTATGAGAGACAAAATGTGAAAACAAATCCAGACAATCACATTGTCTGATTTGGAAAGAATTTATTTGCAAATTATGGTGGAAAATAAGTATTTGGTCAAAATCAAAAGTTCATCTCAATATTTTGTTATATATCCTTTGTTGGCAATGACAGAGGTCAAACGTTTTCTGTAAGTCTTCACAAGGTTGTCACACACTGTTGCTGGTATGTTGGCCCATTCCTCCATGCAGATCTCCTCTAGAGCAGTGATGTTTTGGGGCTGTCACTGGGCAACACGGACTTTCTACTCCCTCCAAAGGTTTTCTTTGGGGTTGAGATCTGGAGACTGGCTAGGCCACTCCAGGACCTTGAAATGCTTCTTACGAAGCCACTCCTTCATTGCCCGGGCGGTGTGTTTGGGATCATTGTCATGCTGAAAGACCCAGCCACGTTTTCATCTTCAATGCCCTTGCTGATGGGAGGATGTTTGCACTCAAAATCTCACGATGCATGGCCCCATTCATTCTTTCATGTACACGGATCAGTGGTCCTGTTCTGTTTGCAGAGAAACAGCCCCAAAGCATGATGTTGCCACCCCCATGCTTCACAGTAGGTATGGTGTTCTTTGGTTGCAACTCAGCATTCTCTCTCCTCCAAATACGATGAGTTGTGTTTCTACCAAACAGTTCTACTTTGGTTTTATCTGACCATATATATATATATTGTGAGGGGGTTAACTCGACAGCGGGTGTGTGTGACCCCCTGGATGGGTTCACCACACAAAACAGGCACAGCAGACAGAGTTTGTAGTTGCAAAAACGAAAGGTGCGGTTTATTCAAACTATTTACAAGGGGAAAACAGCAAAACAAAAAGAAACATGAAAAGAAATCCTGGTCAACTTGACCACTCACTACACACGTTGGTGTCCCTAACTAACAACTGGGTACAGCCTTGTGCTGTCCCAGTCCCTAGCTCCCTGCTTTTTTTGAAGTTCTTACAATAACCACACAGGCTTTGGCTCCCCGCACAGAGATTACACTCCCCAGACTATCCACACAGATCTGGTTCCAGGTTGGAGCATCTCCCTCAGCATGCTGGGAGTTCTTGTAGAGGCCTCAATGAGCCACTTGATTCAGCTTGGCTCATTAACTCTTCCCCTGCAAGACTCCCAGCACTCCCCCTAGTGGTATAAATCGGCATAAAGCCTGAATCTAGGACATATATACCTTCCATCCTGGATGCAACCTGGTGACTTTACCGGCCTGCTGTCACATACCCCCCCTCTTGTTTTAACCTTGGGGTTGGAACACAAGCAATCAGGCATGCATGTACTCGAGACAAAGCATCCACATTCCCCATTTGAACGCCAGGGCGATGCTTTACTGTAAAGTTGAATTCCTGTAGGGCCAGGAACCACCTATTCACTCTTCTATTTGTCTCTTTGTTTTGAGCCATCCACTTTAAAGGAGCGTGATCAGTAATCATGTCAAAGTGCCTACCTAGCAGATAGTACCGAAGGGAATCTAGAGCCCACTTCACCGCTAAACACTCCTTCTCAATCGTGGCGTAATTTACCTCATGGGACTTCAATTTCCTGCTGCGGTAAATGATTGGGTGCTCTTCCCCTTTCCAGAACTGGGACAATACTGCTCCTAACCCAACGTCTGATGCATCACTTTGTACGACAAAGTCCCTAGAGAAGTCTGGTGAGTACAACACTGGCTGGCTACATAAGGCCTTTTTTAAGAATTGGAATGCTGCCTCTGCCTCTGGGGTCCATTTAACCATGACCGACTCTTTCCCTTTTGTCAGGTTGGTTAGGGGCACAGCCTGAGAAGCAAAGTGGGGAATGAATCGCCGATAATAACCAGCGATTCCCAGAAAGGCTCGTACCTGCTTCTTGCTGTTGGGACGTGGCCAATTCTGTATGGCCTCGACTTTGTTGACTTGGGGTTTTATTACTCCCCTCCCAATGGTGTACCCAAGATATTTGGCCTCCTCCTGCCCAATGGTACATTTCTTGGGGTTGGCCGTAAACCCAGCTTCCCGGATAGAGTCTAGGACTGCTTGCACTTTTGGCAGATGTGAGGCCCAATCTGTGCTGTAGATAATTACATCATCCAGGTAAGCCGCGGCATACTTCTGATGGGGCCTCAGTATCTGGTCCATTTTCCGCTGGAATGTGGCTGGCGCATTCTGTAACCCAAACGGCATTCTTTTATATTGGAACGCCCCGTCTGGAGTTACAAATGCGGTTTTCTCCTTGGCTTACTTGGCATGGGGAATTTGCCATTACCTTTTTGTGAGATCAAGAGTTGTCATGTATCGGGCTGTTCCCAGCCGGTCGATCAACTCATCTATACGTGGCATGGCGTAGGTGTCAAATTTTGTAACTTTGTTCAGTTGTCGAAAATCGTTACAAAATCGCCAGCTCCCATCTGGTTTAGGCACTAACACAATGGGACTTGACCAATCACTTTGGAACTCCTCTATCACCCCTAACTTAAGCATTTTCTGTACTTCCTCACGTATTGCCTCCCGTCGGGCCTCTGGGATCCGATAGGGTTTTAGTTTCACCCTTTCACCGGGCGGGGTAATAATATCATGCTCCACGCCAGACGTTTGTCCCGGCAGCTCAGAGAAAACCTCCTTGTTGCGAAGCACAAACTCCTTAACCTCCTGTTGTTGGGAGTTTGACAAGGTGACTGCTATTCCAACCTCAGGAATCCCGCAATCAGAGTGAGCTGGTGACAAAGTTTCCGCGACTAGGGATTCCCTATCCCTCCAGGCTTTCAACAGATTAACGTGATAGATCTGTTCGGGCTTTCGCCTTCCTGGTTGTCTGACCTTGTAATTCACTTTGCTCACTTTTTCCATTATCTCATAGGGGCCTTGCCATTTGGCGAGGAATTTGCTTTCAACCGTAGGGACAAGTACCAATACCCTATCCCCCGGGGAAAAGGTACGGGTCCTGGCTCCACGGTTGTACACTCTCTGCTGTGCCAACTGCGCTTGGGCCAAATGTTCCTTTACGATTGGCATTACCTGTGCAATTCTATCTTGCATCAGGGCGACATGCTCAATCACACTCCTGTGGGGAGAACTCTCACTTTCCCAGGTTTCCTTGGCGATATCCAACAGCCCTCTGGGGTGTCTCCCATAAAGTAACTCAAAGGGTGAGAAACCCGTAGAGGATTGGGGTACCTCCCTAATAGCAAACATTAAATAGGGAATTAGACAGTCCCAATCCTTTCCATCTCTATCCACCACTTTCTTTAACATTTGTTTTATGGTTTTGTTGAATCTTTCAACCAACCCATCTGTTTGGGGGTGATATACAGATGTACGCAATTGTGTCACTTTGAACAACTTACACAGCTCTTTCATAACCCGGGATATAAAGGGTGTACCTTGGTCCATAAGCAGTTCTTTACAAATACCCACACGACTAAAAACAAGAGATAGCTCTTTGGCTATGGTTTTGGCCGAGGTATTTCGGAGAGGAATCGCTTCCGGATAACGGGTGGCATAGTCCATTATAACCAAAATGTACTGGTGCCCCCTAGCAGACTTCATTATCGGACCTACCAAATCCATTGCGATCCTCTCAAAGGGGACCTCAATGATGGGAAGAGGTACCAGCGGGTTACGGAAATGTGGCATCGGTGCCGACCTCTGACACACAGGTCAGGAGGAACAATAATTTTCTGTTTCCTTCATGACTCCAGGCCAATAGAACCTCTGCAATACTCTCTCTCGGGTTTTCTCTATCCCCAGATGACCTCCAAGAATGTGCCCATGGGCCAACTCTAAGGCCTCGTACACACGACCGATTTTCTCGTCGTAAAAAACACGTCGTTTTTTTCGACGAGATTCTTGTTAAGCTTGTCGATTTTCTCGTCAAGCTTTCTATGCGTACACACTGTCATTTCCCAATTTCCTTGTGGTTCTCTGCGCTCACGTCCAGCACGTACGACGGCACTATAAAGGGGAAGATCTTTTTTCTTGGCGCCACCCCTTGGGCTGCTTTTGCTGATCTCGTGTTACCGCGTGTGAAGTAAAAGTTTGGGAAGAGACGATTCGCGCTTTTCAGTCTTCGTACTTTTCAGATCGTTTTCTGCCGTTCAGTTTGTGCTTGTGGGTTCGTATCTTGACTTTCAGGGCGTCTAGGCAGGTCGTATCTGTTTTACAGTGCGTTCTTGCCTGTTCGTTTCTGAATTTCAGTTCGTTATTCATAGGCCTTGCTGTTCTAAAGTGCGTTCTGTTCTGTACGTTCTGATTAGACGACCGTTTCCTAGCCATGTCGCCTGGACGTTCTCGTCGTCGAGTTCGTGCTGTGCGTGCGCTTGGTGTTGGTCTGCTTGTTTTGGACCAAGACCAGTCCATGAATGGTGTGAGGAGGAGTTCATGGACCAAGAATTGGTTGCTCCAGCGGGACCAATTCTGCCACATGCCTCTGCTGCGGGAGATCGTCGAGAATAATCCTGAGGACTACAGGAATTTTCTGAGGATGTCTGACCCCGTTTTTCAGGAACTGTTGGCTTTGGTGTCCCCCTATATTACCAGGAAGGACACCGTTATGCGGGAAGCCATCAGTGCTGAGCAGAGGCTCATCGCCACGTTGCGTTACCTGGCGACAGGGAGAAGTCTTCAGGACTTGAAGTTCACCACAGGCATCTCCCCCCAGGCTCTGGGCCTCATAATCCCAGACACCTGTTCTGCTATTATACAAGTCCTGCAGGAGGACTATATTAGGGTAAGTTTTCTCCCTTCACATCACATTTTATGTATTACATGTATGCTAATGTATTGTATTTCTTTCATCCTTTCCTAATTACCATGATTGTAATATGCTGAGAATGTCCCCTTTGTCCCCATGCATGCTGGAAGTTTTTAAATGCCCCTTTTTTATCCTCCCTAAATATTTCCCCTCACTAACTTTTCCAGCAGGGGCGCCTGTTGCTCCAAATGTTGGGGGGTTACAACCCCAATTTCGGAAATAAACTTCCTCCTTTTTTGCTCTGTTGCCTAATAAACGCCCCCAGTTGTCCCCTCCAATGCAGCCATTTAGTCCCCTCTATTGCAGCCAGTTTCCCCCCAGCCCTGCACTTACCTTCTTGTGGTCAGCGCCATCCTTCTTCTGTCCTTGATGTCTTCTCCTTCCCTTCATGTTGCATCAGCCAATCATGTTACCATTAAACAGACTTGGTGAACATGATTGCCAGAGCTGCCTGTCAGTGTTTACACAAGGAATGCCCCCTCCTTGCGTCCCCGATTTTTCTTTGAGGAAGCCAATTACATCCCTCAGGTTGTAATTTGCAAGACTTTTTTAATACCTGTTTCTGCTCTGCAATTTTAACCCCCTAAATGACGCAATGAATCATATGTCGGTCGCTTTACAAGAGGCCATCCACCTGAATAGTGTGCGGCATAGACAATACATAGGTTCATGCAACGCATGAACCTATGTATTGTTCTGAGTGATGGGCACAGGAGAGAGGGGACAGTGCTCCAGCGCCCACTCTGGACGCACCGCCACTGCAATGCTATCCTGTGGCCAAACACATCTCCCCCCCCCCCAAAATAATTTAGTAATGGCCCATCAGAGGGGGTGATGAATATGATAAATGTGCCTTCCATTATACTTTTTTTACACACCTTAATAAACGTATAATTAGATTGATGTTGGTCTCTAATTTTTTGGTCTTGAATTTGCTTGTAATGTATGCCTTTGTTTTTCTAATATTATTTCATCTTGTTTCACTCCACAGCTTCCTTCAAAGCCACAGGAATGGCAGACTGTGGCATCGGAGTTTGCCACGCGGTGGGACTTCCCCAACTGCGGTGGTGCCATAGACGGGAAGCACGTCCGCATCGTGCCGCCACCCCGTTCTGGATCCTACTACTACAACTACAAGGGGTTTCATAGCATTGTGCTGATGGCGGTGGTGTCAGCACGGTATGAATTCCTCTATGTTGATGTAGGGAAGAATGGCCGGATGTCCGATGGGGGATCCTTCATCCAGACGGAGTTTGCCCTCCGTCTCCAGAGTGACGACCTTGCATTGCCACCGGATGCAGGGAATATTGAAGGACTCCCCTTTGTTTTCTTGGCTGATGAAGCCTTCGGACTCGGACGGCATCTTATGAGGCCATTTCCACAGAGGACCCTGACCCCAGAGAAGAGTGTGTTCAATTACCGGCTGGCCAGGGCCCGAAGAGTCGTTGAAAATGCCTTCGGCATAATGGCCAGCCGGTTCCGCCTTTTTATGACTTCCATCCACTTGGCGGACTACAAAATAAACTATGTAGTGTTATGCTGCTGTGTGCTACACAATTTTCTTTGCCGCAAAGCGAATTCATATATGGCCTCAGTTTTGCCAGAGGCTGGACTTTCCCCTGCAAATCCCCTTCCGGGCCTGGAATCTGCCCGTCTTGGCTTGCCCCCCCAAAATGCCCGTGTGGTTCGGGACAAATACATGGAGTATTTCACGGGTAGGGGGGCAATTCCTATGCCAGCCTATGTCTAAGTATCCCAATAAAAATCTTGTTTAAACCTTTAATTATTTGTTCTTTCCTGTCTCCTAGTTTGTCTTTGTGCATTTGTAGTGGCAAGTGTATTTTACTTTAGTAAATAACAACCAATTTCACTATGTTACCTTACAAAAGAACCAAATAAGCTTAGAGAGTATTATAAAAAGAAGCTACACGTTGTTTGTGGTCAAATATTTTACTCTCTGCACATTTTTTTTTGTTTTACTTTGGGGTTGGCCTGACCACAACCCGTCAAATTTTGGCTTATGAAAATACAAAAATACCACTTGCATTTCTAAAATGACAACATTGGATACCTCTGAGCAATCTGAGACATTCAGTTACACAAACTATGTCTCTATGTGCCCGTCCTAATATGGGGTCCTGCCACCCCTTGCCCAGCCAAAAATTCAATATGCACACATTTTTACTTTTTTGCAAATAGGAAGTTTACAATCCTGATCCCTATTGTCAACATGTGCTATCTGCCATCAGGGGTGATCAATGGATGTGTTTTGGGGGTGCATCCCCTTCCTCAGTTCACCGACTTTTGATACGAGGAAGGGGTTGCACCCACAAAAGACGTACATGGATATCCCCTGATGGCAGATAGCACATGTTCACACACTGTGTGCATATTCAATTTTTGGCTGCTTTGTTACTCAAAAAATTAGTAAAAATATAAAAACAAACATGTAAAAACAAATGTGTTTGGATGGCTTATTGAATTCTCCCCAAAACATCGAGAATGTCTTTAAATGTTTGTTCCATCACATGGATTCTTTGTTTAATTAGGTCCAGTTCCGTGCTACATTCCATCACTTGCTGGATGAGGCGGAGGGCACTGTCAGCAGAGAACGGTGTGCTATCCTTCACAACATTTCCATCCCCTAAAAACCATAAAAAAAAATTAATAAAACTCTGCAGGCCTACCTCGCTTACCTTAAGCTGTGGTGTCAGATACTGACCTGTTGTGGTGACCAGATCCACAACGTCATCCACCTCTCCTTCCTGCACTTCTCCTTCCTCCACCTCAACTTCCTGCACATCTTTCGGTTGTGGATCTTTGGGAGTTTGGGGTTGCTTGGAAGTTGTGGGGTGCATGTGCTCCCTGGAGTGTCCTCCTCCCAGTCTTCTCTCCCCTATGAGAATAAAACCAAAGGTCTATTTATCACACTGTAAAAATCTCATTTTTAAACTTAAAACAGGCTAAATTGTTTGGAAGTGGGGTACAAGTGTGTGTTTGTGCGGAATTTAAAGAAAAAAATGCATTCTTTATGACCCCAAATATGTTTATTATTCACATTTGGATGTAATTTTTTGGACATGGAGGCACCACAAATAAACTCTGATGCACCTGTGTGGGACACCCAAAAAAGGCGGGTCTGGTGGCCCACACTATAGTGCTCCAAAGTACAGATGTGGAAGCAGCTGCTGAGTGTCCTCTCCTTTACACTGATTAAAGTTTGCATTTCATTCTCCTTACAAACACATCATCTAGACTTAAAAATTATCCACAATACTTGATCAAAAATGGCAGATGTCTAATTACTTTTGGGGGTCTTAAATAAGCCAAAACCACGGATAGTGGCCGAACGAAGTGTCGGTAACGTAACGAACGATTACTGTGCCCAACCTAGTTCAAAATAATACATTTTGGAAGGGAGTCCAATATGCTTTAAAAAAAAAAAAAGTCAGTTTCTAAAAAGATTAATAGCAGAAAGGTCGTCATTTTACTTACTTTTAGCGAGCATCCTCTTTATGCTCCTCAACTGGTCTGGCTCCCTCAGTTTGAGGTCTGACCACCTCTTTCTGAGCTGCTCATTTGAGCGTTTCACCCCGAACTTCGCCCTCAGACTCTTCACAACTTTAGTGAGGATTTTGGCCTTCCTTCTATTTGGTTTGCTATACGGCCCATGCTTGGCATCATAATCAGCCTTGACCAAGATGTCCACCATCTCCGCCATCTCCGCCAAAGACATATTCGATGCCTTGAATCTCCTCCTTGATCGTGACGTGTCCTCGGTCTCCGGGCTTGTCTCCTCGCTAGTTGCGGAATTATCAGACACCTGCTGTAACTCCGCCATATCTGTCTGCGCGCCGAAAGAGAAGGGGCGGGGAAAAGATGTTAGTTAGAACGTCATGGGCGGGCGACGTGTGCGGAGCGACGTGTTCGAATTTGGACGCATGCGTGGTGTGTATATAGCAAACACACATGTGACTATAGTACGTTCGGTGTGCGGAGAGAGGAGTTCAAGTGACGGACGTGCGAACGAAGGTATGTGATTTTGTGAGACTTGTTAAAATTGTTGGCCTATACTGTCTTGAGATTGTTGGAGGATATATATGGTGACTAGGATGTGAAGGAGGTTAGACTGTTTGCCTCACATTATTTAAATATAATTTATTTTACTTGCAGATACAATATGAATGTATTTATTAGCGACAAAGAGTTCCTGGCGGAATTTATTGACCGGGTAAGGGAGCTGCCGGCTCTGTGGGAGACCAAAAACCCCATCCATAAAAAAAAAGGGGTGAGAAAAGCAGCGCTGGAGAAGCTGCTCCCATTTGTGCATACCAAGGTGCCCACAGCCACAGCAAAACAAGTGGACACTAAAATTGGGAGCTTGAGAGGTACCTACAGGACTGAACGCTCTAAGGTGCTGGCTTCTCAGAGGTCAGTAGCAGCAGCAGATGATGTTTATGTCCCGGTTTTGTGGTACTACAGCAGGATGTCCTTCCTGGATGACCACATTGAGCCAAGGCCATCACTCTCCACTCTTCCCCCCAGACTTCCCTGCAGCCAACCTGAGCCTTCTCTGGAGCAAGAGGAGGCAGCCATCCTGGATGATCCTGATTTGGCCATCTGGAGCCAGGTATAGTATTAACTGAAAATGTAGTGGGATAAAATTAATGTTTCCCAAATATGTCAGGATGAGAAACATACATTATTTTGTATTCAACAAGTGAAATCATGATCTGTAGACATTATTCTGCACTTAATTGTGTGGTAAATAGTCAAGCTGATGTAGTGGTAAATTTAAAGCAAGGATTTATGCATTTACATTCTAATTGCTTCCATCAGGATTACAAAGTTTGATGCAAAGATTAAACCAACATATTAAACTATGTTTCTTTTTCATACACAGGATGAAATCAGCCAGGAGGAGGGTCTGGAAACTGTCAGGCAGGAGGAGGAAGGGCCCAGTGGCAGCCAGGAGGTGGCAGGGCCCAGTGGCAGCCAGGAGGTGGCAGGGCCCAGTGGCAGCCAGGAGGTGGCAGGGCCCAGTGGCAGCCAGGAGGTGGCAGGGCCCAGTGGCAGACAGGAGGTGGCAGGGCCCAGTGGCAGACAGGAGGTGGCAGGGCAAAGGAGAAGCACCAGATCCCAGGTGCCTCCCATCAGGCTTCACAAAAGAGGCAGGAGGGACAGGACCACCAGTGAGGCAGCAATGGCCCTTATTAAAGAGGCCCATGCCACCCTCAAGGAGCCCACATCCCCTGAAGAGGCCATTGCCGGCCTAGTGGAGGCTAAGTTCAAGGTGATGAGCATGGAGCAACGCCTCCTATGCGAACCCCTGCTCATCACCTTGCTCAACAAGGGGGTGATGGAGCAAATTACCCCCAATACCGCCATATGTGAGGTGGCCCAACTGACCCAACCTCAACCTCCACCTCCACCTTCCTCTTCTGCCCCACCCCCTTCTGCTACCCCTCCACCTTCTGCCCCACCCCCTTCTGCTACACCTCCACCTTCTTCTTCTGCCCCACCCCCTTCTGCTACACCTCCACCTTCTGCCCCACCCCCTTCTGCTACACCTCCACCTTCTGCCCCACCCCCTTCTGCTACACCTCCACCTTCTTCTTCTGCCCCACCCCCTTCTGCTACACCTCCACCTCCTCCTCCTGACAGGAGTACCCCTCCAGTGGGCCAGCCTCCAGCTAAACGAAGAAGGAAGGCTTCAGTAAAGGCTGCAGGGAAGGTTGCCAGGAAGAAGAGGAAGTGATGGCCTTGCTTCATTGTGGTCGCACTGGTCGGACAGAAGGCAGCCTGTTGTAGTACCACACACTTGGGACATATATCTCACCTGCTGCTGTTCCTGACCTCTGGGAGGCCAGCATCAGATTGTGTTCTGAAATGTGGGCCTTCTCAAGCTCCCAATTTTAGTGTCCACACAGGGTTGCTGTGTGCTCTGGGGTCCCTGGGATGCACAAATGGCAGCAGCTTCTCCAGCGCTGCCTTCTCTTTATTTAATTTATAAACATGAATAAATGTGTTTTTTGTTTAAGTTCATACTTGACTATGTGTATTTTTAAATAAAAAAAAACAAGCTTTGGAGTAAGCAGATACATTTGACTGACAATAAAAGGCACAGATATCACCCCCCCAAAAGAATAACTAAATCTGATTAGCTCAAAAACATGGTGTGAAATTTTAAAAATATAGATTAGAAAATTAAATGGGAGATCGCTATCAAAACATTGAGAAATTATAATTAACATCATTTTGAAAAATCTAACCATTTAAATTATTCCTAAAAACTTGCACGATATAATACACATAAATCTTATAAAGAGCAGCATGAAAAAGGTTAAAAATAAGGCATAACTCTGTGTGAATATCAGCAGCAAAAGAAGGTCTCTCGTTTTGATTAATGTAACATTCTAACGAAGAATTCAATGCAGAACATTTAAACGATGAAATATTTATGAGCGTGACGAATGTGCTCTCTCCATTATGAAGGCTTGTTTTACCAGAAGATGCGCTCCCGTCTCATAGTTGCTTGTGAGCATGCGCACTTTTGGAAGAGTCGTAAAAGCATACACACGAACCATTTTCTCGTCACAAAACAGGCCGACGAGAAACACGACGAGGAAATCTGGACTCCTGACGAGAAAATAGAGAGCAGGTTCTCTATTTTCTCGTCGAGATTCTCGTCAAGTTTCTCGTCGTAAAACCATACACACGAACGTTTTTCTAGACAAAAAAACTCTCGCGGCACTTTTCTTGACTGTTTACGACGAGAAAATCGGTCGTGTGTACGAGGCCTAACACCAACTTCCTGTAAGGTTTGGGCACCACAAGCTGCTCAATGGTTTCTTCTGCCCTTTTAGCCACCCGATACAGTAGGTCCTTTTCCATGATGAAGTATGGGTAAGTGCAGGTCTCATCTGGGTTCACTAACTCGCCATCTATTTCCACTACGTTTTCCCGTGCCTTTATTATGGTGGGGTCTTTTAACTGTTCTGTGGCAAAATTTTCCTTGTGAACCTCGAGATCAGAAAACTCCACAGACGGCATGTTTTCGTCTGAGGATGTTGGCTCCTCCCCAGTTTCTAGAGTCTCCCCTGCCAATACCGACAAGGGAAATTCTGGAGAGTCCTCACCACTCTCCGAGGAATTCTGCCTATCACATTCCTGGTATATAGGGGCACCAGTGGGGGGCTCAGGACAATCCCATAGTTCCCAGAACTTTGGAAAATCCCTTCCCACAATGGCATCATGAGGCAAGTGAGACACTAGTCCCACCCGATGAGAGAGGGTTCCTTTGGGGGTCTCAAAACACACTGTAGTCACCGGATACTCTCGGGTGTCCCCATGCACACAAATAAAAGCTAACTTGTTATTCCCAGAGACCTCTGTAGTAACTAATTCAGCCTTTATCAGTGTCACCAGGCTACCTGAATCCAGCAACACAACAACATTTCTACCATTAATACACATTTTGCATAAATGTTTCTCAGTTCCCCGAATGGCAGTGCATGCGACTGTCGCAAACAGCGACTGACGTCTGTCCCTTAGAAAGTCACATTGCATGGGTTCATCCACAACCGGGCAATTTGCTGCAATATGTCCCTCTTGTCGGCAGCGGTAACAAACAATCCTTCTTGCTGCCTCTTGAGCCCCTGACTTCCCAGGCTGTTCTCGCCAAACCTTGGGTATAACTCCCACCCTCTCACTCTCTCCACCCTCACCCCTTGGAATCATCTTACCCGCCACTGGGGATGGTGTTCTGTCTCAACTACAAAGCGATAAAGTTCATCTCCAGGTTTAAGTAGGCCTTACTCAAGCTGGTTTGATATTCATCCCTTGAATCGATACAGGCAGTTTAACTCAATGAATAAACTCACAGTTAGGACGACAGACGATGAATCCTTTCGAATGTTCCATTTAATGATGGATATTCATAGGTAGAAAAACGTTGCAGTTGTAAGCCACATGTAAGATGTTTAGCATGGAAGATATACAGGAGTAATGACCAGAATCAGGAAGTGGAGGAGATATATAAAGAACTACGGTGAGAGAGAGTTCAGCTAGAAAGAAGGGGACAGATCTTAAAGACACAGAGCAAGAATAATCACATAGTGTAACACAACACTCCCCGTCTGAAATCTTTAGATTTCATAGCCTTAAACTAAAATATATATTTTCAAAAAGTCCAATACTGACGAATGTCCTGGAACCTGTAATGAAAAACATGCAACAAGCAAATAATAAACGTAAGTTCAACAGGATGAAGAACATAAAGTCACAGTATGATGTCTTCAAATAATTCCAAAGTTCTGAGTAGAACCTGTAGATGGCAGCAATGTACTCCCCGCCGTGCCAACAGCATGGCTAGTCCTTGCACAAGTCACTCACCTGGCAAAAGGAGTACTAACTCTGTAATTGGTTGACTAAAGGTTCGTGTCGATCCTCCCTTGGTTACCTTGACTTCTACCTTCCGGACTTTGTTATCGTCGCTGGGCATAACTTTAGTAATAAGACCCATAGGCCACTTATTTCGACAAACTTCCTTGTCTTTTAGAAGGATGAGGTCTCCAACCTTAAGATTCGGCTTAGATGCTTGCCATTTGTTACAACCTTGAAGGTGGTGAAGATACTTTTTCTTCCAGCGATGCCTGAACACATGGGCTAGATGCTGCACCTGCTTCCATTGATGCCTGTAACGGTGTGACCGCAGCTACTGTTTTGTACTTACAGAAGTGTGGAGTGAGGTGTTCACAGTTCTTATTTTATCATCTTCAGGGTTTACTAGCCCATAGGTGGTGTCAATAGGGAGTAAGTAAGAGTCCTCACACAGAAACCTTGGAGGTGACAGCCATAAGCTGTCCTGAAGAGCGGCAGGTGACACGGCTCTGGTTCCACAGTCAGCTGGGTTGAGTTCAGTGGGAACGTGATGCCATTGACTTGGTAGAGAGAATCTCTTGATACGTTCAACCCTGTTGCTGACGAACACATAAAATTGTTTTGTTTGGTTGTTTATGTAACAAAGTACTACCTTACTGGCTGTATAGAAGGTGAAAGAATCAATTCTAGTGTACATTTCACTTCGTATGACCTCGGCAATTTCTACTGCTAGCACGGCTGCACAAAGTTCAAGTCTTGGTATGGTATGTGCAGGCTTGGGTGTGAGTTTTGCCTTGCCTAGGACAAAACTACAGTGTGATTCTCCATTCAGTTCAGAGGTCTTCAAATAGGCTACTGCAGCAATAGCTTCAACTGATGCATCAGAGAAAATATGAATCTCTCTCCGGTTAGCAGTTGAAGTGGATCCTGGAACATAGCAACGGGGAATCTGAAGTTTTTCTAGTGACTTCAAAGAATATCTCCACCTTTCCCACTTGTGTTGATTCTCACTAGGGATGAGCTTCGTGTTCGAGTCGAACATACGTTCGACTCGAACATCGGCTGTTCGATCGTTCGACGAAGATCGAACGATTTGGGCCGTTCGCGCCAAATTCGAGTGACGCGAACGGCCCACAATGCACTACGCCATCGCAGTGTCATCCAGGCGCTGTGATTGGCCAAGCATGCACTGTGACCCCGCATGCTTGGCCAATCACAGCGCCGGCAGCGAGGAGAGCAATGATTGGCCACAGGCAGGATGCCTGTGGCCAATTATTGCTGAGGGTGTTTAGTACACGCCCCACACTATAAAAGGCCGCCAGCACGGCGGCCTAGTGTAGTGTGTTCCGGAGCAGGGATAGAGCAGCATAGGCAGGGACAGTGACTTTTATTTCTTTCTTGCTTAACCTGGATTCCTTTAGTTTAGGGAAAGAGAAGGATAGGTAGGGAGAGTGTCAGTGTGTTTTGTGCTTGTGCTATATTGTGCTTAAAAAAAACATTTTTTCTAGGGACAGAAAACTGTAGGTAGGGAGAGTGTCAGTTTCTTTCACTGTCAAAGTCCTTGTTTCCAGGGACCTGGAAGGACAGTGAGTGAATTCTCCTTGTGCTAAATTGTGCTTAAAAAAAACATTTTTTCTAGGGACAGAAAACTGTAGGTAGGGAGAGTGTCAGTTTCTTTCACTGTCAAAGACCTTGTTTCCAGGGACCTGGAAGGACAGTGAGTGAATTCTCCTTGTGCTAAATTGTGCTTAAAAAAAACATTTTTTCTAGGGACAGAAAACTGTAGGTAGGGAGAGTGTCAGTTTCTTTCACTGTCAAAGTCCTTGTTTCCAGGGACCTGGAAGGACAGTGAGTGAATTCTCCTTGTGCTAAATTGTGCTTAAAAAAAACATTTTTTCTAGGGACAGAAAACTGTAGGTAGGGAGAGTGTCAGTTTCTTTCACTGTCAAAGTCCTTGTTTCCAGGGACCTGGAAGGACAGTGAGTGAATTCTCCTTGTGCTAAATTGTGCTTAAAAAAAACATTTTTTCTAGGGACAGAAAACTGTAGGTAGGGAGAGTGTCAGTTTCTTTCACTGTGAAAGTCCTTGTTTCCAGGGACCTGGAAGGACAGTGAGTGAATTCTCCTTGTGCTAAATTGTGCTTAAAAAAAACATTTTTTCTAGGGACAGAAAACTGTAGGTAGGGAGAGTGTCAGTTTCTTTCACTGTGAAAGTCCTTGTTTCCAGGGACCTGGAAGGACAGTGAGTGAATTCTCCTTGTGCTAAATTGTGCTTAAAAAAAACATTTTTTCTAGGGACAGAAAACTGTAGGTAGGGAGAGTGTCAGTTTCTTTCACTGTCAAAGTCCTTGTTTCCAGGGACCTGGAAGGACAGTGAGTGAATTCTCCTTGTGCTAAATTGTGCTTAAAAAAAAAAAAATTTCTAGGGACAGAAAACTGTAGGTAGGGAGAGTGTCAGTTTCTTTCACTGTCAAAGTCCTTGTTTCCAGGGACCTGGAAGGACAGTGAGTGAATTCTCCTTGTGCTAAATTGTGCTTAAAAAAAACATTTTTTCTAGGGACAGAAAACTGTAGGTAGGGAGAGTGTCAGTTTCTTTCACTGTCAAAGTCCTTGTTTCCAGGGACCTGGAAGGACAGTGAGTGAATTCTCCTTGTGCTAAATTGTGCTTAAAAAAAACATTTTTTCTAGGGACAGAAAACTGTAGGTAGGGAGAGTGTCAGTTTCTTTCACTGTGAAAGTCCTTGTTTCCAGGGACCTGGAAGGACAGTGAGTGAATTCTCCTTGTGCTAAATTGTGCTTAAAAAAAACATTTTTTCTAGGGACAGAAAACTGTAGGTAGGGAGAGTGTCAGTTTCTTTCACTGTGAAAGTCCTTGTTTCCAGGGACCTGGAAGGACAGTGAGTGAATTCTCCTTGTGCTAAATTGTGCTTAAAAAAAACATTTTTTCTAGGGACAGAAAACTGTAGGTAGGGAGAGTGTCAGTTTCTTTCACTGTGAAAGTCCTTGTTTCCAGGGACCTGGAAGGACAGTGAGTGAATTCTCCTTGTGCTAAATTGTGCTTAAAAAAAACATTTTTTCTAGGGACAGAAAACTGTAGGTAGGGAGAGTGTCAGTTTCTTTCACTGTGAAAGTCCTTGTTTCCAGGGACCTGGAAGGACAGTGAGTGAATTCTCCTTGTGCTAAATTGTGCTTAAAAAAAACATTTTTTCTAGGGACAGAAAACTGTAGGTAGGGAGAGTGTCAGTTTCTTTCACTGTCAAAGTCCTTGTTTCCAGGGACCTGGAAGGACAGTGAGTGAATTCTCCTTGTGCTAAATTGTGCTTAAAAAAAACATTTTTTCTAGGGACAGAAAACGGTAGGTAGGGAGAGTGTCAGTTTCTTTCACTGTGAAAGTCCTTGTTTCCAGGGACCTGGAAGGACAGTGAGTGAATTCTCCTTGTGCTAAATTGTGCTTAAAAAAAACATTTTTTCTAGGGACAGAAAACTGTAGGTAGGGAGAGTGTCAGTTTCTTTCACTGTCAAAGTCCTTGTTTCCAGGGACCTGGAAGGACAGTGAGTGAATTCTCCTTGTGCTAAATTGTGCTTAAAAAAAACATTTTTTCTAGGGACAGAAAACTGTAGGTAGGGAGAGTGTCAGTTTCTTTCACTGTGAAAGTCCTTGTTTCCAGGGACCTGGAAGGACAGTGAGTGAATTCTCCTTGTGCTAAATTGTGCTTAAAAAAAACATTTTTTCTAGGGACAGAAAACTGTAGGTAGGGAGAGTGTCAGTTTCTTTCACTGTCAAAGTCCTTGTTTCCAGGGACCTGGAAGGACAGTGAGTGAATTCTCCTTGTGCTAAATTGTGCTTAAAAAAAACATTTTTTCTAGGGACAGAAAACTGTAGGTAGGGAGAGTGTCAGTTTCTTTCACTGTCAAAGTCCTTGTTTCCAGGGACCTGGAAGGACAGTGAGTGAATTCTCCTTGTGCTAAATTGTGCTTAAAAAAAACATTTTTTCTAGGGACAGAAAACTGTAGGTAGGGAGAGTGTCAGTTTCTTTCACTGTCAAAGTCCTTGTTTCAAGGGACAGAGAAGGACACCTGAAGGTAGCCCTTATTGCTTTTTTCCCATCTCCCTGCAGGCCATCTATTAGAATGTCTGGAAGGCAAACAAGGAGAGGCAGACAGTCAGGAGGCAATAAAAGAGGGCAAGCAGGCTCTGTGTCTGGGGGCAACAGTGCTGGTCGTGGACGCGGTGCATTGTCATCAGCACATGGCCATGGGACACGCTTGTCCTTCTTTTCGGCAGCTGGACATGTTGAGCCACATCATGCCGAAGACTTGGTAGAGTGGATGACCAAGCCCTCCTCCTCCTCCTCATCCTCTCTCACCCAGGCTCAGGGTACTGGAAAAGCAGCTGCCAAAGCGTCCTCTTCCCTGGTATCAATGTCAGACTCATCATCAGTCACTCCTTCCCTAGACCCACCATGTCCTCCTCCTGAGGAGTCCCCCGAACTGTTTCAGCACAGTGTTGGGTACATGCTCCAGGAGGATGCCCAGCGTTTCGAAGGGTCTGATGATGAAACCCAGCTAGAGGAAGGCAGTAGCGTGAGAGCAGACAGAGGGGATGCTCAAGAAGGACACCAATCTGGCAGTCATGTTCCAGCAGCTGCAGCATACTGCCAGATTGGCTCCAGTGATGAGGAGGGAGGTGATGATGAGGTCACTGACTCCACGTGGGTGCCTAATAGGAGAGAGGAGGAGGAGGAGGATGAGGAGGAGGCACATCTCCAACGAGGCAGGATGCCCTTTGGTGGCCAGCGTAAGGGCAGTACACCGACGGAATCACACCGCAGAGCTCCGCCTGTGCAGGGCGCTGCCTCTGCCCGTCATTCAAAAAGTTCTTTGGTGTGGGCCTTTTTTGAGGCTAGTGCATCAGATCGCACAGCTGCTGTTTGCAACATATGTCTCAAGCGTATATCGCGTGGCCAAAACATCAGCCGCTTGGGTACCACATGCCTGACCAGACATATGTTGACCTGCCATGCAGCTCGTTGGCAAGCCTACCTCAAAGACCCACACCAAAGAACAAAGCGGACCTCTCCTTGCACCGCATCAGCTGGGATCTCCAACCCCACTATAACTTCAGTCCTCTCTGAAACATGCACTGAGAGGAATGAAGGTGTAGAATTAGGTGTGTCACAGCCAAGTACTTGCGGCCACTCTGCTAGCAGTACACCGACGTCCGATTCTAGCAGGCAAATTTCCCTGCCCCAGCTGCTGGACCGTCGAAAGAAGTTCACTCCCAGCCATCCACATGCCCAGCGGTTGAATGCTAGCTTGGCTAAATTGCTAGCGCTTCAACTGCTGCCTTTTCAGTTGGTAGACTCGGCCCCCTTCCGTGAGTTTGTGCAATGTGCGGTTCCTCAGTGGCAGGTTCCCAAACGCCACTTTTTCTCACGGAAGGCTATTCCGGCTCTCTACCGGCATGTGGAAGGCAATGTCTTGGCCTCGCTGGACAGGGCGGTCAGCGGTAAGGTGCATATTACCGCTGACTCATGGTCCAGCAGGCATGGACAGGGACGTTACCTTTCTTTCACGGCCCATTGGGTCACTCTTTTGGCAGCTGGGAAGGATGCAGGACAAGGTGCAGTAGTGTTGGAGGTTGTCCCACCGCCACGCCTCCAAAATGCTACTACTGGTTGTGACACACCTCTCTCCTCCACCCCCTCCTCTTCTTCTTCCTCCATGGCCTCTTCCTGTGGTTTGTCCTATGAACCAGCGGTGCTCCGTAGCCGTTCACGGGGCTACGCAAGTACGCAGGCAAAAAGATGCCATGCCGTGCTTGCGCTGGTGTGTTTGGGGGACAGAAGCCACACTGGGGCAGAGGTCCTGTCTGCTCTGCAGGGCCAGGCCGAGAGGTGGTTGACGCCACGCCAGCTTAAGCCAGGAATGGTGGTTTGCGACAATGGCACCAACCTCCTCTCCGCCCTCCGACAGGGACAACTGACCCATGTGCCCTGTGTGGCTCACGTCCTTAACCTGGTGGTGCAGCGGTTCTTGGGCAGGTACCCGGGCTTACAGGATGTCCTGAGGCAGGCCAGGAAAGTCTGTGTGCATTTCCGCAGATCTTATAATGCCAGTGCTCGCCTGGCTGAGCTGCAAAAGGAGTTGAACCTGCCCAAGAACCGCCTTATATGTGACATGCCCACCAGGTGGAACTCAACGTTGGCCATGCTGCAGCGGCTGCACACGCAGCAGAGGGCCATCAATGAGTACCTGTGCGACTACGGCACCAGGACAGGGTCAGGGGAGCTTGGTTTTTTTCTCCACGCCAGTGGGGCATGATCAGGGATGCATGCACTGTCCTGGCACCATTTGAGGAGGCCACGAGGATGGTGAGCAGTGACAGTGCATGCATCAGTGACACTGTACCTCTTGTCCACCTGTTGGAGCACACGCTGCGTGGAATAATGGACAGGGCACTTGAGGCAGAACAGAGGCAGGAAGAGGAGGACTTCCTTGCCTCTCAAGGCCCCCTTTACCCAGACAGTGTTCCTTCTGTCCCACCCATCGCACAGGAAGAGGAGGAGGAGGAGGAGGAGGAGGAGGATTGTGTCAGCATGGAGGTGGAGGCTGGCACTCAGCATCATCAGCAGCAGTCTTTTAGGGATGATTTACAGTCCCAAGAAACCAGTGGACTTGTACGTGGCTGGGAGGAGGTGGCTGCGGATCATGTCGTCCTTAGTGACCCAGAGGACTCCGGAGCGAATGCCTCAGCAAACCTACGCTGCATGGCCTCCCTGATCCTGCAAAGTCTGCGGAAGGATCCTCGTATTCTTCGGATCAAGGAGAGGGACCATTACTGGCTGGCCACTCTCCTTGATCCACGGTACAAGGGTAAGGTTGCGGACCTTATGTTACCGTCGCAGAGGGAGCAGAGGATGAGACAACTCCGGGAGGCCTTGCAGAAAGGTCTGTGCAACGCGTTCCCAGAGACTGGGAGGTTACAAACTCCTGGTCCTGGACAACGAGTTGCTGAGGCTTCGGCCAGTCAAAGAAGGAGCGGTGGGGAAGGTGGCCGTCTGACCGATGCGTTCAGACAATTCTTTAGTCCGCAGCCCCAAAGTATGATCGGTTCCAGCAACCATCGCCAGCGTCTGATAAACATGGTGCAGGAATATCTAGGGGCAAGGTCAGACTTGGACACCTTCCCCACCGAAAATCCTCTGGCTTACTGGGTCTTGAGGATGGATCACTGGCCAGAGCTTGCACAGTATGCAATTGAGCTACTGGCCTGTCCTGCATCCAGCGTTCTTTCGGAACGCACATTCAGTGCTGCTGGAGGATTTGTCACGGATCACAGGGTGCGCCTGTCCACCGACTCGGTTGATCGACTGACTTTCATCAAGATGAACCAGTCTTGGATCACCACCAGCTACCACACACCTGATGCTGATATAACAGACTAATTGATTTTAACATGTCACATCCCTTCAAGACTGATGCTGATGCTGAGTGCCTGTGCTGTTATGTTGACTGGCTATCCTCCTCCTCCGAGTCCTCAATGATACGATTGATGATGATAGCTTGGAAGATCATTTTTGTTTATGGGTGCCGCCACCAGTGGCTAAGGCCCAATTTTTCAGCCCCTGTTTTACAGGGGCGTGTAATAACAATTTTTTTAGCAATAATTTGCCATAGGGCTCATTGCTGTGCTCCAAGTACAGTATCTGTGAGGGGTTGGAGTGTTGTGGCACCAGTGCCTAAGGCCCAATTTTTCAGCCCCTGTTTAACAGGGGCGTGTCATTACAATTTTTGAAGCAATACTTTGCAACAGGGCTCATTGCTGTGCTCCAAGTACAGTATCTGTGAGGGGTTGTAGTGTTGTGCCACCAGTGCCTAAGGCCCAATTTTTCAGCCCCTGTTCAACAGGGGCATGCAATTACAATTCTTGATCTAATAATTCACAGCAGGGTCCATTGCTGCACCCACCAAGAGTAACTCTGAGGGCTTACAGTCTTGTGGCAACGCCACCACCACCACGAAAGGCCCAATTTTTCAGCCCCTGTTCAAAAGGGGCATGTAATTACAATTCTTGATCTAATAATTCACAGCAGGGCCCATTGCTGCACCCACCAAGAGTAACTGTCAGGGCTTACAGTGTTGTGGCACCAGCACCACCATCAAAGCCCCAATTTTTACTACCACTGTTCAACAATTATATGTAATTAAAATTCCTGATATAATAGTTGACAGCAGGGCGTTCCAGCACCAACCAAGAGTAACTGAGTGCTTACAGTGTTGTGCCAACACCAACAACTAAGGGGCCTATTTCTGCAGAGTATATACGGCAGGTCCCTACTTTCAAACATCCAACTTACAAACGACTCCTACTTGCAAACGAAAGAAGACAACAGGAAGTGAGAGGAAATCTACCCCTAGAAAGGAAAATTCTCTCCTGTAAGAATAAATATGGGAGAAAGGGGTCTCATCTGTACTGATGCTTTATCAGCAATCCTTGTTTCAAGAAAAACACCACATTTCAAAAACAGTTGTCATTGGGACGGAAAGTGAGGTGAAATGTTCTGAACAGGGGCACAGACAGCAAAACAAATGTTACAGGGGTGATAACCCTTACCTATGTTTCCCAAAAAGTTTAAAAATAGATTTTTGGGCTGGAGCTACACTTCAACAATGTACCTGTTCAAAATTACAAACACATTCTACATAAGAACAAACCTACAGTCCCTGTCTTGTATGCACCGCCTGTATACGGCTGTTCAGAGTATATAGGGCCTTTTTTATTTTATGTGCGGGGTTCCCCTTAATATCCATACAAGACCCAAAGGGGCTGGTAATGGGCTGGGGTAGGGGGGGGGGGGTGTTGATGGGGTAGCTATGCCATTTTTCCTAAAGATTTTCATCCATATTACCGGGACCAGACATTGCATTAAAGCCGCAAGCAGTTTTAAATGACTTTTTTCCCTTTAGAAATGTTATTTTGTGCAGGGACAGTTCTAAACACGGGAAACACGTGGCACTTCACAGGCATACTTTAGACACCCCCCAGGTACGATATTTAAAGGAATATTTGACTTTTTTTTTTCACTTTATGCATCATTAAAATGACTGCTCCCGAAAAATGACCGTTTTTAAAACTTCTTTTTGCATTGATACATGTCCCCTGGTGCAGAACCCGGGTTCCCAAACCCTTTTTAGGACAATAACATGCATAATAGTTGTTATAATTAGCACTTTAGAATTCGAACGTTCGCATCCATTGTATTTAATAGGGTTCTAATGTTCGTTCGAACTTTCGGTCCGTTCGCGGGTTCTGGTGCGAACCGAACCCGGGGGTGTTCGGCTCATCACTAATTCTCACTAGGCAAGGGAGTATCCCAGTCTATGTTCTCAGTAGACAACTGTCTTAGTAAAATCTTACCTTGAATGGTAACTGGAGCAAGGAAACCCAGTGGGTCATAGATGCTATTCACCACGGACAGGACTCCTCTCTTAGTGAAGGGTTTGTCACAAGTTGACACTTGGAAGGTGAATTTGTCTTGCTTGATGTTCCACAACAAACCCAGACTTCGCCGTACAGGAGGCACATCTGTACCTAAGTCAAGGTTTTTTAGACTAGTGACATAGTCCTCAGAGTGAAAGGCATTCATAAGTTCCTGGCTGTTGGATATAATCTTGTGTAGTCTAAGGTTTGCTCCAGACAGCATCTCCTTTGTTCTGGTGAGAAGATCAATTGCTTCTTTAGCAGTTGGAAAGGACTTAAGTGCGTCATCAACGTAGAAGCTTCTTTCAACAAATTGACGGGCATCAGATCCATATTCAACTTCTCCAGTCTGAGCTGTTCTCCTTAGCCCATAAGTTGCCACTGCTGGGGAAGGACTGTTACCGAAGACATGTACCTTCATGCGATAATCTATAACTTCCTTGTTGAGGTCATTGTCCTTGTGCCATAGAAACCTGAGATAGATTCTGTTGTCTTCTCTGATGATGAAGCAGTGAAACATCTGTTGAATGTCGGCCATTACTGCTACAGGCTCTTGTCTGAAACGAATCAAGACTCCTATTAGACTGTTGTTCAAGTTGGGTCCCGTAAGGAGCATGTTGTTAAGAGAAACACCTTCGTGCTGAGCACTGAAATCAAAGACAACTCTGATTTGGTCTGGTTTGCGTGGGTGATACACGCCAAAGGATGGAAGGTGCCAGCATTCTTCTCCCTCCTTTAGTGGGGGAGCAGGCTCTGCATGATCTCTGTCAAATACATTTTGCATAAAGTCCACAAAGTGCCTTTGCATCTCTCATTTCCTGCTTAAGTTTTGCTTTAAGGAGAAGAATCTACTGATAGCCTGCTGTAAGTTGTTGGGCAATCTCTCTCTTGGGAGATGAAAGGGTAGGGGTGCTACCCAGTTATTGGAGTCATCTTGAAAGAACTCATTGTCCATTACCTTGATGAATTCTTTGTCTTCCATTGAAGGAGCCAGTATGTCATCTTCACTGGTTGCATTAAACACTGTAGACCCGAAGTCGCCATCATGGCAGGAGAAAGGGCTTGTGTCACCTGAGATACCATGTTGCCATTCGTGTCTGGCTATCTTCTCTTTCACCCAGTAGTGATGTGGGCATGGCTCAAAGTAAGTGTTTCGGCCATTTGGCAGAACATTTGTCTTGAATGACGAAATGTTGGTAGGTCTTTTCATTTTGCCTATACAGACATTGCCTATGATGACCCACCCTAGATCCGTGCGCTGGGCAAATGGAGCATCTGGGGGTCCACTGACTTGTCTGTGTACCTTGTGAACTCTTAGAATGTCTCTTCCTAACAGAAAAAGGATCTGAGCATCTTTGTCAAGCGGCGGTATCTCATTTGCTATTACCTTGAGGTGAGGGTGATGGAAAGCAGCAGCTGGAGTAGGGATTTCTTCCCTATTAGCAGGTATCTGATTGCACTCAACAAGTGTAGGTAAGGGTAATTGCAAGTTACCTTTGAGAGAAGATACCATAAGTCCATGAGCCCTTCTTCCAGAAACCTCTATAGTTCCACTACAGGTACCCAAGGTGTAAGGATGAGCTTCGCCTTTTATTTCAAATAGATTGAACAATTCCGATTTTGCAAGTGATCGATTGCTCTGATCGTCTAAGATAGCATATGCCTTTAGAGACTTTTCTGGTTGATCCTTGTGGTATATGTTCACCAAGCATATCTTAGCACAGGACTTACCACAGCGGTCTTCTCCACAAACTTCAGTGCAGGATGAAGAAATGATGGTAGAATTAGGCACTTGGTCTGTGTTCTCCCCGCCATGCGTTAACCTGGCAGGAGCGTTGGCAGGTTGTGCAGAGCTGGGCTCAAGAGGATGGAGCACATGTTCTTCAGAGCCACACTCTATGCACTTGATGGACACATTACAGTCCCTTGCAAAATGTTCTGTAGAAGCACAGCACCTGAAACATACCCTAAATGTCTTTAAAAGCTCCTTGCGCTCTTCCAGAGGCTTTTTCCTAAAGCCGATACATTTATTGAGGGGGTGTGGCTTCTTGTGTATGGGACACTCTCTGTTAGGGTTTTCAATCTTCCTACTCTGTTTGTTCGTGGCCAGAACTGTGGTAGGAGTGGGAAGGATGTCAGTCTTTTTCACGGACAATGGGCCTCTATGGTTTCTATAGTTGCCCTGAAGACTGGTACTCTTAGGAAAGGGTGAGAAGAGACTGTACTCACCGTAGGAAAAACTTGGATTGTTCTTGGTCTCTGCAATTTTCCTGATGAATTCACAGAAGAAAGAGAATGGAGGGAAGGAAACCTTGTTCTCTCTTTTGTATGATGACCCTAGTGCAGTCCATTTCTCTTGCAAACCATACGGGAGCTTGGAGACAATTGGGTTTACCCCTCTTGGAGTGTCAAAGTAACTGAGTCCAGGTAGTTTTGGGTCTGTCTTGGCTAGCTGAAGCTCAAGGAGAAGGTCTCTCTGGAACTCCTTGTTGTCCTTACCGGATATCTTTGGGAAAGTTTCCAGACGCATGAACAAAGCATTTTCTATAGCTTCTGGACTGCCATAACTTTGCTCTAGTCGCTCCCATGCAGCTGTGAGCCCTGCAGTAGGATTGTCCATGAAAACCGATCTTAATGGCTTAACACGTGCAGCAGATAGAGGACCAAGCCATTTGATCAGCAGATTCAATTCTTGATCAGCTGTAATGCCAATATTGCTGATTGTAGTTCTAAAGGCACATTTCCAACTTCTGTAGTTTTCAGGTTGGTCATCAAAACTTGTAAGACCAGTCTTTGTGAGCTCTCTGCGAAGCATGTACCTCACAAACTCTTCTGTCTCAGTTGTCTCCGCCTTTATGTGAGATGCTGTTGGCTGTATGGTGCTGATTGCGTTATCTTTGACATTGTTGTTGTTAAAGTACACAGGGAAATATGGTGCAGCAGATGCATCCAGGTGAGTTGCTTGCTTGAAGTCAGTTGTTCCAATGGTACGTTGATTCAAGGCTGTACCGATGACTGGAGATTGATGACTTGCTTGAAGCTTGCGCTGATGCTCTGTGACGTATGAAGGCAGGCAAGGTAGGCAGGTAGGAAATGCAGTGGAGTGATTTTGAGTGCAGGAAGTTGCTGGAACCTCTTTAACTTGAAGCTGTGATGGAGTCTCTATGTAGTCGGGAGCATTGGAGACAATTGGAGACAATGAGACAATGAAGTGTGCACTGCAGTGGCTTAGGACATAGTCTTTAGTGTGTTTGAGGGGGTCTTCCATATCTGCTATGTTTAGGTTAATGCTGTCTTTCTCACTTGCACCTTCGTCTGCACTGATAGCTTGCTGTAGGACCCTTAGCTTTGCCATAGCTGCGTCATGTTTACACTGTTCATTTAAGGTTTCCATCTTTGACGTGCTGACTGAGCTTCCAACTCTGCTCTCTGAGCTTCCAACTCTGCTCTTTTTTCTGCATATGCCACCTGCACTTTGCTGGCTTCCACTTCAGCGCGGGCATTAATAAGTCGCTCACTGAGTGTTGAGTATCTTGAACTATGGGATCTTGACGAGTTTTTAGAACGTCTGGTGGAAACAGATCTGTGAGATGCAGTGTCCTGTAACAGCTTTATTTTTGCTTCTGCCTTTAATCTGGTTTGCTGGATAAAACTGTCTCTTTCAATATTGAGAGCATTGACGCGCTTTAATTGCATCATCGCATTTTCTGACTTCATGTTTTGTAAGACATTAGTGAATTTGATGCTGGTAAGCTGATAAAGCTCATATGAGGCAGAAAGTTGTTTAATGGCGCCCTCTAGTGTCAGTAGTTCACGTTCAACAGACACTGTATTGGCTTCAGCAAGGATTTTCTCCCAGACTAATTCCAAGCTATTTGACAATTCAGTCCTTGAAGCTTCATAATTCTCCATTACTTTCCAAGTGGGTTTAACTGAGAGTTTGGGTAACTCAGTTTCTTCAGGAACTTGTGAGGAGGTAGATGTGAGTTCACATATAGAAGCTTGGTCACTCATGATAGCAGACTGACTGTGAAAGCAGGCAGGATCTGTGTGCTGAAATATGACACTGTGCAGATTGTCTCAGGCTATAAGGCTGCCATGTGCTGCTCTGTCCCTTCTGTCTTGCTATGAGGGCAGTAAATCTTGTCTGTTTCAGTACTGACATGCAGAAATCTTGTAATTAGGCTGTGAAACTCAGTTTTTCTACTGTTCTGTCTCAACTACAAAGCGATAAAGTTCATCTCCAGGTTTAAGTAGGCCTTACTCAAGCTGGTTTGATATTCATCCCTTGCATCGATACAGGCGGTTTAACACAATGAATAAACTCACAGTTAGGACGACAGACGATGAATCCTTTCGAATGTTCCGTTTAATGATGGATATTCATAGGTAGAAAAACGTTGCAGTTGTAAGCCACATGTAAGATGTTTAGCATGGAAGATATACAGGAGTAATGACCAGAATCAGGAAGTGGAGGAGATATATA